>JAUIMM010001568.1:0-454852 GCA_031769625.1 Taudactylus pleione | reverse complement strand
CTCCCTCCCGTGTCTGCCTCTCTCTCTCTCTCTCTCTCTCTCCTGTCTCTGCCTCTCTCTCTTGCCTCTGCCTCTCTCTCTCTCTCTCCTGTGTTTCTCTTTCCTGTCTCTCTCCTGTGTGTGTCTCTCTCTCTCTCTCTCTCTCTCTCCTGCCTCTGCCTCTCTCTCTCTCTCTCTCTTGGCTCTGCCTCTCTCTCGTCTCTGCCGCTCTCTCTCTCTCCTGTCTCTCTCTCTCTCTCTCTCTCTCTCTCTCTCTCTCTCTCTCTCTCTCTCTCCTGTGTTTCTCTTTCCTGTCTCTCTTGTGTGTGTCTGTGTCTCTCTCTCTCTCTCCTGTGTGTGTCTCTCTCTCTCCTGTGTGTCTCTCCTGTGTGTCTCTCCTGTGTGTCTCTCTCTCCTGTGTGTCTCTCTCTCCTGTGTGTCTCTCTCTCCTGTGTGTCTCTCTCTCCTGTGTGTCTCTCTCTCCTGTGTGTCTCTCTCTCCTGTGTGTGTCTCTCTCTCTCTCTCTCTCTCTCTCTCTCCTGTGTCTCTCTCTCTCTCCTGTGTGTCTCTCTCTCCTGTGTGTCTCTCTCTCTCTCTCTCTCTCTCCTGTGTCTCTCTCTCTCTCTCTCTCTCTCTCTCTCTCCTGTGTCTCTCTCTCTCTCTCTCTCTCTCTCTCTCTCTCCTGTGTCTCTCTCTCTCTCTCTCTCTCTCTCTCTCTCTCTCTCCTGTCTCCTCTCTCTCTCTCTCTCTCCTGTCTCTCTCTCTCTGTCTCTGTCTCTCTCCTCTCTCTCTCCTCTCTCTCTCCTGTGTCTCTCTCTCTCTCCTGTGTCTCTCTCTCTCTCTCCTGTGTGTCTCTCTCTCTCTCTCTCCTGTGTCTCTCTCTCTCTCCTGTGTCTCTCTCTCCTGTGTCTCTCTCTCCTGTCTCTCTCGCTCTCTCTCCCGTCTCTGCCTCACTCTCTCTCCCGTCTCTGCCTCACTCTCTCTCCCGTCTCTGCCTCACACTCTCTCTCCCGTCTCTGCCCCTCTCTCTCTCCCGTCTCTGCCCCTCTCTCTCTCCCGTCTCTGCGCCCCTCTCTCTCTCCCGTCTCTGCGCCCCTCTCTCCCGTCTCTGCGCCCCTCTCTCTCTCCCGTCTCTGCGCCCCTCTCTCTCTGGTGTCTGCGCCCCGTGTCTCTGCCGCTCTCTCTCTCTTGTGTGTTTCTCTCTCTCCTGTGTGTTTCTCTCTCTCTCTCTCTCTCTCTCTCCTGTCTCTCTCTCTCCCCTCTCTCTCTCTCTCTGTCTCTGTCTCTCTCTCCTGTCTCTGCCTCTCTCCTGTCTTTGCCTCTCTCTCCTGTCTTTGCCTCTCTCTCTCTCTCTGTCTTTGCCTCTCTCTCTCTCTCCTGTCTTTTGCCTCTCTCTCTCTCTCTCCTGTCTTTGCCTCTCTCTCTCTCTCCTGTCTTTGCCTCTCTCTCTCCTGTCTTTGCCTCTCTCTCTCTCCTGTCTCTGCCGTGTCTGCCTCTCTCTCTCTCTCTGTCTCTCTCTCTTGTCTCTCTCCAGCCTCTTTCCTTTCTCCTGTCTATCTCTCCTCTTTCCTGTGTGTCTGTCTCTCTCTCCTCTCTGCTCTCTCTCCTGTGTATGCCTCTCGCTCTCCTGTCTCTGCCTCTCTCTCTCTCTCTCTCTCCAGCCTCTTTCCTTTCTCTCTCCTGTGTCTCTCTGTTTTCTCTCTCTCTCTCTCTCTCTCTCTCTCTCCTGTCTATGCCTCTCGCTCTCTCTCCTGTCTATGCCTCTCGCTCTCCTCTCCTGTCTATGCCTCTCGCTCTCTCTCCGTGTCTGCCTCTCTCTCTCCTGTCTACCTCTCTCCTGTGTCTGCCTCTCTCTGTCTGTCACTCTCTTCCTCTCTCTCTCTCTCTCTCTCTCTCTCTCTCCTGTGTATGCCTCTCGCTCTCTCCTGTGTATGACTCTCTTTCTCTCTCGTGTCTGCCTCTCTCTCTTTCTCTCTCTCTGTCTCTCCGCTGTCTGCCTCTCTCTCTCTCTCTCTTTCTCTCTCCCGTCTCTGCCGCTCTCTCCCGTGTCTGCCTCTCTCTCTCTCCCTCTCTCTCTCCTGTGTCTGGCTCTCTCTCTCTCTCTCTCGTGTCGGCCTCTCTCTCTCCCGTGTCTGCCTCTCTCTCTATCTCCCGTGTCTGCCTCTCTCTCTCTCCCGTGTCTGCCTCTCTCTCTCTCTCCCGTGTCTGCCTCTCTCTCTCTCTCTCCCGTGTCTGCCTCTCTCTCTCTCTCTCCCGTGTCTGCCTCTCTCTCTCCCGTGTCTGCCTCTCTCTCTCTCTCCCCCGTGTCTGCCTCTCTCTCTCTCTCTCTCTCCCGTGTCTGCCTCTCTCTCTCTCTCCCGTGTCTGCCTCTCTCTCTCTCTCTCTCCCGTGTCTGCCTCTCTCTCTCTCTCCCGTGTCTGCCTCTCTCTCTCTCCCCCCGTGTCTGCCTCTCTCTCTCTCCCCCGTGTCTGCCTCTCTCTCTCTCTCTCCCCCCGTGTCTGCCTCTCTCTCTCTCTCCCCCGTGTCTGCCTCTCTCTCTCTCTCTCCCCCCGTGTCTGCCTCTCTCTCTCTCTCTCCCCCCGTGTCTGCCTCTCTCTCTCTCTCCCCCGTGTCTGCCTCTCTCTCTCTCTCCCGTGTCTGCCTCTCTCTCTTCCGTGTCTGCCTCTCTCTCTTCCGTGCCTGCCTCTCTCTCTTCCGTGTCTGCCTCTCTCTCTCTCCCGTGTCTGCCTCTCTCTCTCTCTCTCCCGTGTCTGCCTCTCCTCTCTCTCTCTCCCGTGTCTGCCTCTCTCTCTCTCCCGTGTCTCTCTCCCGTGTCTGCCTCTCTCTCTCTCTCTCTCCCGTGTCTGCCTCTCTCTCTCTCTCCGTGTCTGCCTCTCTCTCTCTCTCTCTCTCTCTCTCTCTCCTGTCTCTGCCTCTCTCTCTCCCGTGTCTGCCTCTCTCTCTCTCCTGTCTCTGCCTCTCTCCTGTCTCTGCCTCTCTCTCTCTTCTGTCTCTGCCTCTCTCTCCCCTGTGTCTCTGCCTCTCTCTCTCCCTGTTTCTCTCTCTCGTGTCTGCCTCTCTCTCTCTCTCTCTCTCGTGTCTGCCTCTCTCTCTCGTGTCTGCCTCTCTCTCTCTCTCGTGTCTGCCTCTCTCTCTCTCGTGTCTGCCTCTCTCTCGTGTCTGCCTCTCTCTCTCTCTCTCTCTCTCTCGTGTCTGCCTCTCTCTCTCTCTCTCGTGTCTGCCTCTCTCTCTCTCTCTCTCTCTCGTGTCTGCCTCTCTCTCTCTCGTGTCTGCCTCTCTCTCTCTCTCTCTCTCCCGTGTCTGTCTCTCTCTCTCTCTCTCTCCCGTGTCTGCCTCTCTCTCTTTCCCGTGTCTGTCTCTCTCTCTCTCTCTCTCCCCCGTGCCTGCCTCTCTCTCTCTCTCTCCCGTGCCTGCCTCTCTCTCTCTCTCCCCCGTGTCTGCCTCTCTCTCTCTCCCCCGTGTCTGCCTCTCTCTCTCTCTCTCTCTCCCGTGTCTGCCTCTCTCTCTCTCTCTCTCCCCGTGTCTGCCTCTCTCTCTCTCTCTCCCGTGCCTGCCTCTCTCTCTCTCTCCCGTGTCTGCCTCTCTCTCTGTTCCGTGTCTGCCTCTCTCTCTGTCCCGTGTCTGCCTCTCTCTCTGTCCCGTGTCTGCCTCTCTCTCTGTCCCGTGTCTGCCTCTCTCTCTGTCCCGTGTCTGCCTCTCTCTCTGTCCCGTGTCTGCCTCTCTCTCTCTCCCGTGTCTGCCTCTCTCTCTCTCCCCGTGTCTGCCTCTCTCTCTCTCCCGTGTCTGCCTCTCTCTCTCTCCGTGTCTGCCTCTCTCTCTCTCTCTCTCGTGTCTGCCTCTCTCTCTCTCTCTCTCGTGTCTGCCTCTCTCTCTCCTCTCTCCCGTGTCTGCCTCTCTCTCCCGTGTCTGCCTCTCTCCTCTCTCGTGTCTGCCTCTCTCTCTCTCTCCCGTGTCTGCCTCTCTCTCTCTCCTGTGTGTCTGTCACTCTCCTCTCTCTGCTCTCTCTCTCGCCTGTTTCTCTCTGTCTACTGTCTCTCTCTCTCTCTCCTGTGCCTGCCCCTCTCTCGCGCGCTCCTGTGTGTGTGTCTGTCTTCTGTGTGTGTGACTCTCTCTTCTGTGTCTGTCTTCTGTGTGTGTGACTCTCTCTTCTGTGTCTGTGACTCTCTTCTGTGTGTGTGTGTGTGTGTGTCTGTCTCTGTCTTCTGTGTGTGTGTCTCTGTCTTCTGTGTGTGTGACTCTCTCTTCTGTGTGTGTGGCTCTCTTCTGTGTGTGTGTCTCTGTCTTCTGTGTGTGTGACTCTCTCTTCTGTGTGTGTGTGTGTGTGACTCTCTCTTCTGTGTGTGACTCTCTCTTCTGTGTGTGTCTCTCTCTCCTGTGTGTGTGTCTCTCTCTCCTGTGTGTGTGTCTCTCTCTCCTGTGTGTGTGACTCCCTCTTCTGTGTGTGTGTGTCATTCTTCTGTGTCACTTTGTGTTTGTGTCTCGCATGTATTTCTGTCTGGCTGTCTCACATGTTCTCCTATTCCCCATCCTTCTTTGTCTCTCCCTATCTGCCCCCTCCTCTCCCCCCCCCTCATCCTGTCCTCTGCCTCCCTGATGTCACTTCCTTCCCCCTCTCCTAACTCATCAGTCTCTGTTGTCACATTGTGTTTTCGGGGGGGAGGAGGGGGGGGGGGGGGCTTCCTCAGCTGCTATGTATACTGGTGACCCATGTTACAGGGCTGCAGTGTGTCTTCCTCATACTGCTCTACAGACCTGGCTCTTGCTAGTCCACCTTAACTCTGCCGTCTGTTCCACCTTAAGACGGCAGTGGGCTGGGTGTGGGTGTGGTGTGTGTGTGTGTGGTCAGGGAATCCCAGTGTGGGCGTGGCTTGTGTGTGCAGTGACGTCATCAGTGTCCCTTTAAACTTGGCTGTGAGGAGAGATGGTGAAGGTGAGGGAGGGAGGAGCTTGGTGAGGGAAGAGGAGCGTGAGAGAGAGCGCCCGATAAAGTCACACTGAACGGCGGACCGGCTCTGCTGTCTCTCCAGGAGCTGTCTCTCTCTCTCTCAGAACGTGTTTGGGTGGAGTTGGGGGAGTGCTGTTAGGACCCTCCCATGGCAGCTGTCTCTTTGTCCTGGAGGTGAGTGACAGCTAGAGCTTGACTTTGTTAATAGCACAGGGCAGTCATCTTGCTGTGTGTTTTTGTTATAGGCTGTCTTTCATTATTGTATAATCTTTGATCCCATCACTGTCTCCCCGTCCTCTTCTTTCTTTCATCATGCCTGTCTGTCTGTCTCTCTCTCACTCTCTCACGTCCTTCTCTCTTGCTTCTGATCCCCGTGTGTCTGTCTCTGTAACTCTCTTCCTATGCCTTACCCTCTGTCTCTCACACTCTAACTCTCTCGTCCCCCCTCTGTCTCTCTAACTCTCTTTCCTTATCTCCACCCCTGTGTTATGTGTGCTGTCTCTTTAACACTCTTTCCCTATCCTTCCCTCCGGTCTCTCGCACTCTCTCTGTTCCCCCTCCACCTGTCTCTTTATCACACAGTGTCGCCTTCTGCAGCGTTGCCTGGTCATGTGATCTATAGAGTTTTTCCTAACCCCTTCTCGGCCGGATCCCATTCATGCCATCGCTCAGCATGTTGGCTGCTGTTAACCCTTTCCTCTCAGTATCCCCCCCGCACACACACACACTGCTGACGCGCTGGGGAACTCCTGGCCTGACGCACTCTGTGGGCGGAGGAAATAATGGGGGGAAATTAAGGGAAATTCATATTTCTTCATTTGAAGCATTTATTGTGAATTCTATATGAATTCATGGTACTGTGTCTATAATGTGTATACTGATCCCGGTGTAGTAGTGTCTGTACTGTGTATACTGATCCCGGTGTAGTAGTGTCTGTACTGTGTATACTGATCCCGGTGTAGTAGTGTCTGTACTGTGTATACTGATCCCGGTGTAGTAGTGTCTGTACTGTGTATGCTGAACCCGGTGTAGTAGTGTCTGTACTGTGTATGCTGAACCCGATGTAGTAGTGTCTGTACTGTGTATGCTGAACCCGATGTAGTAGTGTCTGTACTGTGTATGCTGATCCCGGTGTAGTAGTTCTGTACTGTGTATACTGAACCCGGTGTAGTAGTGTCTGTACTGTGTATACTGATCCCGGTGTAGTAGTGTCTGTACTGTGTATACTGATCCCGGTGTAGTAGTGTCTGTACTGTGTATACTGGGCACGGTGTAGTAGTGTCTGTACTGTGTATACTGGGCACGGTGTAGTAGTGTCTGTACTGTGTGTATACTGGGCACGGTGTAGTAGTGTCTGTACTGTGTGTATACTGGGCACGGTGTAGCGCTGTCTGTACTGTGTGTATACTGGGCACGGTGTAGCGCTGTCTGTACTGTGTGTATACTGGGCACGGTGTAGCGCTGTCTGTACTGTGTGTATACTGGGCACGGTGTAGCGCTGTCTGTACTGTGTATACTGGGCACGGTGTAGCGCTGTCTGTACTGTGTGTATACTGGGCACGGTGTAGCGCTATCTGTACTGTGTGTATACTGGGCACGGTGTAGCGCTGTCTGTACTGTGTGTATACTGGGCACGGTGTAGCGCTGTCTGTACTGTGTATACTGGGCACGGTGTAGTAGTGTCTGTACTGTGTGTATACTGGGCACGGTGTAGTAGTGTCTGTACTGTGTGTACTGGGCACGGTGTAGCGCTATCTGTACTGTGTGTATACTGGGCACGGTGTAGCGCTGTCTGTACTGTGTGTATACTGGGCACGTTGTAGCGCTGTCTGTACTGTGTGTATACCGGGCACGGTGTAGTGTCTGTACTGTGTGTATACCGGGCACGGTGTAGCGCTGTCTGTACTGTGTGTATACCGGGCACGGTGTAGCGCTATCTGTACTGTGTGTATACCGGGCACGGTGTAGCACTGTCTGTACTGTGTGTATACTGGGCACGGTGTAGTAGTGTCTGTACTGTGTGTATACTGGGCACGGTGTAGCGCTATCTGTACTGTGTGTATACTGGGCACGGTGTAGCGCTGTCTGTACTGTGTGTATACTGGGCACGGTGTAGCGCTATCTGTACTGTGTGTATACTGGGCACGGTGTGTTCTCCTGGTCTCTAGTTTACAGACGTGTGGGAAGAAGAGCGTCAGACAATGACACTTAAATAGAGTTGTGACAACATCTTGTTTTCCTGCCTTCTCCTCTGCTCCTTCCTGCATGAAGTTCTCCCTTAGACAGTCAGGGGTTAATATGGTCGCACGTGTCTGTGTGTAGTCTATTAGTGGTGGGTGACACATAGGGGGTGTGTGATTTACGTGGTCTGCTGAGTAACACTCTCTTCTGTGTGTGAGTCTGGGGGAAACTGACTCAGCCAACGTGTGGGACGAATAATGTCATCATATCATTACATAGACTTCTGTATATCCTCCGCTATTCCGGGGAGGGGGGAGCGACTCATAATCCCTTCTGTCTGTGTCACCCTGCAGGGGGAGGGACAGGCTCATAGCTCCCTTCTGTCTGTGTCACCCTGCAGGGGGAGGGACAGGCTCATAGCTCCCTTCTGTCTGTGTCACTGTGTCACCCTGCAGGGGGAGGGCCGGCAAGACTTGTAGCCCCCTTCAGCATGTGTCACCCTACAGCGAGAGGGCCAGACTTTGTGTCTCTAGAATTGTATTGCATGTGCAGAGGTGAAGCACCCCTCCCCACCGAAAGTGAATTAATACAATTTACACATGTTCCAGCGAGTATAAATACAGAGATGCATGGCCTCGCATAGGAAAACAATGTCACCTGCCCCCTAGTGGCAACTCAAAGTTCGTGAATGTGCTGGCTCCAGGCTGACACCTGCTGTCCGCTTGTGAGAAGACGTTCTCTCATCTCTCTTCTCCCTTTTTGCTAGACTCTCTTGGTGACATCATGCTTCCCCCGCTGCGACTGCACCTCCACCAGTGAAGCCCAACAGATTGAAACGGTACCTTTTGGCGCCTGCATTACGCGAGCAAGCATGATTGCGCTATTTGTGTTCCACCCTGTGGTAACTCTTTCTCTTCTTCCCATTGACGTGGGTCCACCCCCCCCCTCCGTCACATCACAGTCTGGATGTATCGCTCACAGGACCAGTTTGGATCCCGCTTTCCCCGTGACCCCTTCATCAGTGGAATCAATACCGCGTGGAACCCACCTCACCCCAGGCCATGGGTTCCATCTGGCAGGTGAGGAGCCTTTTACCCTCTCTGCTGGGTCCTGGGTCTGGGTAACGGCAGGATTAATCACCTCGCGCAAATCTTCATCTCCTGCTGGCTAACTGTAAGGTGGTGGGGGGTCCTGTTAGTTGGCTGCCTCCGCTTTTAATGGCGACCTCGCATATTTGGAATATCAGTGCTGCGTGTAATTTGCGCGAGTGTCTCCGATTCTTAGTCTGGTACTTGCCAAGCTAACGAGACTCTTCCATTCAGAGGAATAAGTGTTATTACTCGGCAGACCTTTATATTGAGGGCCATGATTTTCCTATATTCCGTGTCAATTCTTCCCTCCCACTTTTTCCTTCTGTCTCTCCCTCTCAGATGCTCTACAAATCTTAGTCAACCTCCGCTGCCCCCTCACTTATCGTCTAGTCATGTGACCAACCTTGGCCATCCCAGCAAACCTTTTTACCCTCTTGGGTAAGTGTCTGGGTTTGGGCACCATTTGGGGGGTTAGATCAACACTGGGGCATGTCCTGATAATGCTTAAGGGTTGGTACTACGGGTTGGGTACGATATCCCGGAGGTGGCCATCCCGACGGTCACATTACCGGCAGCGGAATCCCGACTGTCAAAATCCCAATGAATTATACTGAGTATTCTAACCCTAAGCCACCCCTCCTGCACCCTAACCCCAACCTTCCCCTTCAGCAGCCTAACCCGGAATGTCCCCTACCATATCCTAACCCTAACCTTCCCCCCCAGTGCCTAAACCTAACCCTAAACCTCACCATCTGGATTTGTCTGTATTTTGACCTTCAGGATTCTGCTGTCAGTATTACTAGCTCGTCTTATTAGTTTACTTTTTTTTGTTTTTAACAATGTTTTTTTCCTTTTGTCTGTTATTTGGTTCCGGTCAGCAGCTCTCCCCCTAGCCATCGCTTTGGCAAATTGGAGCGGGTACATTCATGCGTACAGAGCCTCCTGCGAGATGAACAGCAGCCTCAGATCTGGGAGCAGCTGGGTCAGATCTACGAGTCGGAGCAAGAGTGGGAAGATGCCGTGCGCTGCTACCAGACCGCCGCCCGCTATCACGGTGGTTACGAGCTCAATGCTCACATCTCCCGCCTCCAGCAGGTAAACTGACGCGTTTTACTGCTGACGCGTTTCGCTGCCCATGCTGCTTTCCCCCTCTTCTTTACTGTTTTCCCCTTTTAAGATCTCTCCATCCTCTCCAAACTTATAACACCGGTTTTGCTCTTGCCCTCAGACTCGCCTGTGGAATATCCACTCCTCTCCTCCTCACCATCGGCCCAAATCGCTGCCACGTTTACAGCAAGTTTGGGATCTTATGCAGCACGAGGTGAGTGTACGTGGTAGCTTTTTATGGCGTTCATTGTTATAGGAGTAAGGTGACAGTAACCGAACGTTTTACAATGTTTTCAGCAAAAGAGGCATTTTGGAGTGAAAAGAGGACCCCCGCAATTGAAGCGTCCAGTCCCCCCTTCTGATTCGCCGGCAATCCAGTCAGCACCCCATAATCCACTGGGAGGAGACGAGCAGCCCATGAAGAGGAGGAGGAGTGGAAGCCCTGATCAGGTTAGGGTTACTTCCTGGTGCAGTTTGGAATGGTAGTTTTAGATACCCTACAACAGAAGGTCTTAGGGCCGTATTCAATTTGGAGCAAAAAGCCGTTTTCGGCGAAACTATTTCGCCGGTGACGTCGTTTTTGCCAATTTCATTTATCCCCCTATTCAATTTCCCCAACTTTTCGCCAGTGCGAAAAGTTTGCGCATTGTAGCCAGCGGAAAAGTAGCGGCAATGGATGCCCGGCTGGAAAAAGTGCAGCGTTGGGGTACAAACTTGCGGGGACCAACCTAAACCTTTTTTACACCCCCCTTGATGCGAACTGCGTCAAAAACGCAAAAAAAAATTACACAAAGGACACCCCAAAAAAAAACACTTTGAAAAAATGGGCGAAAAAAATAAAAAAGTTGGGGTACAAATTCAAAAACAAGCGAAATAGCCTCTGGGGGGGTCTGAAAGTATGGGGGATGTTTTTTTTTTATTGCAGGTGCTTGCTGAAAGTGCTTTTTTTTTTTTTGTGCACTTTAAAGCTTTATTTTAGTGGCTTTGAACTATGCTTGCACCCATTTTCATGTACCCCAAATTTGATGGCGAATAGTCCGGACTCGGACTTTTCGCTCCAAATTTAATACGGGCCATAGTGTGAAGCCAGGAAGATAGCAAGTCAGTACTCAGAACAACCTTCCAGTTCTTGAGTAAATTGTACAGATTTCACAAAGTCCCAAAGCAGGAAATGTTCTGTCTATATGGTTCCATTCACCTGTCATCGCCAGTGCTTGTAGGGAACATTCAGGTCCGGCTTCTGTAACCAGAAGGTGATGGAGCGGAAATGGAGAATTAGCATAAGAAACCGGATATTGCTGCTTCCAGAACTAACACTGGGATCTCTACACTAGAAAACGAGGACTATAACCTTGGAGAACACCCTTCCTGTAGAATTATCTCATTACATGTGTCCAGTCTCGGGGGGTGGTGTTATCTGTCAAAAACAATACCCCCTTCTCAAGCATTGATGTCGGAAGCTTTAGCTGGAGGTGTGATACATTGGGAAGACTTACCGTTGGCGTTGAGCTGACGGCATGGTCGGCCAAAGCTGGCGTTTTAACACTTGGTGAATGCCAGCCCTGACACCGTAGGAATATGTGTGAGGTTATGTCTGAAAATGTTGACGCGTGTCCTGGTCTTTTCTCTCCTCCCAGCAAAGGAGGGTTAACACTGGCCTACATTCCGCGCCAGTCCCATCCGGTCCTGGGAATTTGTACCATCAAGCTCCCACAAAACCGAATGTCTGGAATCCACTTAACCACGAGCCCTGGGTGGAGCGTCGGGAGAGGCAGGTAAGAACTGATGGCGAATGGTATTCTGGCTCTCAGCGAGACAATTAGTCAAAATGGTGACTCTGTAAATTAACAAACCTTTCACCTTGCCTGCAGGATCCCCGCCTTCCTCCCCACGTTCCCTCTTACTCCCCGTACTGCCCCCCACGTCCTCCACCACCACTACACCAGCAGCCCCGTCCTCCAAGTGACCTTAGCGAGGCTCGGAGTCAGAGGTCACCTGCGGAGGCCATTCCAGCACCACCTCCTCTCCACGTGCCTTACGACCACAGAAGACCCCGCATCCCACCACAAAAGATATCTAGGTCTGATCTGCCCCCTGTAAGTATCCTCGGAACCCACCAGTGTTCTTCAGGTCTTACGTTCAGATCAGCAGTTCTCAACCACAACCCTCAGGTACCACTAACAGGTCATATTGGATAATTACTGACCCAGCAAAGTATATTAACTCACCTGTGCATGAATAAAGATGTCCTCAAAACATGACCTGTTGGTGGTACTTGTGGATTAGGGTCGAGAACCCCTGGTTCAGATCAATCAACATTCTTTTCGCTAGACAGGTTAAAAATAATTTTGGCAATTTTTTTATTTTTTTTTGCAGCCCTCTGATCACTATCCAAGCCCTGTGGGCACCGCAGTCAGTATCTGTCCTCCAGAAGTGAGAGAACATGCAAAACCAATCTGCCCGCCACTCCAACCCAAGCCGTCTTCCACCTCTTCTCTCCAGCAAAGCTGGGCGCCAGCCCCAGTCAAGGAGGAGGTGAAGGGAGAAGATGAACTGGACGAGATTCTGTATGGAGAAGGTCATATGCCGGGCAAATCAGAGGGATACTATCCACCATGCGATAACCCAGTGGGGTCTAGTATCTTTGACCACCGAACTCAGGGCATCACCACCAGCAAAGTCAGGCCAAGGCCTGAGGCCTTCCAGGATACAAACCTGGATCATGTAATCAAGAGCCTGCAAAAAATTGATGATTCTGGGATATTTGCCCCAAAGAAAGAGGAGGAGATGGAGAAAGAGATAAGTAAAAGTCCTCCGCACCCAGAACTGGACATCAAAGGCAAGCCAGTAAGCCATGGACTCAGCATGTCCGAGGGCAGCTATTCAGGGGGGAAGAGGTCACCAGCTCAAGAGGACAATGCCTCGTTCTGCTCTTCTTCTATCCCCTACCACAAAGATACCTCAGGAAACCTTCAGGTGCTAGGCTTAGCTGCTTCGTCAACAGCACCTCCTTTAGTCTCCACTCAGAAGTCTTTAAGCCCAAATCCAGCCTTGTCAGAAAGAAAAGGACGTGAGGAGGTGAAAGGACAGTCCTCCGGGTGTAATCAGCTCTTTGATTTTCCCGCGGGGCAGCTGACGGAGCCGTTTGAGGAAGCCACAGAGTTTGCAAAGATTTTACCTGATGGCTTGGATGACATTATGAAAATGCTGGACGAGTCTATCGAAAAGGAGGAAGGGAGCGGGCATTCCAGTGGCGAGGATTTCATTCCTACTGCCCCATCAGTGTGCTCACAAGCCGAGGCCAGAACAACACCCATCCTTAAAGGTTCGACTCAGACCAAGGCTTTGAGCAGTACTGTTTCTGGGGCGAAGCCGTCTGAGGGAAGGGCGGGGGAGTTGTTCACCTACTATGGCCCTAAAAAAGCAATACTGGGGCAAGAAGCTGTTAGTGAAGGAAAGCCTGCTCAGCATGGAGGGAATAGTGTCTTGAAGTCGCTAGCAAGTGTTTTGGAGGGACAGAAGTATTCCTATCGTGGAGGACATAGCCTCAAAACTGGAGGAGGTTCTGCCTACTTCACTGGTGCTACTATTGTGGGGAAGCGTAATGTTGACCCATACACTGCGCAATCTACCTCACACCGGGCCTGGGAGTCTAAGTCGGGAGCAGCCCCTACCTCAGATGTGATGGGGCAAGGGGTGGTAGTTACAAGGCCTGGCGTTCGGACAGAGACGGACATTTTGGAGGATATATCTCGAGCTTGTGAAACATTGGTGGAAGGTGCAAGGGGTTCTGGGTGCAGCCGAGTGGAGAAGGAGGAGAAAGAGGCACAGAGGCCTGATGTAATAGTTGAGAAAAAATTTGAGAACATTTGGGGTGCTGAAAAACAGGACACTGCTACTAAGCCTAAAAAACTATGGGCCTCTGATAAGCTGGAGGGTGTGATTGTGAGGAAACCGGAGGCCTCAAGGATAGTGGATAAATCTGAAAGCCGCATTGAAAAGAGTCCAGGGCCACAGTGGGGCGTAGAGAGGTCAGACGAGAAGGATGATGGCAAGAAGGAGACCACTTGGGGTGTAGATAGGATAGAAGAACCACCAAGACGCGAGGAGCTGGTCGGTGGGGAATTGAAAAAGTCACTCAAGGCAGTTGAAAAAAAGACTCCTGCTGTTAAGAGTGAAGTTATTTCGGCTGCATCAGTCGGACTGAGTCCAGGGAAACTGCCAGAGGCATCTGCAAATGAGTTTGGCCAGAACGATGTGTCGCTTGAGAGACACCACAGAGTTACTGGCCGAGAATCGCCCAAGAAATCTACAGAATCGCAGAAGCCCCAGGGAGCGGTTCGTGAGAGTGGTCCACCCGAAATGGCAAGTTCGCGGTTGGAGAATGACGGCGGGAAATCCCCTTCCGGAGAGGCAACCGCGGCGGAAGTGGATAATGTGAAGGAGACGGAGAGACCTCAAGAGAGAATAACGATCTCCCTACCTGCCCCGACCCGGAGCAAAGATGAGGGTAGAAGAAGAGATAGGAGGCATCGAAAGACAAAGCGGGACAGAAGCAGGCGTGCAAAGGAGAGTAGATCCCAGAAGGACAAGGAGAGGCAAATCTTGGGCAACCTGGATCTCCAAAGCCAGTGCAGAGACGCCCCTAAATCATCTAAACAAGGGTCAGGGGGAGAGAGGAGAAAATCGGAGGGCGGGAGGAGAGCTGGGGAGGATGGTCACCACAACCAGACCACCTCCCCTCTACCTCCAACGTCTGCACCACCTCCGTCCTCCCATGGCACGGCAAACTCGGACCTGTTAAAGATGAGACCCTACACAGAGGGACCACCCAAGGAGTTAAAGATACGGCTGATAAAGGTGGAGAGTGGGGACCGTGAGACCTTCATTGCTTCCGAAGTGGAGGAGAAGAGGCTGCAGGCCAGTGAACTGACAGTAAACCATACTGCTGCGGAAATCGTCAAGGCGAGCAAGTGAGTGCTCTATAGGGAGGCGGGGAGTGATTGTAACTTGTCACAGCGGTCGGGGTAATGCCCCGATCCCTGGTAAAATGTCAGATCTTTGGTCCATTCCGTCAGTGGGAAAGCCATCTTATTCTGTCTGTAATTGGAAATGGCTGTAAAAGGCATGTAAAGATCACCTTTCACTGACCCTCCGTCGCTGAGGTTGCACGGCCATGGTGTACGCAGTTGTTAGATTGATTATTATTGAGCAACCTTGTCTATGTCCGGTTACCTCTTGTGCTCTGGCTGACCTGTCCTCTCTTTTACTCATCAGGAATATGGTGCTGAAGGGGAAATACAAGGAGTCTTATGTCCTACCTTCCATGTCTGTGAAGCCTCCAGTGGGAACAGAACAGAACATCCCCCGAGAGAGACTGAAACCCCCAACACCTAGTATCTATGTACGTCTGTTACCTGTGTGTACTATAATGCAGAGGCCACTTAGTATGTCCCTCCCCCTGCAGGGTGACACAGACAGAAGGGAGCTATGAGCCTGTCCCTCCCCCTGCAGGGTGACACAGACAGAAGGGAGCTATGAGCCTGTCCCTCCCCCTGCAGGGTGACACAGACAGAAGGGAGCTATGAGCCTGTCCCTCCCCCTGCAGGGTGACACAGACAGAAGGGAGCTATGAGCCTGTCCCTCCCCCTGCAGGGTGACACAGACAGAAGGGAGCTATGAGCCTGTCCCTCCCCCTGCAGGGTGACACAGACAGAAGGGAGCTATGAGCCTGTCCCTCCCCCTGCAGGGTGACACAGACAGAAGGGAGCTATGAGCCTGTCCCTCCCCCTGCAGGGTGACACAGACAGAAGGGAGCTATGAGCCTGTCCCTCCCCCTGCAGGGTGACACAGACAGAAGGGAGCTATGAGCCTGTCCCTCCCCCTGCAGGGTGACACAGACAGAAGGGAGCTATGAGCCTGTCCCTCCCCCTGCAGGGTGACACAGACAGAAGGGAGCTATGAGCCTGTCCCTCCCCCTGCAGGGTGACACAGACAGAAGGGAGCTATGAGCCTGTCCCTCCCCCTGCAGGGTGACACAGACAGAAGGGAGCTATGAGCCTGTCCCTCCCCCTGCAGGGTGACACAGACAGAAGGGAGCTATGAGCCTGTCCCTCCCCCTGCAGGGTGACACAGACAGAAGGGAGCTATGAGCCTGTCCCTCCCCCTCCTGACAATATACTGACTTTGGTTTCCCCTATGTTGCAGTTGGAGAGTAAGAGAGACGCATTTTCCCCGATTCTTCTTCAATTCTGCACTGACCCCAAGAACCCGATCACAGTGATCCGTGGGCTGGCGGGATCCCTGCGGCTAAGTGAGTTTCCCAGATGGTGACTTCTGCTGCATATGAGAGAGGGGGAAATGGTGTTTCCAGTAACACCAACATTACACCCCACCACAGTTTTGTGTTACCCATGGACGTAGGAGCAGCAGTATACTGTCAACGCTGTAGGATGGGAGCATAAGCCGTGTGAAAATGACATGGGTATAAGTAATGGGATAGAATATAGTGTAGCATCATTAACACCAATGTACAAATAAGGGTGAGGGGGAATGGAAGACAGGTCGCACCAAGGACTGAGATTCAAAACATCATAAATTCTCAAATAACCCTTAAATTCCTAATGCTATTATACATTTATAATCAGGTAAGGGGTGCTACTCAGGGACATTATACATTATTAATGATCAGGTAAGGGGCGCTACTCAGGGACATTATACATTATTAATGATCAGGTAAGGGGCGCTACTCAGGGACATTATATATTATTAATGATCAGGTAAGGGGCGCTACTCAGGGACATTATACATTATTAATGATCAGGTAAGGGGTGCTACTCAGGGACATTATATATTATTAATGATCAGGTAAGGGGCGCTACTCAGGGACATTATACATTATTAATGATCAGGTAAGGGGTGCTACTCAGGGACATTATACATTATTAATGATCAGGTAAGGGGTGCTACTCAGGGACATTATATATTATTAATGATCAGGTAAGGGGTGCTACTCAGGGACATTATGTATTATTAATGATCAGGTAAGGGGTGCTACTCAGGGACATAATATATTATTAATGATCAGGTAAGGGGTGCTACTCAGGGACATTATATATTATTAATGATCAGGTAAGGGGTGCTACTCAGGGACATTATATATTATTAATGATCAGGTGAGGGGCGCTACTCAGGGACATTATATATTATTAATGATCAGGTAAGGGGCGCTACTCAGGGACATTATACATTATTAATGATCAGGTAAGGGGCGCTACTCAGGGACATAATATATTATTAATGATCAGGTAAGGGGTGCTACTCAGGGACATTATATATTATTAATGATCAGGTAAGGGGTGCTACTCAGGGACATTATACATTATTAATGATCAGGTAAGGGATGCTACTCAGGGACATTATATATTAATGATCAGGTAAGGGGCGCTACTCAGGGACATTATATATTATTAATGATCAGGTAAGGGCTGCTACTCAGGGACATTATACATTATTAATGATCAGGTAAGGGGCGCTACTCAGGGACATTATATATTATTAATGATCAGGTAAGGGGTGCTACTCAGGGACATTATATATTATTAATGATCAGGTAAGGGATGCTACTCAGGGACATTATATATTAATGATCAGGTAAGGGGCGCTACTCAGGGACATTATATATTATTAATGATCAGGTAAGGGGCGCTACTCAGGGACATTATATATTATTAATGATCAGGTAAGGGGCGCTACTCAGGGACATTATATATTATTAATGATCAGGTAAGGGGTGCTACTCAGGGACATTATATATTATTAATGATCAGGTAAGGGCTGCTACTCAGGGACATTATACATTATTAATGATCAGGTAAGGGGCGCTACTCAGGGACATTATATATTATTAATGATCAGGTAAGGGGTGCTACTCAGGGGCATAATATATTATTAATGATCAGGTAAGGGGTGCTACTCAGGGACATTATACATTATTAATGATCAGGTAAGGGCTGCTACTCAGGGGCATAATATATTATTAATGATCAGGTAAGGGGTGCTACTCAGGGGCATAATATATTATTAATGATCAGGTAAGGGGCGCTACTCAGGGACATAATATATTATTAATGATCAGGTAAGGGGCGCTACTCAGGGACATTATATATTATTAATGATCAGGTAAGGGGTGCTACTCAGGGACATTATATATTATTAATGATCAGGTAAGGGATGCTACTCAGGGACATTATATATTATTAATGATCAGGTAAGGGGTGCTACTCAGGGACATTATATATTATTAATGATCAGGTAAGGGGTGCTACTCAGGGACATTATATATTATTAATGATCAGGTAAGGGATGCTACTCAGGGACATTATATATTATTAATGATCAGGTAAGGGGTGCTACTCAGGGACATTATATATTATTAATGATCAGGTAAGAGGCGCTACTCAGGGACATTATATATTATTAATGATCAGGTAAGGGGTGCTACTCAGGGACATTATATATTATTAATGATCAGGGAAGGGGTGCTACTCAGGGACATTATATATTATTAATGATCAGGTAAGGGATGCTACTCAGGGACATTATACATTATTAATGATCAGGTAAGAGGCGCTACTCAGGGACATTATATATTATTAATGATCAGGGAAGGGGTGCTACTCAGGGACATTATATATTATTAATGATCAGGGAAGGGGTGCTACTCAGGGACATTATATATTATTAATGATCAGGGAAGGGGTGCTACTCAGGGACATTATATATTATTAATGATCAGGGAAGGGGTGCTACTCAGGGACATTATATATTATTTCAAAAAAAGAGAGAAGGGAAGAATCGCTATAGGAGTGCACTAATACTTATAATATAAATAAAATATAACCTTTATTATAATTCTTAAAATGCACCCTTGGGTGAACAAACACAGCTAAATTCAAAAACCTACAATATTACATATAACAGAACATATTAAAATGTGTGCTCAGTCCTATATATTTGTCACATATACACTTGATAGTGTCCCTTTGTGTACCTATTACATTTATAATGCTCCTAAATTCAATGACCGTTTGAGAGGTTCTCAACTTATTGGCTGCTTAATAGAGAGTATCTGCGATTAGCGTGACCCACGTGTGTACGTCTCATTTGAGTAGATCCAGTTATACTCATGTGTGCTTACAAATCTGATATATCAACCAAATGAATCCCCTTACTAGGGTGTTATATTACGATATAACACATTATAGAACATTTCTCTGTTTGTAATTGTCTTTCCACAACACCACGTTGTTTCCAGAACAGCGACACTGTATCAATCTGAAGAGTCTGGTTTAATAGTGGGTAACAAACAGATCATTACAGAGTATCCAGCCTGCCAGGAATTCCTCTAATTTACAGGTGCTTGTTCCCATTCGTCACTAATTAATATTTCGGTTCATGCACACGGGGTAATAGTATAATATAAAGCGGCACTGCTGACTCTGGCCGTATAGCGCTCTCATTCAGCCGAGTTATCGCTTTGAGTCTGGCCACGTGTCTCCTCTCGGTTTGCCTGGTATATCTCCTGCTCGGAGAGTAATAGCTGCACTATTTGCACCGGCTCTGCAGCGCCGTGCGAAAGCTACAGCTAGACTTACTATCAATTCAGTGGAGCTTCAATTTCTATCATAACGTTCAAATTCTAGGTACAACAGGTATTATTAACATTCAGGACTGGCGCAGAGGACGCCTAGACACGTGTTTCGCTTCTGCTTTCTCCAAAGGCCGACCAATGCTGTGTTTGTTCACCCTAGGCTGTATTTTAAGAATTATAATAAAGGTTATACTTTATTTTTATTATAAGTTATAGTGCACTCATATAGGGATTCTTCCCTTCTCTCCTTTTTTGAATTAACACCGATGTATTATGAACGATTGCTCAAGTCCTTCACAGAAATGTTTTCTATAGAGTTATAATCTCCAGTACGGGGGGGGGGGGGGAGCAGTCAGGCTACAAGGCGAAAGGCCAGGCGAACCTCGGCCACAGGTATAGCCACCAAACCTCTTGTTTGCCCCCTACCCGTTTCCTCCGCCCGTCTCTGGTTCTCCCCACTTTACTCGGCTGCCAGTCAACCCGGCGCTCTTGTAATCTATGTTCTCACTCTCTCCCAGACCTTGGCCTCTTCTCCACGAAGACCTTGGTGGAGGCCAACGGAGACCACACGGTTGAAGTCCGTACTCAGGTGCAGCAGCCATCCGACGAGAACTGGGACTCCTCTGGGACTCGCCAAATCTGGCACTGCGAGAGCAGTCGGTCCCACACCACCATCGCCAAATATGCTCAGTATCAGGCCTCATCCTTCCAGGAGTCCCTGCAGGTAAGGTGCTCAGTCTGCAGATTATCTGAGGTGCACCCCCCCCCCCCCCCCCCCCCCGACAACAGAGGCTAGAGGCGCCCCATTCCAGGGAAATTATATAATGGTAAATCTTACATTGCTATAAAGTAAAACAAAATTGGTTTAGCGGCGCAAGAATTGCAGATATGTGCTGCTCAGAGACCGGGTATAAAGGTTCACTCCTGTGTGCAAATGAAGATATTAAATGTAATTCCCAGCAGCAACATAGGCAGTGTTATTTGTGCAGCCTTGAATCCGCAGTATATAATAATCCAGTGTTTCCCCTGAAGTCTATATGGAGCTTTTCGTGAGTATATATAGCCCGTGCAGTGGGGAGGAGCCGTTTGGTCCGTACAGCGGGCGAGCGCGCCAGCTCATTCCAGGATGCAGACAGCAGGCGTCCCTCTTAATGCCTGCAGACAAGGGAGCCGTGTTCATCCATAAACTTAACGCGTTTCTCAGAGTAGCCTCGGCTTTCCTCAGTGCCCTCAGTGTTACTGTGAATAGATAAGACTGCACAATTGCTGGGGCCCACAAAATGGCCGCCCCCACTGTGGTGAGGTGACGTGTTTCCTGCTCTGCAATGAGCAATGAAAGGCTAAAAAAGATAAAATAGAGTGAAATGTGCAGGAGGAGGGTGTGAGAATTTTTCCTCCCTCACACCCCGTCCTTCCCAGTTTCCTTCCTGCTTTTATGACTGCGTTCTGTCCGATAATTTTCGCCTCCGCCTCCTCCTGCCATTGGCGCTCAGCCCAGCGCCCGTTCTGGTTTCTAAGCCTCTGTCCATTTCCTCCTTGCAGGAAGATAAAGACAGCGACGAGGAGTCCAACGAGCCGGACAGTACCACAGAGAGCCCACCACTCAGGTAAGTGGTCTCTCGGGGCCAAGAGAACCGTTTCCCATTGTGGGGACTCCTTAGCTCTGACTGTTGTAGTCCAATCATCTGGATTAGAATCAAAGGATTACATCGGGCCTTGGCTCATTCAGCGAGAAAGTGGAAGTCTTAAATGTGCGGACGTATTTGGGAGGGGAGAACGTCCCAACTAAACGCGAAATCACCGTGTTAGATTAAAACAGCCCAAATTTGTATTTTTCCCCCTTGGGTCCCAATATGGATCGTCCAGCTGCAAATCTATATCCATCGGTTATATCTAGCTCTCAACAAGGCCCAATGTGCCCAGCTGGTGTCTCTGCCCGGCTAGCACTGGAGACCACCCATGATCCAGCTCCCAACAAGGCCCAATGTGCCCAGCTGGTGTCTCTGCCCGGCTGGCACTGGAGACCACCCATGATCCATGATCTAGCTCCCAACAAGGCCCAATGTGCCCAGCTGGTGTCTCTGCCCGGCTAGCACTGGAGACTACCCATGATCCATGATCTAGCTCCCAACAAGGCCCAATGTGTCCAGCTGGTGTCTCTGCCCGGCTGGCACTGGAGACCACCCATGATCCATGATCTAGCTCCCAACAAGGCCCAATGTGTCCAGCTGGTGTCTCTGCCCGGCTAGCACTGGAGACTACCCATGATCCATGATCTAGCTCCCAACAAGGCCCAATGTGCCCAGCTGGTGTCATTGCCCGGCTGGCACTGGAGACCACCCATGATCTAGCTCCCAACAAGGCCCAATGTGCCCAGCTGGTGTCATTGCCCGGCTGGCACTGGAGACCACCCATGATCCATGATCTAGCTCCCAACAAGGCCCAATGTGCCCAGCTGGTGTCTCTGCCCGGCTGGCACTGGTGACCACCCAGGCTATAAAGTGCTGATCTGTTTTTTTTAGATTCTTTTAATTATTTATAAAAATGTGTCGTCTTTTTTTTTTTTTTGTCTCTTCCAGCACAAACCCGGACCAGAAAACCCCTCACATTATTAAATTTGGAACCAACATCGACCTCTCTGATCCTAAAAGGTGAGACTGCCCGTGTGGGACTGGGACTGAGCCAGTCTTTGGGCCTTTCAAGTTATTAAGGGAAGGTGTTTAAAATGCATCCAGTGTGCGATAATGTCGTCATTCTGTACATGTCACGTTGGGGATGACAGTGCGGCAGTGCCCGCCGACACAGTATGGCGGGTGACGTACTTGCATGTGCCAACGCAGTAGTGTAGTGCCCCTGGAAGCAATGATAAAATGTGGCCAACTCATTGTTGACCCCGGAAATGAAGCCCCAACAGTAATATGCCAGAGGTACAACCCCAGGGGGTATTCTCCATCCACCTAGCGCTGTGAGCTTTGTAGCGTAAGAAGAGAGGGGAATGTTCCCTTAGCTGTAGATGGCTGTCAGGTTCCCTTCCATACCGTACATGTCTCTCTCTGCTACAATCTAGGTGGAAGCCTCAGTTACAGGAGCTGCTGAAGTTACCTTCCTTCATGCGTGTGACATCTAATGGAAACATGTTAAGCCATGTGGGTCATACTATCCTTGGTATGAACACGGTGCAGCTCTACATGAAGGTCCCAGGAAGCCGCACTCCAGGTACAATTCCTCACCCCTGTCAGGTCTGTCTCTCTCTCTCTCTCCTTAGTCTCCCATCTCCCTCCCCCCGCTCTCACTTTGCTATTTCTGTCTATCTCTCACTCCTTCCCTCCCTCTATTCTTTCTATTTCTCTTATCTCTCTCTCTCACCTGGCTCTGTCTCTCTCAAGTTTTTCTCTGCTTCGCTCCTCTCTTTCTGTCTGTCTGTCTAAATGCTGTCTCTCTTCCTCTTTTCCCCAGTTTCTCGATCTGGTCTTTCTCTTTTTTTTTTTCTCTGTGTCTCTCTTTCTGTGTCTCTTTCTGTGTCTCTCTTTCTGTGTTCTCTCGCTCACACTGACTGTCACCCTGCGTCTCCTTCCTCAGCTCTCTCTCTCTCTCTCTCTCTCTCTCTCTCTCTCTCTCTCTCACACTGACTGTCACCCTGCATCTCCTTCCTCAGCGCGCTCTTTCTCTCTCTCACACTGACTGTCACCCTGCGTCTCCTTCCTCAGCACGCTCTCTTTCTCTCTCTCACACTGACTGTCACCCTGCGTCTCCTTCCTCAGCGCGCTCTCTTTCTCTCTCTCGCACTGACTGTCACCCTGCGTCTCCTTCCTCAGCGCTCTCTCTCTAGCTCTCTGTCGCTCTCTCTCACACTGACTGTCACCCTGCGTCTCCTTCCTCCGCTCTCTCTCTCTGTCTCTCTCTCACACTGACTGTCACCCTGCATCTCCTTCCTCAGCGCGCTCTTTCTCTCTCTCACACTGACTGTCACCCTGCGTCTCCTTCCTCAGCACGCTCTCTTTCTCTCTCTCACACTGACTGTCACCCTGCGTCTCCTTCCTCAGCGCGCTCTCTTTCTCTCTCTCGCACTGACTGTCACCCTGCGTCTCCTTCCTCAGCGCTCTCTCTCTAGCTCTCTGTCGCTCTCTCTCACACTGACTGTCACCCTGCGTCTCCTTCCTCCGCTCTCTCTCTCTGTCTCTCTCTCTCGCACTGACTGTCACCCTGCGTCTCCTTCCTCAGCGCTCTCTCTCTATCTCTCTGTCGCTCTCTCTCTCTCTCTCTCTCTCACACTGACTGTCACCCTGCGTCTCCTTCCTCAGCGCGCTCTCTTTCTCTCTCTCACACTGACTGTCACCCTGCGTCTCCTTCCTCAGCGCTCTCTCTCTAGCTCTCTGTCGCTCTCTCTCACACTGACTGTCACCCTGCGTCTCCTTCCTCCGCTCTCTCTCTCTGTCTCTCTCTCTCGCACTGACTGTCACCCTGCGTCTCCTTCCTCAGCGCTCTCTCTCTAGCTCTCTGTCGCGCTCTCTTTCTCTCTCTCACACTGACTGTCACCCTGCGTCTCCTTCCTCAGCGCGCTCTCTTTCTCTCTCTCACACTGACTGTCACCCTGCGTCTCCTTCCTCAGCGCTCTCTCTCTAGCTCTCTGTCGCTCTCTCTCACACTGACTGTCACCCTGTGTCTCCTTCCTCCGCTCTCTCTCTCTGTCTCTCTCTCGCACTGACTGTCACCCTGCGTCTCCTTCCTCAGCGCTCTCTCTCTAGCTCTCTGTCGCTCTCTCTCACACTGACTGTCACCCTGCGTCTCCTTCCTCAGCGCTCTCTCTCTATCTCTCTGTCGCTCTCTCTCTCTCTCTCTCACACTGACTGTCACCCTGCGTCTCCTTCCTCAGCTCACTCTGTCTCTCTCTCTCTCTCTCTCTCTCTCTCTCTCTCTCTCACACTGTCACCCTGCGTCTCCTTCCTCAGCGCTCTCTCTCTCTCTCTCTCTCTCTCACACTGTCACCCTGCGTCTCCTTCCTCAGCTCTCTCTCTCTCTCACACTGTCACCCTGCGTCTCCTTCCTCAGCTCTCTCTCTCTCTCTCTGTCTCTCTCTCACACTGACTGTCACCCTGCGTCTCCTTCCTCAGGTCACCAGGAGAATAACAATTTCTGCTCAGTCAATATAAACATTGGTCCCGGGGACTGTGAATGGTTCGCTGTGCATGAGAATTACTGGGAGAAGATCAGCGCCTTCTGTGAAAGGTGAGACTCAGATCTGTAACTTCATCGTCCCCAGGGCCCTATAGCCTTGGGGCCCCCCGAGGTCACCTGTGTAGCACTCCCTAACTTAGCTTCTTCCTTCAGGCATAATGTGGATTACCTGACGGGTTCTTGGTGGCCGGTTTTGGAAGATCTCTACCACACTGATATCCCTGTATATCGGTTTGTGCAGCGGCCTGGAGATCTGGTCTGGATAAACGCTGGAACCGTGCACTGGGTGCAGGCCATAGGGTGGTGCAACAACATTGCCTGGAACGTGGGGCCCCTCACACGTGAGTAACTCTCATTATATCTCCATGTCCCAGTGTCCTTATCCGAGAGCACCACGTGAAAACTGGAGCAATAACTCTTTTATAGATTAATGACTGTTGCTATAGTTTCAGAATGGTCATATTATGGTCATGGTTATATCTGTTCCATACAACTTTCCCGTGTGTCCCCATCACTCCGCGTGTCCCCGTACGTCTGATCAGTAACTGTTCTATGTATCCTCTCCTGTCCCCGTACATCAGTAACTGTTCTATGTATCCTCTCCTGTCCCCGTACATCAGTAACTGTTCTATGTCTCCTCTCCTGTCCCCGTACATCAGTAACTGGTCTATGTATCCTCTCCTGTCCCCGTACATCAGTAACTGTTCTATGTATCCTCTCCTGTCCCCGTACATCAGTAACTGGTCTATGTATCCTCTCCTGTCTGGTCTATGTATCCTCTCCTGTCCCCGTACATCAGTAACTGTTCTATGTATCCTCTCCTGTCCCCGTACATCAGTAACTGGTCTATGTATCCTCTCCTGTCCCCGTACATCAGTAACTGTTCTATGTATCCTCTCCTGTCCCCGTACATCAGTAACTGGTCTATGTATCCTCTCCTGTCCCCGTACATCAGTAACTGGTCTATGTATCCTCTCCTGTCCCCGTACATCAGTAACTGTTCAATGTATCCTCTCCTGTCCCCGTACATCAGTAACTGGTCTATGTATCCTCTCCTGTCCCCGTACATCAGTAACTGGTCTATGTATCCTCTCCTGTCTGGTCTATGTATCCTCTCCTGTCCCCGTACATCAGTAACTGTTCTATGTCTCCTCTCCTGTCCCCGTACATCAGTAACTGGTCTATGTATCCTCTCCTGTCTGGTCTATGTGTCCTCTCCTGTCCCCGTACATCAGTAACTGGTCTATGTATCCTCTCCTGTCTGGTCTATGTATCCTCTCCTGTCCCCGTACATCAGTAACTGTTCTATGTATCCTCTCCTGTCCCCGTACATCAGTAACTGGTCTATGTATCCTCTCCTGTCCCCGTACATCAGTAACTGTTCTATGTCTCCTCTCCTGTCCCCGTACATCAGTAACTGGTGTATGTATCCTCTCCTGTCCCCGTACATCAGTAACTGTTCTATGTATCCTCTCCTGTCCCCGTACATCAGTAACTGGTCTATGTATCCTCTCCTGTCTGGTCTATGTGTCCTCTCCTGTCCCCGTACATCAGTAACTGGTCTATGTATCCTCTCCTGTCTGGTCTATATATCCTCTCCTGTCCCCGTACATCAGTAACTGTTCTATGTATCCTCTCCTGTCCCCGTACATCAGTAACTGGTCTATGTATCCTCTCCTGTCTGGTCTATGTATCCTCTCCTGTCCCCGTACATCAGTAACTGGTCTATGTATCCTCTCCTGTCCCCGTACATCAGTAACTGGTCTATGTATCCTCTCCTGTCTGGTCTATGTATCCTCTCCTGTCCCCGTACATCAGTAACTGGTCTATGTATCCTCTCCTGTCTGGTCTATGTATCCTCTCCTGTCCCCGTACATCAGTAACTGGTCTATGTATCCTCTCCTGTCCCCGTACATCAGTAACTGGTCTATGTATCCTCTCCTGTCCCCGTACATCAGTAACTGGTCTATGTATCCTCTCCTGTCTGGTCTATGTATCCTCTCCTGTCCCCGTACATCAGTAACTGGTGTATGTATCCTCTCCTGTCCCCGTACATCAGTAACTGGTCTATGTATCCTCTCCTGTCTGGTCTATGTGTCCTCTCCTGTCCCCGTACATCAGTAACTGTTCTATGTATCCTCTCCTGTCCCCGTACATCAGTAACTGGTCTATGTATCCTCTCCTGTCTGGTCTATGTATCCTCTCCTGTCCCCGTACATCAGTAACTGTTCTATGTCTCCTCTCCTGTCCCCGTACATCAGTAACTGGTCTATGTGTCCTCTCCTGTCCCCGTACATCAGTAACTGGTCTATGTATCCTCTCCTGTCCCCGTACATCTTACCAGTCCAAGCTTCTTGTGTCCTCTTCTGTCTTTCTGCAGCTTATCAATACCAGCTGGCTCTGGAGCGGTTTGAATGGAATGAAGTGAAGAACGTGAAATCCATTGTACCTATGATCCACGTTTCATGGAATGTGTCCCGAACTGTGAAAATCAGTGACCCAGACCTGTACCGTATGATAAAGTGAGTGGCTGTTCCTCTGATCTCCTCCCCATTCGTTTCTCATATTGTCTTCTATCTCCTCTATTTACTCCTCTTCTCTCATCTCTGTTCTCCTTCTCACCCCCAGTCTCCCATCTACTCTTCCATCTCCTATATGTCCAACTCAATTGCCATCTCTGGTCTCCTCCCCATTCTCACCTCCCGTCGTCTTCTCTTCTTTCTCCTATATGCCCAACTCAATTGCCATCTCTGGTCGTCTCCCGTCTTCTCTATCTTTCTTTGTTGATCTCTTTTCTATCTATGTTCTCCCATCTCTGATGTCCTCTCCATTCTTACCTCCAGGCTCCTGTCCTCTCTATCTCCTTTTTCTGTTGACCTCTCTTCACATCTCTGGTGTCCTCCTCATTTTTTAACTCCAGTCTTGTCTTCTGTCTCCTTTATGTCCACCTCACTTTCCATCTCTACTCTCCTCCTTCTTGTTCTCTTCTCTTCGTCTCCTGTTTTCTCTCCCTCCAGCTCTGGTCTTTTCTTCTATATCCACTTTCTTTCCATCTACTATAGTCTAATCCTCCTTCTCTTTTAGGCTGTGATTCAATAGTTGTAGACGCCGCCTGCTGGACATGTGTACGAATAGGCGCCCTATGGAGCAATTCAATTGTTTCTCTGTTCGGACTTCCATTAGTGGGCTACAAGTGTCGGGTCTAGCTGCGCATAGCGGCTACACCTGTCTAAAGAAGTGGTTATGACGCCATCGAAACACCAGACTTTGCCCACATTTCTCCTCGCACCTCAGGAGACTGCGAGAAGAAATGTGCCTCCCCCCCCACCCGCAGCTGTAGGCATTGATTGAATCACTCCATCGGGCGCCTATTCGTATAGAGGTCCGGGGGAAGGGGGTGGGCTTCTAAAACAATTGAATCGCCCCTTAGTGTTTACTCATATGTCTTCTTTGTTTACACCTATCCTTTCTGTCTGTTTTCTTCTTCATCATGTCCATAAGGGGACACAGGGACGACGCTGGGGTATAGGCAGGCCAGGCTAAGTTTGGTGCCGCAGAAGCAGCCTCATACTTTTTATTTTTTATGAGTAGGCAGCGCCAGGGGGCGCTGCCATCCACCAACCGCCGAGCAGGTCAGCGACCTCGGCCGGATGTTCACAGCACGTAGAGGACCGCAGCCGGATGCCAGGGGAACACAGCTAAGGCGACTCCCTGCGGCTCTTGCCACTGGCGCTGGAGAACACCAGCGGTGCTGAGAGCAGGTGGCCCCGCTAGAGCACAAGGGCATTCAGGCAGTGGGGGTGGGGGGGGGGGGGGGCTCTACTGTGTAGGCGGCCATTGCCCTGGAGCTCTGTGTCAGCAGGGGGAGGTAGGCTTTCCCCGTTAGCTCCTCCCCCGGCCCATGATGTGATCCTTCACAGAGGCTTCACCCAATTGGGTTTCTCCTCCTCCTCTCTCCTCCCGGTCACAGGCGCTGAGCGGCCATTGCTGAGCTGCGCTGCCTACAGTTAGTCTCCGAGAGGTTGGCTCCTGTCTCCCTGTATACCTCCCCTCGGGTCAGGTTATACAGTCTAGCTCCATCCAGCCGACTGGAGTTTGGATTGTTGAGCACTATCTGCCAAAATTTTCTTTATGCCTTGACTGTGGCAGTGTGCTTGTTCTGTTTTTCTGTCTTTTATTTGCTGTATACTGTATGAGGGTTTCATTCAATTCCCCCTCTGCTAAGCCCCACTCATTGTTACATTTGTGCGGCCCCATAGATTCTTTGCACTGTTCTGTATTGCACACATCCGTTTGTATAACCCGGTGTGTGGGAATTACCTTGGAATTCACTGACATGTCTTCCAAGAACAGAGCGCCCAAGGAGGTGGAGGCCTCCTTTTCTGTGTACATGTAGAACTTGTTCTGCTGGTCTTTCCATTACACAACGGGGTCCAGGACGGTCTACAGCCACAGCTTCCAGCCAGGAACTGGCGCGTGGGCGGCCAACCTGCCACAGATAATGTCGCAGTTGGTTGAACGCCTTACAGCCCCCCTGCACCAGTCCTCTCTACTTTGGGGGGTTCAACCTGCCCCTATTATGCAGTCTCATCTGCAGCCGCCCGCGCTGGAACCCCCATGGATGAGCACCTTCTTCCAACCAGTGTAGGGTTTAGCACAGGTGTCTGCCTCCTTTCAGCAGGTGGGTATCCGGTTGTTTGATCGACCACCGTACAGAGACTCCATCTAGGTCGACAAACCATAGATCGACCGCACCTCTATATCGACAAACACGAGATCGACGCGGACATTAGATCAACACTACATATGATGGAAACAAAGCATACCGACAATATGAAGATCGACAACACACAAGATTAATAAAAGATCGAAATTAAATAAGTCGACAGTTAATCGACATATAAATGATCAACACGTTACAGTTAGACAATACAAAAAGGTATACATCCTATACGCTGCCCGCTAATAGCGCATCCCCCGCCGCTTCTTTCAACTATGGCACTACAGGTACCAGCCAGCCCTTTCATCCCTGCAAGCACTCCTGGCAATGCAAGCCCCAACATCCACCCTGCAGCCCTTGTTCCGAATTGCTGGGCACTCCCATGCTCTGCAGTGCACCCCTTCATCAACCCCCCTGTGGTCCCCGCTATTCCTGGACGCCTGGATCTGGGCGCATCTTCACCCTGGCAATAACAAGCCGTCTAGCTTAAGACGCTGCCCTCTAGCTAAAGACGCTGCCAGCTAATAGCGCATCCCCCGCCTCTACTTTCAACAGTGGCACTACAGGTCCCAGCCAGCCTTTCATCCGTGCAAGCGCTCCTGGCAATGCAAGCCCCAACATCCACCCTGCGGCCCTTGTTCCTAATTGCTGGGCACCCCCACGCTCTGCAGTGCACCCCCTCATCAATGCTCCACTGCATCTTCCTCTACGGCTGGATCTCCTGTCTCTGGGCCCGTGCTACCACCCAGACCTCGCCCCTCTCACTTTGACGGGGTGGGTCTTGAGACATCAGGGGTTTTCGCGGTCGGTCATTCGTACCATGCTGAAAGCACGGAAACCCTCCTCTGCTGGGATTTATAATTGGGTTTGGCGTACATACTTCTCCTGGTGTTCTACCAGGGGCCTTAAACCCAGATCCTTTCGGCTTTCCTGAGTCCTCTCCTTTCTATAGGCGGGTCTTCACCCTTCATTTTCTTCCAGATACGGATTGCGTTAATGCCTGATGTCCAAACTTTCTTTCAGGGAGTGCTCCACTTGCAGCCCCTTTTGTTCTTCCGGTAGCTCCATGGGACTTTGTGCTTCAAGCCCTTAATCTTCTCCTTTTGAGCCTTTGGACTTGGTGGACATTCTTTGGCTCACGTGGAAGACCATCTTGTCGTCTCGCTCTCTGTTTCTGGTCTTTCTCTCTGACCGGACAGTTCTTCGGACTCGGCTAGGCTACCTTTCCGAAGGTAGTTTTGAGATTTCACCTTAATCAGGAGATTGTGGTCCAGGCTTTTCAGTCTCCGGAGGTTTCTTTGTTGGAGTCCTCATTAGATGTTGTGAGGGCTTTCCGGATCTATGTTGAGCATACAAGGGGATATCCGAAAGACGGATCCCATTTTCATCCTCTATGGCTTTCATAAGCGGGGCTGGCCGGCTACGAAGCAGTCCTTGGCCAGATGGCTCCGTTTAACCTTCCGCCACGTGTTTGTGGCGGCCGACCTTCCTGCCCCGACCGTGGTGACTCCCCATTCCATTAGGTTGGTTGGTACCTCTTGGGCAGCTCGTCGTGGCGCCTCTTCTGAGCAGCTTTGCAGGGAAGCTACGTGGTCTTCGGCTCACACACATTTCTCAGTTTCTGTTCCTTTGACGTCTATGCCTCCCGTGGATGCGGCATTTGGGCGGAGGGTTCTCAGTGCAGCTCAGGAGTGTCCCCTCCCTTGAGGAAATGCTTTGGGATGTCCGAGCGTAGTCCCTGTGTCTCCTATGGACATGATGTAGAGAAGGAGCCTTATGTCTTACCTGGTTTAAGTCCTTTTCTTCGAATTCCATAGGAGACACTGTGCCCACCCTGATGCATCTGGCTTGCAGGGGTCTCCTGAATTTCTGGTTCCCCTGTCTCTTCAGGTGTGTTTTGTTTTTGCGTGTGTCGGTCTTCCTGCTCCTTTCTTGGGGGGTGGGCACCGTGTCCCCTATGGAATTCGAAGAAAAGGACTTAGCCAGGTAAGACAGAAGACTCCTTATCTCCAGTCTACACTTCCGTGTTGAGTTATTGTTTTTGGCCGTTACTTACACCCATCTTCTCCTCTATCACCCCGTAGGTACTGTCTCTTACAGTCCATCAAGCGATGTCAGGTCCAGAGAGACAGCCTGATCCGCGGCGGGAAGAAGCTGGCCTACCAGCCCCGAGTGAAAGATGAACCAGCTTATTATTGCAATGAGTGTGATGTAAGTGCCGTCTCGCTAGTAGATTGGGAGATAACCCAGGTCGGCTTCTGGTCTTCCGTCTCTGACTGTCCCGTCTTTTTTTTTTTATCTCTTCTTGCCAGATGGAGGTTTTTAACATCCTGTTTGTCACCAGCGAGAGTGGGGGGAAAAATACCTACCTGGTCCACTGCGAGAGTTGTGCCCGCTCCGCCAGCAGCTCCATGAACAACGTGGTCATTCTAGAGCAGTACAAAATGGAGGAGCTAATGCAGATTTATGACAGCTTCCACCTGGTGAGGTGCTGGGACGGGAGTTGTGAGGAGAGGACAAGGAATAAATGCTCAGAATGTTGTCAATGGGGGGTATTCTATGATTCGGAGGTAAAATGGACTAACACAGATGTATAGAGTTTTGGAGTAAGAATTACGGTATATTTTCTCTGTAAGTGTGCATGGCTGTCGAACACGCGGGTGTTATTTATTTCCTCTCCAAAGTGGATGACTGAGCAGGGGACACTTTGAGCCCCTGCTCCGTTACCCACTCTGTAGAGGCGTGTCTCTACGGTAAGCATTGTCATACATAGAGTGGAGGTGAGATGTAAAAATCGCCGACGCCCGTGTCCGCAAGCCCTAACCCGTGATTTTTTTTCGTCAAGGTTTTTCACTATTTTTTTTTTTTTTTTTTTTACTTTTATGGATGTTCGATACCAGAACACTGCATATGGCGATTTGCATTAAAAAAAAAAAAAGTTTATTTATTTTTTTTTATTTTTCTTAAATGTTTTATTTTAATGTGATTGATGGTAAAATAATTGACATTAAACTTTTTTTTTTTATGTTGTTTTTATTGTATAAAATAGTGTGTGTGTATATATATATATATATATATATATATATATATATATATATATATTTCTTCTTCAGGGTCCATAGGCTCCACAGGGAGACCTTTTTGAGGTGTAGGTTGGATCTGGATCCTAGGCACCACGCAGTTACAGCTTTTGCTCCCAGGATGCACTGGTCCATCCTTCCTATACCCCCCCCCGAGCCAAAGGCACCTCAGTTTGTGTTGGTGCCGGCCGGAGTCAGGTCACTGGTAACGCAGAGGGGCTGCTTAGCGGCCCCTAAAGCTATTTTATTTCATCTGGGGATCTCGACGAGACCCCGGGGTCCATGCTAGCCAGGCCCCGCGGACTTCCCAGACTGCGGCCGGACGTACGAGGACAAGGTAAGGTGTATTAGCAGTCATTGCCTCCGGTCTCAGGGGACAGACCGGAGGCGCTGAGGTGGACGCAGGCCACCCATACCCTGCGCTTCCACTAGACCACCAGGGACAGTATCGGCGCGGGAATATTCAGCCAGGGGATTTAGCCTCCCCTCAGCTCAGCGCGTTTTTCCACTGCGTTCTGGCTTTGCTGAGCTGTTTCCACCTGCGGCCACACCCCCTCTGAGGTCTCCGGCGGCCATTTTCTCTGGTGGTTAATCACAGATCTCTCAGGCCGGCGTGTGGTCCAGTCCCCCTGCATAGCTCTCCATTGGGTTGATGTATGCAGCAGTATAGTCTTCCCAGACACTGAATCTGGGCAATTGGTTGTAGTGCCAGGTTGCAGTATACTTTCTGCATTGTGTGCGACTTATGTTAGCGCTGTCTGTGTCTTTGTTTCCTAACTGTCAGCATATAGCTATAGCTTTCCTCTAATTCTGCCCTAATACAGGTGTAGTTAAGATGGTTTTACCTCACATATATAAAAGATAACATTTGTGAGGTCTGACACATACTGTTGTGTGCTGCACTGTGCCATATTTAGGCAGTGGGCTCCTGCAGCTTACCCAAGTGTCAGACAGGACCAGTGTGTCGCATACTTAGGCAGTGGGCTCCTGCAGCTTACCCAAGTGTCAGACAGGACCAGTGTGTCGCATACTTGGGTAAGCTGCAGGAGCCCACTGCCTAAGTGTCAGACAGGACCAGTGTGTCGCATACTTAGGCAGTGGGCTCCTGCAGCTTATCCAAGCATCAGTCAGGACCAGTTTTTTCTTTTTTATTCTCGGGCTATTTACCTTAACATACTGGTGTATTCAGGTGTATTCCTGTGCCTCACATTTATAGAACTAAGTATTTGTGAGGTTTTGTCACATACATTCGTTGCACTGTGCCATATTTGGGCTGTGTGCTCCTGCAGCTTACCCAGGCATAAGACAGGACCGTATATTGCTTCCTACTAGTACCCTACATACACAGTGGTTGCATTATACCCAGTGCCATATTATGGGCCATTTACTCTGCGGCTGCTATGTCTAGTAAAGGCAGGGCGTAGTAACAGGCATCTGCTCACATACTGCGATCAGGCAAGTTATGGGCTGCAGGCTTAAATGAGGGGAAATATATATATATATAACCTGGGCTCCTTTGTTCAAGTACTGGCCACTATTTCGGACCGCCTAGCGGAATCGGCTGTAATTCCCTCAAGGGGGTTATCACAGCAGGGCGTAATGCCCCCTTTTGGTGTTGTCACATCAGGTTCAGGCGATACAGGTACCACCATGGGTAGACGTACTCTCTAACTCAGTACAGAGTCTGATGGTTACATCTCGTGCCTTTCAAACCATTTTGCAAGGTGGGAAACCTCTACCCAGTAACCCCTTTACACGTCCTGTGTTATCGTCACAGATGCTGATCTCTCTAACCCTAATTCCCCTCCGGAGGAGGATGAGAGTCAGATTGTTATTACTGCCTTAGTGCGAGCTGTCAGATCCATCTTATTAATAGGAGATGACGAGCCAGACCCTAAATCCAAGCACCCTCTGTTTAAATTACAGAAAGTAGCTTCAGCAGAGTTCCCTCTATGGGATCTTCTAGCTGAACTCAGGGCTGCAGCCTGGTAAGAGGTTTCATACTAACCTCATGTTACTCTCTTCCTGTGGCTCATTGTGCAAATTGGGAACACCCTATGCGCGGTGTATTCATATGTTTCGCGTTTTTAATTAAAATCGCTAAGTTTCCTATTCCTACGGTTACTTCCTTTAAGGATCCTACGGATAGGAAGGTGAAATCGATATACTCTCTTTCTGGAGACGTTGCCCGTCCAACCATGGCTATTGCATGGGTGGCTTAAGCTTTAGAGAGCTGGGCTGATGCGCTTGAAGACTCTTTTCCCTCAGACGCTTCTAGGGATCAGATGTCTTTTGTTGCTCACATTCGAGATGCAGCTTTCCTAGATTGGAGAAGCAACATTGGATGCCTGTCTCCTAACCTCCAGAGTCTCGGCCGCGGCTTCCTGCCCGTCGTACCCTGTGGCTACGCTCATGGAAGGCAGATGCGGATTCCAAGTAAGGCCTAGGAGGGTTACCCTACAATGGGGAGATCTTGTTTGGCTCAGACCCTGATGAAGCCGTGGGAGGATCTACGGAGAAACGCGTCGGGGATTGTCTCTTCCACCTGCTATTGCAGGTCACTGAATTGTACCAGCCGCTACCACCTATATCAACGACTTCGGTCACTTTATTTGAGCCGCTGCCTTGCTCATCAACACAGCTGTTGCCAACTCGTCAAGACCCGAGCGGAACTTCACTGGGCATTTGCTGCACACTACACCACGGCTCCTGCTCCCGTGCGAGCCTGATTACCTGGAAGTACCCACAGCTACACGCTGGCCATTTCCGGAGCTGTCGGAGCCTATACACCGCAAAGCGCAGCACATCAGCGGTGAGAAATCATCGCCCCTCGGTGGTTCCCAGTCTCTCAGGCGTTTTGCACACAGCTGCTGACTTGCGTTCCTTGTATTACACATTGGGACACCATTGTCCGTGGGCACCATGCACTATAGGAGACCTCCTGTGGAGGGCAGAACTGCATGACTCCAGTTTCCACAGACTCAATCTCATTGGTAACATGTATCCATTTTTATTGATGCAAAGATTATCATGGCTGTATTATTCATTGGCAATTTATTAGATACAATATCCTTGCTAAATTATTGTCACATTTATTGTGATTGATATATATATATATATATATATATATATATTATATGGTATTAGAACTCTGTTTTTAATTTTAATATATTGGCTGGTGCTGAGTTACTGCGCTGTGTCCTACTTTGTATCTCATGTTTATCAGTTCTTACAAGAACTTGATTAGGAGCATTGACACTGCTCCACACGGCTGCGTACCCAGCACCCGTATATACTTTTACAGCGCTTTCATCATGTTTTTTTGTTTCCAACCACGTTGGAGGCATCAGAAACTACTTCTATCAGGCCTCAGACTAGATCATTTAAGTTCTTTCGTCCTCAGGGATAGCCTAAAGGCCAGTCCTTTCCTAGGCAGTTGGCTTCCACTAGGGCCGCCAAACCCAGGACCAAGCAGACCTGGAACAGCAGACTCCCTGCTTCAAAACCTGAGGATAAACCCTCAGCCTGACGGGACGTGCCTCCCGCTGGGATATCCCAGAGTGGGAGGCCGACTTCTTCAGGTCACCAAGTGCTGGTGTCAAGCCACCACGGATGCTTGAGTAAGAGAAGTGATCTCTCAAGGGTACATCCTCTCATTTCTGTTTTTCTACACCGACCCTCCTTCAGACCTGAGCAAGGCCTTACAATACAGTCCTTGCTGCAAGCAGGGGGAATTGCGCCAGTCCCACTATCTCAGTGAGGGACTGGTTATTATTCTACTCTCTTTCTAGTTCAGAAGCCGAATGGGTCTCATCAGCCTATCCTCAACCTCAAATCCTTAATTAAATTCCTCAGGGTACTCGGGTTCATGATGGAAACCCTACTCTCCATCATCCTAGCTATAGAGCCTGGGGACTTTATGGTATCTCTGGATATTCAGGACTCGTACCTATAGCGCCCTCACATTGGCGATATCTCCAGTTTGCTATACAGCAACACTTCCAATTTCAGGCTCTGCCCTTTGGACTATCCACAGCCCCACGGGTGTATACCAAAATTATGGCTATCATGGTGGTCCACCTACGTGGTCTGGGTGTCCGACTATTGCCATATGTGGACGACCTCCTGCTCCTAGCAGGATCCCCAGAAATGCTTCACCGCCATCTGCAGTTAACCATTGCTTTCCTGCACAAGCACAGATGTTAATCAACTGGAAAAAGTCCTCCCCGAATCCTCCACAGAGAATGATTCAGCTGGGAGCCCTGCTAGATTCTCAGGATCAGAGAATCTTTCTGACATCAGACAAGATCTCCACACTTCGACTACGAGTGCACAGATTTCTCCACAGTCGCCAAGTGTCATTCCACTCAGCAATGCAGGTTCCGGGATCCATGGTGGAAAATGTTCAGTTCCATTCCAGGCCTTTGCAAAGGCTGATCCTTTCCTGGTGGAACGGGTTACCCCATCGGATCAAAGCTCTATCTTGGTGGCTACAGACATCTCATCTAACCAAGGGTCGCCCCTTTTGGATCCCGGACTGGGTAATCCTAATAACGGATGCCAGTCTCCGGGACAGGGATGCAGTGACCGGTCCACACTCCTTTTAGGACCATTGGACATCGGTCGAATCAGCCCTGCCAATCAACATATTGGAACTTCGAGCTATCTACAGGGCCTTCAACATTACAAAAGTGGCTTACATTGACCATCAAAGAGGCACTTGAAGTTGGGCAGCAATGACAGAAGTGTCACGCATTCTGACATGGGCCGAGGGTCACCTCCCGGCCATCTCTGCAGCGTTCCTTCTGGGAGTTCTCAATTGGGAAGCAGACTTCCTCAGCCGTCACGACGTGCATCCCGGGGGAATTGTTGCTTCTCCAAGAGGTATGTCAACTACTAGTGCACAGATGGGGCCTATCAGAGGTGGACCTCATGGCCACCCGACACAATCACAAACTGCTAGTAGATGCACCAGTAAAGTGGACCTTCCAGTTTGCTTACCTATTTCCTCCAGTCCCCCTTCTTTCTCGAGTTCTTCGGAAGTTCAAACAAAAACGGCGGCACTGTCCTGCTGGTGACTCCAGCTTGGCCCAGACATCACTGGTACTCAGATTTTCGGAGTCTCTCCATCGACACTCCGTTCATGCTGTCTCAACGTCCGGACCTGTTGTCTCAAGGTCCTTGCCTTTACCTGGACCTGGGTCGTTAGTCTTTGACAGCGTGGCTCTTGAGACATCCCTCCTGAGGTCAAAAGGATTCTCTAGCTCTGTAGTCAGCACAATGCTCAGAGGGCGTAAGCCAGCCTCTGCTCGGATCTACCACAGTGTGTAGCGTACATATTTCCAATGGCATCGTACCAGAAGCTACGATCCTCAAGTGTTCAGGATTTCCAGAGTCCTGGCCTTCCTTCAAGCTGGATTGGACCTTGGACTTCGCCTTGCTTCACTGAAAGTGCATATCTCTGCTCTATCCATTTGGTTCCAGCATAGACTTGCTCCACTACTGGCTGTCCACACCTTCCTTCAGGGTGTCGTTCAGATTCAACCTCCCTTTGTCCCTCCAGCGGCTCCGTGGGATTTGTCAGTAGTTCTTCGTGCCCTCCAGAGTCCTCATTTGACCCTTGGATTCTGTAGAACTCAAGTGGATCACAGTGAAGACTCTTTTTCTTCTGGCTATTGCATCTGCCAGAAGGGAGTCAGAATTGGGGGCGCTCTCCTGTCATCCTCCCTTTCGGATATTTCACTAGGACAGGGCTGTGATTCGCACTCGCCCTGAGTTTCTTCCTAAGGTGCTTTCTCATTTCCATATAGACAGAAAATTATAGTACCGGCCTTTCAGTCTCCAGACCTCTCGGCTGGTGAGGCCTCATTGGATGTGGTCCACGCTCTCATGATTTCTGTGGACCGTACCAGTTCCCTTCGGGAATCGGACTCCTTGTTTGTGATCTATGGATTTCACAAAAAGGGTTGGCCAGCCAATAAACAAACATTGGCCAGATGGCTTCGTATGACTATCTCAGAGGCTTACACACAGGCAGGCCTGCCTGTTCCGGCTTCTGTTACTGCTCATTCTACTTGGTCTGTGGGCCCCTCGTTAGCGGCTTGTCGTGGCGCCTCGGCTGTTCTGCTTTGTAAGGCGGCCACGTGGTCTTCCATTCAGACCTTTCTAAGGTTCTATGCATTTGATACCTTAGCCTCTCAGGATGCTTCTTTTGGGTGTCTGCTTCTCCTCTCAGCGCAGGAGCGTCCCACCCTTAAAAGGACTGCTTTGGGACATCCCCAAGGTCTCCCTGTGGAGCCTATGGACCCTGAAGAAGAAAATGAGTTATGGTAAGAACTTACCTTTTGTTAACTCTTTCTTCAAAGTCCATAGGGTCCACAGGGCACACGCCCTGATGCACCTGGCTTCATATGGGCTATATTTCTGGTCACCGGTTTTCCGTCTCCTCTGTGAGAGTGTGATTCTTGTGTGTACCAGTCTTCCTTCTCTCCTATCCTCCTCCGGCCTTATGCTACTTACCAACTGAGGTGGCTCGGGCGGCGGGGTATAGGAAGGATGGACCAGTGCATCCTGGGAGCAAAAGCTTTAACTGCGTGGTGCCCGGAATCAAGATCCAACCTACACCCCAAGGTCTCCCTGTGGACCCTATGGACTTCAAAAAAAGAGAGTTAACAAAGGTAAGTAATTACCATAACGCTAATTTTTCTTAAAACAAAATGCGTCTTTTAAAAAAATAAAATAAATAAATAATCCAAAATAAAAAAAATATTATTATTATTATCATAATTTTTGCCATTCTTAAATTATTTTTAACTCTAGTGTGAGAATGTTCTGATTTATTGGTAATTAAAAATAATCAGATTTATGGTGTGGTTTTTTTTTTCTTCTTTTTAAATAGAAGAGTGATGTGAATGTCTGCATCTCCTTATACCTGTCGCTCTCTGACAATATATTCCACCCGCGCAGGAGAATGACAGACCACATCCCTCGGTCGTACACGGTCTTCAAACACTACCAACTTTACCTCAGCTAGACATCACCCACAATACAATACACACATTGCGCCCCCTTCCCGTAATTCCAAAAAAATCACCAGACGACGCATCTGTCGCAGATTGACTTTCTTTGAATTAAAAATATTATCCATAACATAGCAATAATAAAAATAAATAATAATCATTGGCGATTTAATAGGCTGCTCACGTATTTATAAAGCTATCAGAAGTTCCCTTCTAAAAACCTTCCCCCATGGAACCCTTGCGAGAGGGAAGTAGTTAGCTGCACCTGTATTAGATGTGTGACTCCTTGCTGGGACTTTCAGTTCCCCCATACCGTCACGGGTTTCCAAAGCCGTCTCTGTGGAAATGTTATTGTGCTGTGGTGTCCCCTAGTGGCAGATCAAGGATACTGCGGAGTGTGACAGTGGGGCTAATCCAGACTCCCTTTTATAATTATTTTTTTTTATTATTATTTTTTTTACATATTGTCCCTGCTCTGTTGCCATTGAATACTATTGGTATTGTACTAAAATGCTCTTTTCATTTAATTTATAATGTAGATAAGTGTTGAATGAGTTTTAAACATCTCCTTAAAATTATATACTGATTTTTTTGTTGTGAGTTTTTACTCTCTGTTGCTCTGTAGAATATCGCAAAGAGGGGCTAAATGGGGCATAAGCCTAATAGTTTTTAATTGTTTTCTTTTTTTCTTTCCTAGACCCCACCTCCAAGCACACGATGAGCCTCTGCTCCCTACTCTAATACTCCCGCAACCGTGTCTCCCCATCTCCTCCACTTACCACCAAGCCAGCCAATCAAAACGCTCCCCTCTTCCCAGAACAATGGAGTAAGAGGGGGTGGTGCTACTCAACCAGCCAATCACCGAAGAGAGAGAGAGAGACACAGAATGAGGAAGGGGGCAGGAGGTTGGCAAAAGAGCCAATTAAGGATTGGCAGCTCATATCTCTCTCCAGCCAATCACAGGCCTTGTTTACACAGATCCCGCCCACTGCGGGAACAAGCCAATCAGGATGCAGGATTCTATAATGTCCATGTTGTTGATCCTTTTTTTTTTTTTTTTTTTTTTGTTAATTTTATTTTTTTCTGTAATTTTATCAGGAATATTTATTCTGAAATCTTGAATTTGTGACTTTGAGGGAGGGGGAGCTTTATTATTTGGGGTATTGTATTAATTTGTGTGGGGGGAGGGGTTCTCACTGGGATTTTCTTTTTGTTGTTGTAAGTGGGGCACTGAGTACATTTTTATTTTTTAAAAGAAATCTTAAATTAAGTTCCGAGTGGTGCTTTGCTGTAGAGAATTGTGTGTGGCCACGAGAGGCTTGCGGGCAGCTTAACTGGCAAATGATGTATTATTGAACAAGGGTAGGGCGTGAGGGTGCTCCTCCTCATGTGAGTAATTGGGAGTCTTCGTGAGGTGTTGTGGTAGATGCCCCAACTGGTTGTACTTGTGGGTGGAGGCATCGTGTGATAACTAGAATGGGAGGGGAGGGTACCGTGGGTGATTTGGGGGTAACCTGAAATAGCGCGGGTGGTGGGCATTGCCCTGCTGGGATTGTGGGGCGAGGAGGTCTAAGCGTGACCCTCATGTTATCCTCCTCCATAGGGTAAAATGGCGCACTTACCACTGCAATTGAATACGCCTCTCTCTGGGTTGTGTTTGATATGAGAAAGAGAGAGAGAGATACGGGTTTTTATATATATATATACAGAAAATATCTATTCAGCGCAAACTTTTCTCCCTTTTAGCCATCTTCTTGGAATTTTCACCCGTTTTCATGTTCTCTGTAATATAGAAATTTATAAATAAATATATATATATATAAAAAAATATATATATATATATAGATTTGGTTTAACTTACCTATGGAAAACTCCCACCTGCTGGTCTTTTTGTTTCCCTTGTATATGTCTGTTTTCAACTCTAGTCTTTCCTGAATTTCTCGTCCTTCTTTTGTGCGATATTTTTACAGATGACACCCAACCATCGGCTTACCCTCCCTCCCTTACCAACGCAAGGCTCCACCATTGGACCTCCCTTGCCCCTAGTCAGCGCCCTCTTTCTCAAAGCTTGTCCCTGAGTCTTGGTTACGTGAGCCGGGGGATGTCCACCCACGCACATTCACCTAATATTACTGTATTTATTAACGTGGTGACACTCGGGGCAAAGAGCGAGTTGGCCGGCTTAATTCATTAAGTAATGGAGGCACACCTTATTCCTGTTCCATTGAGCTAACAATCTAAGTGGCATAGGGCAGCCTCACTAGACTTAAATACACAAAAGTGTCGACACAAATATATAGAATTCCTGCATTACATGTGACGGTTACTGGGGCGTTTCTACACCCTATGTGAAAGGCGTCATGAGGTATTCGTCCGTACCAAATATCAATAGGTAGGAAAACTGTATGTAGGTGACAATATATCTTCCCTGTCAAAATCAAAAATTTTAGAACTGAACTATATAAAGTATTTTTTACTGTACGAATAACCTGCTAAAAAGCAAAAATCTGCACGTAAATAAATTGTACATATTGGAGAGTTTTATAAATGATGAAATTAATGAATTGGGGTGGGGGGAAAGATATTGGATTATAAAAAAAAATTTAATAGTAAATGACAGACTAGACTTCTTTTTACGGAGAGCATAAACCTTTTTAAAAATAGATTACAGTGTGCAGATAAATACATGTAAACCATCCCAGTACGTGTTCATATACTGTATATATGTTCTGTCAGAATGATGGACAATGTCGACTGTTATTTTCATTTCCCTAATGGCTGACGTCTGAAATGCTGCTTCCACTACCCAAACCAAAGAACAGCTGAAGTGTAACTGCGCTGTGACACAGCGGAGGCGGCAGCCATTTTGAATTCATCCGTTCTAATAGAGGTATCACCCTTCGGTGATATAGCGGAGCAGTAGCTGCCGCTGCAGTGCGTAGGCGATGGTAACCCTTAAGGGCTTCTTCCCACCTATAGCGAACCCTCTCGGTCATGCATTGTGTGTGCTACCAGCGCAATAGCGCATGGAAAATGGCTCGAAAACACATGACTAAACGCATGTTGGTTATGAGCGCTAACGGGACGTCACTTGAAAGTCTCCAATGTTAAAATATCTGAATAAGGTGGCGTTAATTTTGCGTAATATATATATATATATAGCGTTCCGTTCTCGCCATACGTGGCCCAAGGTATTGATTCTGCGTGAGGACCTTTTTATTCCCTGTGGCTTTGTTAAATAATAATTTTCTAGATTATTTGAGCCAGGGATCGTCAACAGAACGCGCAATGTCACGGGGCGGTTAAGCTGCTGCGCACGGCTCTCGTAGAGGTACCGCAGCAAAATAATTAGACAAACAAGTAAATTGGGGCGCTTTTTTTTTTTTTTGTAATGCCGATTTCATGCCATCGACCGATGATGAAAAGCACAAGATCATTTCCCCTGCGCCTATTTTTTTTTTTTTTTTTTAAAAAGGACCAAAATATATTGTATAATCTCTATTCAACTTTTTTTTAATTTTATTTTTTATTCTTCGAAAAAAAACCTCTCAGTCCTGAACAGTCTCGTATAAAACGTTTAGTGAGTGATTGCATTTTGTGATTGTGTCCCACGCTGCGCCTTCTGGTGCGGTCTTTATACACTTTCTATGTTAAATGAGAGCGACAGAATGCCAGCTCCCACTGTATTCACGGGACACAGATCTGTAATGGTCTATAGAAACCCGGCTGCCCAGGGGCCAGTCTTCCCGCTCGTTGTGAGCTTCCGCAGTGGAGGGGATGGGGCAGTATTGGAGGCCATATTGGGCAGAGGGTCTGTGAGGAGCTTGGGCTGGGTCACTGCCGGCATCATTCGGGTCATACGAGAATAATCGTGAACGAGAAAAAAAAATAAAAAATGATCCTGTTTGGTTTTGGCGAGATCACTTTCTGGTATTTTTGTCCTTTCTGGTCCATACGAATGGCGTCGTTTAGTCCAGATGGCGGATATCGGCTGTAGTATCGCGATGCGTGTGACCGGCATTGAACACGCTAAAGCTGCTTCTTACTATAGGTAGAGCGTACAGATATCTTGTCCAGAGACATATTGGCACTGGACGAGTATCTAAGAAGGAAGACTATGTCTGCTGCGCACCAGACTTCCTGTCTGTAATCCCATTGAAGATACACTAAAGATGTCAGAAGCCTAAACTAAATACAAATAGGATTATAGCAAATGGAAACTGGGCCGTGTGATCTCTCTTAAGTTGGTTTCGACCAACTCCTGTCGTCGTTTCGGCAAAATTTTATTGGGTTCAATTCTAGAAGCTCTGTTGAAGTAAATGAGAATGACTCGTTTGCCGGAGGGAGATGTCTAGTGTTAATTATCGGGGGCCTACAAACACCTAACGCTCCGTTCTTCGCGCCAATCCCTAGTCTTGTAATAGGCGGTGTCCTGAGTTACCGCCGGAAGCTGCATATCAGATGTCGGCCATTTGGCTTTTTAACCGATGGATATCGTTCATGAAGTAATACTAAATACTGCTCTATTCATATGGTGCGTCGCGCCCGACAGGTGAGCTTACGTTATAAGGAAATGTAAAACCTGCATCGCCTACGTGTCCGGTACCTTCCGCACTGCCGCCCTGCGGGAATCTATAATATGAGGGGGGGGGGGGGAGGTCGGAGTCCGTCAACCGAACGTGTTTTTCTATTGCTTTATTTATTAACCCTCGCAGCTCTTTCTCCCCCCCCCCCTCTTTTATATTTCACGGGTTCTGAGCGATTTTTGCCTGGTGTGTTTTTATTTTTGTAGGGTGAATACCTTCTTTTAATGGTGCTATGGGTTCTAGGATTCTTGTACAGTTTTTCCAAACGGTGGCGGGGTAACTGATTTTTAATGGGTGTGTCTTGTTTTGTTTTTTAAATCCCCCCTGGATGGAGGGGACTGTAGACGGCATCGAGAGAGAAGTCTGCGATTTGCTGGCAGGAGAGGGTCACAACTTTTATAACCTCCGACCCCGTGGAGACACAGCCACGGGGGGAAAAGGGTTGGGGGGGGGCTTATTAGAATAAACGTTTTGGTTGGGAGGGGGTTGGAGATTATATTGCATCCGCTCGACAGCATAGGGGTTAAATGTGAAACGGCAGCACTGTGGCGATGGCAAGGTTGATGGTCTGTTGCAGCTTTTGGAGGGGGGGGTTACAGTGTTAATGCTTTGCAGATCTCCGGTGCTAACGACCCCCACTTTACCCCCCAGGACTGCAGAGCATTGCACCCCTCTCCTAATGTATCACCTGGTGCTAATAACTTATCCTTGTGTGTGCTAAGGGTGATTTTATTTTGTATGTGTGACGGCGAGGGGAGGGTGCTTCACCACGCAGCTGCCCAGTGGGGCTCCCTGGTGCATTGCACGCCCCCTTGTGTCACGTGTCCGGTACTGCAAGACCACTGTTCCTTTAAAAAGCCCATTGCTGGTAGCTAGCAAGTGATTGCCTTGGTGGGATGGGCTAGACCCTGCGGCTCTCTCCGTTCAGGCTGGCGAGCAATGCACTTTCACACCACCAGCACGCGAACATTGAGAGACCCCCTCTCCCTGTTTTTACCCCCCCCTTTCCTCAGATCATCACTCAAACTCAATATTTTTATCTGAGCCAGCAATTTATTTTTTTTTTGCATCTTTTTTTTTTTTTTTTTTGTGAATTTGTGATATTAATAAATCAGAAAAATAAAGATTTTGATAAAAAAAAAATTGGTCCTTGTCTTATTATTTGAGTAACATTATTATTTTTTTTTACTAGATGCTGTAAACCTATTGATTTATACATTTACTGTGTCTTTTTTTTTTTTATGAAGCAGTGCTCGCTTTTCATGGATTCCATCAGTGCTTTTCATAAAGGTTGTTATAGCAACCAGGCAGAGTTTTTTTTAGATGTTGTATCCAGTGGCAAGGTCCCCTCATCCCTAGCCCATCTCTTATTTTCTGGTATCTCCTAATTCTAGGGGTATACAGATGCGCAATCATACACCTCGCCACAATACGCCATGTGGTCCGAGACAGCTGCGCTGAGTGGCGTGACGTCTTTTTCGCCCGAATGTGCACCTTAAACACGATGCCACAAAACTACTTCACTAGACTGCACGGATTTATTGTTATATGTGACACTTGTACAGATTCAGACTCAGCCGTACAATGATATACAACGCAATTTGGCGTGGGAAAAAAAAAAAGCGCCTACTGCATCGTGGCGCTTCCTATACAGATACAGACTCGGTCGCACACAGATATACAAGCATCACATATGAAATTAATCAGAGAAGTCTTGTGAAGCGGTTTTGTTAAGATGCGCATTTGGGTGAAAAAGGCGATTGGCGCAAGTTGAGTCACACTTGAACTGGTGCGCTGAGAAGGTATTTGGTGCGATTAATTAAAATAAACATGAAGGCAGCTTAAGAGATACACAACATAAAGGGACAATGGCCACACTGCAATGTAGTTCTAGTGAACAGGGGTACATATAGGGGTATTCAATATGGGAGCGATAAGTACATTTTTGCGTTACTATCGGAGGTATGACGTCATTATCGCAGGTTTTAGTTTTACACCGTATTCAATTTCAGAGACTTTTCGCAGTTTTGAAAAGTCTGTGATAAAAAACTGGGATAACTTTTCACCATTGAATAGGTGTCGAAAAAAAGTGCAGAATTGGGGTTTAGGGGTGCAGGCTTAAAAAAAATAGCCTGCACCCCTGGGAATGACATTTAAAAAAAGAACTGTTAAAAAAAGTTAAAAAAAAAAAAAAATAGGGACACCCCAAAAAATTAATTTACAAATTTGGGTTTAAAAAAAAAAAATGGGACAAAAATGATTAAACAATAGGGAAATAGGTTCAGGGCTGTTCTGCATGTATGCGGCAGGTGTATTCTAGAATAGATTATTAGTGGCAGGTGTATTCTAGAATAGATTATTAGCGGCTGGTGTATTCTAGAATAGATTATTAGCGGCAGGTGTATTCAGGAATAGATTATTAGCGGCAGGTGTATTCTAGAATAGATTATTAGCGGCAGGTGTATTATAGAATAGATTAGTAGCGGCAGGTGTATTCTAGAATAGATTATTAGCGGCAGGTGTATTCTAGAATAGATTATTAGCGGCAGGTGTATTCTAGAATAGATTATTAGCGGCTGGTGTATTCTAGAATAGAATTATAGCGGCAGGTGCACAAATGCAGAATTTTTAAAAACTTACTTTAGGGACTTAAAAATATGCTAGTACCCATTTTCATGTACCCAAAATTTGATGGGACCACTTAAAAAAACGAAAAAAAATAACCTAAGTGCTCTTCTGCATCACTTCTTCAATGTCGGGAAAAAACACCTGCTGCGGCTATTTAAATCCCCGACTTTCATTTAAAGGCTAAAACGGGCGTACCCATAGTGATCCCCCATGTTTTTACAACTTTAGGGGGGTCTTACAATTTTTTTAAGGAAAAATTTGTAACTTTACGCAAATCCAACTTCGGAGGTTCCCGTTTTCGTTAATTTTATATTGAATACGGGGATAAGCGGGAGCGCGCCCGATACTTTAACGCAGGTAAAAACTCCGATATGAAACGTTAACTTCGACAGTGAAGTTAACATTTCATATTGAATACCCCTCATAATCACGATGTAGACAGCGGAAGGTTGAAAATGCTGACACCTGCAAAATGTCGACATTGACAGAATCCCTTAAGCCGCGTACACACTAGACGATAAATTGAACGATATCGTTCATTGTGTTCAATATCGTCCAGTGTGTATGTAAGATATTGTTAATGATGCGCGCTCCCGCGGATCATTAACAATGTCTTTCATTGCTCGTACTTGCAGGGCAACCTGTCGATTATCGTCAGGTTCTGCAACTTCGGGGATGAGGGAGCGTGCCGTCACTGAATGATATCGTTAACGACATTGAGCCCGGCAGTGCAGGGGAAACACTTAACGATATGCTCCATGAGTGATATCGTTAAGTGTGTATGAGCCTTTAGTATGTTTATTATCTCCTGATTGTAGTCCAGCCAGCAAGAGCGAAAGATGGCCGACCTGTTATCCCCTTTTGTAGAAACACCAGAGTAAATGAGCTCCATGAACTTTTGCGCTCATGTAACCAGAACATAGCGGCCACGCTTTCAAGTTAATAGGCATAATAGAGTGTGGTAATCTTGAGATTAAATAGTTAAATGCCACTCTCAAAAATGAATTCATTATGTTGGGTATTATAATTTACTGAAATGACTGTTAATAGGACTTACAATAGGACTTCTTCCTCAAATAGCCTGCTGAACACTGAGAAACACACTGTTGCTGACCTTTTAACCAATAGGTTGCCACAGCTGGTTTCCATGGTTACAGATGTTGCTAAGGAATGTCATTCATTCTCCAACAGCAGTAACAGTGTGTTTCTTATATTTGAACAGGTGATTTTAGTCACAAGTCCTATTTCAAGCAAAGGGAATTACTCCATCAAGTAGCATTAGCCAACATATTGATTTCAATTGTACACCATCATTTTTGAGTAGTGTTTCTAGTAAAAATGTACAGTATATATGTAAACCCAAGGTAGCTAGACTTGTAGCCAAAAACCATGACGCTTAATCGGGCACAGCCTCTCTTCATTGTTTAGTGCACAACAGGAGACCTTCACGAGACTGGTGCACAGGAAAAGAGGTGCTGGAACACACAGGATCCAGACTTTTTTTTTTAGTTCAGATTATAAAATTAAATAAGGGAACCTGTAGTTGCTCCTGGTTACAGCACCCTAAATCTGTGATGTCGAGATTGTGACGGTCGACGTTCGCAATGTCGACGTAATGAAAATAAGTATTTTTAGCATTGATTTTTATTTTTACCCTTGGGCGGCTATTAAAATTGATTCTAAACCGGAGCCAACAGAAAATAGGGTCTGGTGACCCTGGGTGAAAGATGGGCCAGGGATGTCGGGGAGTCAAACCTGAATACCACAGCTAGAGTATAACTCGCCCACTAGCATGATAGTATTTCCACGCCTGGTTATTTACTATTGGGGGTAAATTTACTAAAGTGAGAGTTTTTAGAAGTGAGTTTTAAAAGTGATGTTGCCCATAGCAACCAATCCGATTCTACTTAACATTTAAATAGCACCTTCTAGAAGATAATAGCTAGAATCTGGTTGCTATGGGCAACATCACTTTTAAAACTCACTTCTAAAAACTCTCACTTTAGTAAATTTACCCCTAGGTGTTTTGTGGAAAGGGTGTTGGATGATCAAGATCAATATTAAACGTTTGCGCGTGTATATTGTGTGTGCGTTATCGGGATAGTCGGTATAAGAAATCATACAAAAAATACAAATAGTCAAAAAAACAAAAACAAATCTGCTACAGAAACCAAACTAGGACATGGAAGGATAACAGAGAAGGGGCGGGTGTCAAAGGGTAAGGGAAGCCCGACCGATGCCATTACATGGGACTATGGACCCTGTGTTCACTTTCTATATCTGATTTATCATGTCTAATTTGGGATAACCTCTGCTCAATAAGACGGATCCCACCAAATTACTACATCTCGGATGAAACGCAAAATGATAAAGAAAAATCTGTTATTGTTGAATAAATAACAAATGAGTATTGCTGTATTTGGGAGAGGCAAGAAAAACAAGGACGAATTATCCACCAGAGGGCGCTGCTGCTGGGACCAGCTATATCTAACTCATGAAAGGTTTTCTCGAATCAGGGACAAAAATGCAAAAAATTTCCTGGGACTCCATGAATTTTTGTTTTTGAGGACCAAACTCAAACATCAATGGTAAACTGCGAACGAGACGTCTTAATATTCCTGCAAAAAGAAAGTATGGTGGTCGCTCATATCAGCTTAATGATATTGACCAGGTGCAGGGTTTACATTGAACCACAGAAAAAAAGGGATATTCCCTCCAGCACACTGTAGCAATATTAGCAAAATTACTTGAATCCTACATGATAATAGAAATTCAGAGGTATTAGTTGTATACATTTGCAAATATATTATTAAGCGCCGGGCCAGCGTCAAGGCTCCTCTATACCGGCGTCCCTAACCTTAAGGGGTTCACATCCGAGGCGCAGGTCACCCCAAAAGAATCCAGCCAAGGACCATCCCCAGGGCATGAAGTGAAGTGTAAAGTATAGATGTGTAAAGATAAATCAATGTGTTAATATAATAAGAAATAATTAAAATTACATAAATTATAAACAAACAAATAGAAAGGCGATCAAAAAAATATTCTATGTGAATTAAGTGGTGATGCCCTGAAAAAAGGCCCAGCCAGGACAACTCCGGGGGCCCCACGCCCAAACACTCACCCCAAAATAATTATTGCTACCAAATAGTAGCACCCACTCTGGGTCATATAATTACAAATTATGTACTGCATGATAACAGCACATGTATAAGCCGAGAGCTGACTCACCTAGGAGGTACCCCAGAAACCTCCACATGGCACTATACGGACCAGCACATCCTCCCAATGCTGGCTCCTTTCATGCCTCTTAGAAGTGCAAATAGAAAGTATGGTGGTCGCTCACATCAGCTTAATGATATTGCACAGGTGCTTGACCAAACTCGAACATTAATGGTAAACTGCGAACAAGATGTCTTCCTATTCCTATTGATGTACCTGAAGGACCACACGCAGCATTGATCTACGTCAGGGGCGTAACTAGCTATTTGAAGGCCCCATAGCAAACGTTTGTAAGGGCCCCTGTGTGGTGGCTGTGGGGGTAAGGGTGACGGGCCAACATTTTTTATTTAGTCCTTACCTAAAGATGTTATTCAGATTTTTTTTCTGAAAATGTTTATGTTCGGCCCCTTATTGGAAGATGTAATCCAAAGTCCATAAATGTAGTCATTATCCAGAGCCACTTACATAAAGCAGGAACTATTTAGAGAGTATCATTTTGTAGGACAAAATGTCATCACAAAATGGCTGCCAGCGGCTGGGCATCCTTTATATAGGGCTGTGACCTGCACTGTGACATCACAATGCATGCAGGCAGCAGCTAGAGATGGCTATAGCCACAAAATGGCTGCTAGTAGCTGGGCATCTCTTATATAGGGCTGTGACATCACAATGCATGCAGGCAGCAGCTAGAGATGGCTATAGCCACAAAATGGCTGCCAGTAGCTGGGCATCCTTTATATAGGGCTGTGACCTGCACTGTGCCATCACAATACATGCAGGCAGCAGCTAGAGATGGCTATAGCCACAAAATGGCTGCTAGTAGCTGGGCATCCTTTATATAGGGCTGTGACATCACAATGCATCCAGGCAGCAGCTAGAGATGGCTATAGCCACAAAATGGCTGCCAGTAGCTGGGCATCCTTTATATAGTGCTGTGACCTGCACTGTGACATCACAATGCATGCAGGCAGCAGCTAGAGATGGCTATAGCCACAAAATGTCTGCCAGCAGCTGGGCATCCTTTATATAGGGCTGTGACCTGCACTGTGACATCACTATACATACAGGCAGCAGCTAGAGACGGCTGTAGCCACATAATGGCTGCTAGTAGCTGGGCATCCTTTATATAGTGCTGTGACCTGCACTGTGACATCACAATGTATGGCAGGCAGCAGCTAGAGATGGCTGTAGCTTAGATCAGCCATGGGCATAGATGCCCTGCTGCATTACTCCGGTGAATTTAGAAAAGTCGGGGCTCAGGAGATGGCAGTGTAATCGGTGTAGGGAGAGGGCCGGGCCCCAGAGGCGGCCAGGGCCCCGTAGCAGCCCCATTCTCTGCACCTACTGTAGCTACGCCCTTCCCGGTGAGTGGCCGCTGGTCTGCTAAAGATTGGTACAGGGTATGTACACTGACACAGTACTTTTAGTATATTGTTTTAGCAGATGGAGATCTGAGATCTGCTGCAAAATGAGACAGGTGTGGAGATAAAATGGAGGAAGGTGTCTGAAAGGGTAAGCATGACAAGCCAAAATGTGTTACAGGTTGAGACTCCAATATCCAAAATGCTTGGGACCAGGTGTTTTTTGGATAACGGAATATTCCGCATTTTAGAATATCTTCATACCATAATGAGATATCTTGGGAATGGGACCGAAATCACACCTGCCAACTTATGAAAACTAGTTTCAGGGAGATTATATTTGATAGTAGAATGTGCTGGTGAGGGGGCGTGTCATGCTCCGCGCAAAGGGCGTACCTAGCTCCACCTATGGTCACGTCTATTTCCACTGAGGGGTGTGTCCTACAGTGGCCGGTGAAAGCTGTAGTACTAAGAGCAGCACGGGCAGGGTCGCGGGGTATTGAGGGGCAGCAGGATGCTGGTAGCTAGTCGTATTGTGATGGAAGTGTGACATGGGCACCAGCAGAGGATAACTACAGTGCCGGCAATGCCTCCTGCTGGGTGAGGTCAGCTCTGGCAATGGTGGCGAGGGAGGTATAGGGGGTGCAGGAGGGAGCTGGCAGCTGACCTCAGTTATGTTAAGCTGGGTGATGCGACCTCTGGCATGGGGCAGGGAATGTAGGATGCTGGCTCTCAGTGGTATCGGGGTGTAACAGTGGGACATGGGCACCAGCAGGGCAATGCCTCCTGCAGTGCCCTACAGGAGTGGCCTTACATATTGCCATAAGCACCCAGCCCCCAGATTGTTGAGGCGGTGAGGGAGGGGTGTGCGTGTAAAAACTGTTTGGGGGGCTCCTCTGCCGCACTGAACTCAATCTCTCAATACCCCAGGTTGTCACCTACTCTGAGCCCGCACCCCCCAGGCACAGTGGTGGCACAGAAGCAAAGTCTCATGGTGCATACACACACGGTCAGATTTTCCTTCAGATCTGAACGATAACGATTTTAATATTCGTTCAATCGTTCATATCTGAAGGAAAATCTGACCGTGTGTGCAACGATGAACGATGCGCGTTCCTGATGGTCAGATACCGATATCCGACATCTGACGTGTTTGCAGTCAGATTTGGTTGATTTCAGTCATTTTAATGCAGTCAAAAATCGTTCAAATTGTTTGTAAAATCGTTCAGCTGTGAATTCTGACCGTGTGTGACCATTACAGTAACTGTATGAAAAAAACTTGTTGCAGACTTTACTGGGGAGGTGCACTGTAAGAAAAGGGGGGGGAAGGGGGGGGGTTGCAAAGTTGGGAGGATGGAGCTCCACCACTACGGAATCGGTATGAAATAACGGCTGACGCATGGTCGTCAGTTCGATTCCCGGCAGCGGCAGCCCGACAGTGCCGGAAATCCCGATCGTCCCTAGATAAATACAAACTTACCTAACCTAACCCTCCTTAGGGGTGCCTAACCCTAATCCCCCCTCTAAGTGCCTAAACCTAACCCCCCCTTCCCCGCTGCCTAAACCTAAGTCCCCCGGGGGGGTGCCTAACCCTAACCCTCCAGGGGTCCTCCCCGGGAGCATTAAAACCTCACCCTCCCACCGCCGCGGCTGTCCGCTCGCGGCGCCCGGCATCCCTTCGATCGGGATGCCAGGCGCCGGTCTCCCGGCGTCGGAAAAATGACAGACGCCTGTCATATAACCCTCGCTGGATAAAGCAATCGGGAAGCCGACTGTGGGGCTTACGTCAGCCGGTTTCCCGATTGAACACCACCACTACTTATACCTCAAGCAGACTGTGGAGCTGCTGTTTCCGGGCCTGATTCACTACAGAACGCAATTCTGCTTATGTGCACGCAGCGCAGTTGCTAATATCAGCGGTGATATGTAAATGTTTGCATTCGCATTGTGGGCCTGATTCAGAGCCGCTCGTAAGCGGCCGCTCGTTCGTTCCGAGCGATGTTTGCACAACTGCGCATGCGTACGGATCGTAATACGCATGCGCGAGCCAGTCAGTGCGGCCGGAAATCGTTTGTTCGCTAAATAGCGAATGCCTGCTATTTTGAGTGACAGGAGGAGGCGTATGTGGGTGGTAACAGGGGAAGGTTTATACACTGGTCGATGTACTCGATTAATCTAATAAATAGCGGACATGACGTAGAATGCGAGCGGCCAGGGGGCGTAGTTTCCCAAAAAACGACCGCAAGTTTTGTTCACTCGTTCAGACCTGGAGGCGTGAACAGACCGCAAAGAGCGAACGGTTCATTTGAATAGCCACCCCTTTTTTCTGAACGAGCGAGCGCAAATAGCGTCCGGCTCTGAATCAGGCCCTGTGATCGCAGCCTGACATAAGGACGCCCACTTCCCCATACTCACATCCGTATACTAGGGCAACGTAGCGAAACCATCGGTAACATCGGACCCATACGTACAGTTAAGACAGGTCAGACCTCACTCAGGAATTTCTGACTTCAGTGCACGCTATGAGGCCTCAGGGGTCTGGCATCGCAGTGACTAAATTATGCATACCCATGCAACAACGTTGAGACGCACTGACCCCCCTGTATTCACCCAACTCCCCTCCCGTCAGCACCCACAAACGGCACTTCCTGTCAATCACTCCGTCATAAGTCTGCGTAGCCTCTGCGTATGCAGTTCTGGCCGCAGCGCCTGGCTCGCGCACTGCGATACATAGGCATGCGCAGTGCGAATTAATCGACCGGTTGCGTGTGTATTAGCAACTGCGTTCCTTGCTGAATCAGGCCCTCAGAACCTTCCACTCCCGCTTGTCACAGGAGATTGCCTCTGCAGGGGGAGAGGGTGCGTTTCCCACTGCTGCAGTATTAGGGACAGATGGGAGGACTTCGTGCTGATGGCAGCCATGTCAGACACACTGGAAAACAAAACCCCAGTCACCCCACTGCCAGAACAATGTGTGCTCCGTTTAGCAACTGAAACTGGGCGGGGCCTGCACTGCAATGTAGGTCAGCGCACAGCGTGGGCAGTGTCCGTGGGGGAGATGTATCATCGGCGACATCGCCGATGCAGTACATCCCCCCCCGACTTTGCATACATACCGCGGTTAATTACCGCGGTATGTACCAAGAATATCGCAAAGAACATTTCTCTCGATGAGAGCTGTCCTTTGCGATGCCGCCAGGTAGAGGGACTTCCAGGTTTAACACCCAGAAGTCCTTCTGCTTCTGCGGGCCGCGGGGGCTCATGGGAGGGATCCGTTCGGATCCCTCCCAGCCCTGAGCGTCGCGCTAAGAAGCCCATAGGCTTCTATTGGGTAACGCCACCTGAAGGTGGCGTTACCTAGCAACGCAAAGCAGCTGCTTAATACATACGGGGAATGCGGTAAAACCCCCGAAAACTGAATTTTCGGGGGTTTTACCGCATTTTTGCCGATGATACATCTCCCCCTGTGAGTCTGAGAGCTCATTTGCATACTGCCTCCAAGCCCCGCCCCTGTAACACCCGGACAGGGCATTGGAGAATGTGGGGGATTTAATAAACTTTGCAGGGCAGCGGGAGGCTTGTCAAGAAATCGGGAGCCTCGCGAGATGCAGTAGGGTTGGCAAGTATGACCCAAATCTAAACCCAGAATGCATTTATGTGTTATATACACCTTATACACACAGCCTGCAGGTAGTTATATCATACCTTCCAACTTCGTGTGGCCCGAAAAGGGGGCGGGGCTTCACTGGAAGGGGCGAGGCCTCTCAGAATGGGGCGGAGCCTCACGGCAACCCCCGTTTATGTCACTATAAGGGGCGTGCCCAGCACTCTCCGAGATGCTGGGCAGCCCCCAGGCTCTCCTTACATGGCATCTGTTCACCTTCTGCACACCCGCTGCTATGCAAAGCAGCGGTATGTGCTTTCCCCAACTTGCTCCCCACCGCGGGATACTGCGGGCCGCGGGTGGGACAGTCCCAGAAAAACGAGGACTGTCCTGCTGAATGCGGGACAGTTGGGAGGTATGCTATATACAATATTTTCAATCATTTTGTGGCTCAAACAAAAGTTTGTGCACATACAATAATTGAATTTATGTTTCATATACACCTTATACACAAGGAAATGATGTTATACTATATTTTTAACAATTTTGTGCCTAATACAAAATTTGTGCACATTGAACCATCAAAAGCAAAAGTGTCACTATCTCAGTCATGCTAAAGAAAAAAAATCTGTATTTCTGAATATTTGGATATGGGAGATACAAAATGTATATAGTTCTTACCTGAAGATGTTGATGTTCAGCTCCTTATTGGAAGATTTAATCCAAAGTCCTTATCAGTAGTCGTTATCCAAAGTCACTTAAATAAAGCAGGAACTACTCAGAGTATCAATGTAGGACAAAATGTCACCACAAAATGGCTGCCATCCCTTATACAGGTGACCTGCACCGTGACATCACAATGTATGCAGGCAGCAGCTAGAGATGGCTATAGCCACAAAATGGCTGCCAGCGGCTGGGCATCCTTTATATAGGGCTGTGACCTGCACCGTGACATCACAATGTATGCAGGCAGCAGCTAGAGATGGCTATAGCCACAAAATGGCTGCCAGTAGCTGGGCATCCTTTATATAGGGCTGTGACATCACAATGCATGCAGGCAGCAGCTAGAGATGGCTATAGCCATACTTGCCGACAATCTGGCTGCTCCTTCCGGGAGGGAGCAGCCAGATCGGCAGAACAGGGAGCGTGGCTGGCAAAAGGGGGCGGGTCCAAATGAGCTGAGGTCGGTTTGCGGGCGTGACAGGGGGCGGGGCCACGCGATCGCGTCATTTTAGCCCCGCCCCTGCTACACAATGCAGGAAAAAAAGGCATTGCGAAGCAGGGGGCGGGGCCAAAATGACGAGAATCGCGTCAGCGCCCCCCCCGCTGCGGGGGTTTATCAGGTAATTTGGAGGGGGGGTCGGGGGATCGGCGGCAGGCGGGAGGCTTGCCTGCCTTTCCGGGGGGGCGGGAGCTGCACCCGTTTATCGCCACAAAATGGCTGCCAGCAGCTGGGCATCCTTTATATAGGGCTGTGACCTGCACTGTGACATCACAATACATGCAAACAGCCAGGGGCGCCGAGAATGGGGGGGGGCGGGTACAATTTACCCGGGCCTGGGCATCCAGAGGGGCCCGGCCCTGCCCCCCCTCCCTCTCTCTGTAGCAGCTCAGCACACAGCGTGTGCTGGGGTTGCAGTGGGAAATTGTTCGCGGCTGCTAAGCAGCAGCCACAGCAATCTCCTATGCCCGAGGGGGGGAGGGATCACAGTGATCGCACCCCCCCCTTGGCTTTGCGCCGGGCTGAGGGGCTACAGCGCCCCCTCCCCAGCGTTGTGGCGCTGCAAAAGTATGTTTTTGTTTTTTTTCAAGGGGGCATGGCCACGCCTCCCGTGATTAGGCTATGCCCCCTTTTTCCCGCGGCTCGGCAGCGCTCTCTACGCCCCTGCAGGCAGCAGCTAGAGATGGCTGTAGTTTAGGCTCAGCTCTAGGGCCCAGATGCCCTGCAGCAGCACACTGGTGAGAATAGAAAAGCCGGGGCTCTGGAGATGGCAGTGTAGCTCGGTGCAGGGAGAAGGCCGGGCCCCAGAGCAGCCCCATTCTCTGCACCTACTGTAGCTATGCCCTTGCCTGTGAGAAGCAGCTGGTCTGCCAAGGCTTGGAAGAGTGTGTACGGTGACACAATACTTTCAGTAGATTGTTTTAGCAGATGCAGATCCGGGATCTGCTGCAGAATTGAACAGGTGTGTAACAGTGATGTGCGGTCAGGTGAGGCGGAGCCTCTCCTCTCATACTTAGGAATACTCTAAAGTTTTGACTGTGTATAATGCCCACATGCACCCTCGGGTTCATATATGTATCTGTAATCTGTCTCTGATACTAACCAGTGCCCCCTCACCCATAAGCCATTTCCCTCACCGCACGTCACTGGTGTGTCGGCATATATTGGGTGTTGAATCTGCATCCAGGTCTCCAATAGGATTGTGTCAACAGTCTGGTCTGGAGTTGGATCTCCGGAGGATAGGACAGGTGTGCAGGGTTGGACTGGCCTACAGGTGTAAAGGGGAAACCCCCGGTGGGCCCTACTGCCTGAGGGCCCACCCCCTCCTCCAGGGATCAGGTGCACTTGAATTATACTTATCTTTCATTATACTGAACAGGACTATGGTGTATTTTCCATAATGCATTGCTGTTATTAATCTGGTACATTATCATTTTATTTTATGCATTTATTTATTAACAGTTTCGTGCATATAGCGCAGCATATTCCGTTGCGCTTTACAATTGGAAACATAAATAGAACAAAACGGTAGTAACACACAAATATATAGGTGTATGCACGAACAGTATTTACTATATATATATATTTTTAAAGGGATCCAGACCATGCACTCTCTATTGGTTAGCCAAGCCGCCTATGTGGATGCTAGCCACACCCCCTCTGGAGGCTGACCACACCCCTAAGTATGGGCCCCTATCACTGCAAGCCCCCGGTAGGCCCTTTATGCCCCAGTCCGACACTGCAAGTGTGTACCCATCTTCAGTCATGCAGCCTCATATCAGATGAATCATTTGCTTTATCCATTGTCTCCAAGCTAAAGACTGCAGATAAAATGGAGGGAGGTGTCTGAAGGGGTAAGGGGGACAGGCCAAAATTTCCTATATAGTCCTCACTTAAAATTTTTATTCTGATTCATTTTCTGAAGATGTTGCTGTTAAAGTCCATATTAGAAGATGTCATCCTAAATCCATATCGGTAGTCGTCAGGGGCGTAACTAGGTATTTGAAGGCCTAACAGCAAATGTTTGTAAGGGCCCCTATGTACCACCCAATGATGCAAAACGTATATAGCACATGTAACTCCCCCAGCTCTGGGCAGCTGCACCCCTTGTACCTATGGTAGTTACCCCCACGATATACATCATTATACATATAGAGTCCAGGTGGAGGGAGGTGAATGGGAGCACACAGCTCAATCTCAATTTGCCCTACTGCCACTTGGACTGTCTAAAGTGCCCCCCTCTCTCTTTATTCCCCTCACTGCTTCCACCTGTTACATCTCCCCCCACTGCGCATCATTTTTACTTACCACATCCCCCACCACCATGTTGTTCATCGGTAAATAATCTGTGGATTATAGGGGGAGATGTATCATCGGTGAAAATGCGGTAAAACCCCCGAAAATGCAGCTTTCGGGGGTTTTACCGCATTCCCCGTTTGTATTAAGCAGCAGAATGCCACAGGCGGCGTTACCCAATAGAAGCCTATGGGCTACTTAGCGCGACGCTCAGGCTGGGAGGGATCCGAACGGATCCCTCCCATATGCCCCCGCGGCCCGCGTCCTTCTGCGCATGCGCAGAAGGACTTTCTATGTGTTAAACCCAGAAGTCCCTCTGCCCGGCAGCATCGCAAAGGACAGCTCTCATCGAGAGAGCTGTTCTTTGCGATATTCTTGATACATACCGCAGTAATTAACCGCGGTATGTACGCGAAGTTGGAGGGGATGTATTGCCGTTAATACATCTCCCCCATAGTTTTTTCGTTATATGTTATGTTGTGTATTTCCCCATTGTCTTTCACATCTCCCCGTATCGCTTATCTCACCCACTATAACCTAGGTAATGCGCCCAAGGGGTGTGGTATAATGTCTACATAGACGCCAGATGTTAGACAGGCAATAGGTCGACAGAGACAAAAGGTCAACACATTAAAGGGGAACACGGAAGAAGGTCGACAGGTACAAATGGCCGACAAGGTCTAAGGTCGACACTAAATTGGCCATCACACAAATGGTCGACACGCTGTTTTTTTTCCCCTAATCTTCACCCTAACCCTCTCTTCTAGTGCCTAATCCTAACCCTCCCTTCTAGTGCCTAATCCTAACCCTCCCTACTAGTGCCTAATCCTAACCCTCCCTTCAGGTGATTAACTCTAACCCTCCCTTCCAGTGCCTAATCCTAACCCTGCCTTCCAGTGCCTAATCCTAACCCTCCCTTCCGGTGCCTAACCCTAACCCTCCCTTCCGGTGCCTAATCCTAACCCTCCCTTCTAGTGCCTAACCCTAACCCTCCCTTCCAGTGCCTAATCCTAACCCTCCCTCCTGGTGCCTAATCCTAACCCTCCCTTCCAGTGCCTATCCCTAACCCTCCCTTCAAGTGCCTAATCCTAACCCTCCCTTCTAGTGCCTAACCCTAACCCTCCCTTCTAGTGCCTAACCCTCCCTTCCAGTGCCTAATCCTAACCCTGCCTTCCAGTGCCTAATCCTAACCCTCCCTTCCGGTACCTAACCCTAACCCTCCCTTCCGGTGCCTAATCCTAACCCTCCCTTCTAGTGCCTAACCCTAACCCTCCCTCCTGGTGCCTAATCCTAACCCTCCCTTCCAGTGCCTATCCCTAACCCTCCCTTCAAGTGCCTATCCCTAACCCTCCCTTCAAGTGCCTAATCCTAACCCTCCCTTCTAGTGCCTAACCCTAACCCTCCCTTCCAGTGCCTAATCCTAACCCTCCCTTCTGGTGCCTAATCCTAACCCTCCCTTCTGGTGCCTAACCCTCCCTCCTGGTGCCTAACCCTAGCCCTCCCTACTAGTGCCTAACCCTAACCCTCCCTCCTGGTGCCTAACCCTAACCCTCCCTCCTGGTGCCTAATCCTAACCCTCCCTTCTGGTGCCTAATCCTAACCCTCCCTTCTGGTGCCTAATCCTAACCCTCCCTTCCAGTGCCTAATCCTAACCCTCCCTTCTGGTGCCTAATCCTAACCCTCCCTTCTAGTGCCTAATCCTAACCCTCCCTCCTGGTGCCTAACCCTAACCCTCCCTCCTGGTGCCTAACCCTAACCCTCCCTTCTAGTGCCTAATCCTAACCCTCCCTTCTAGTGCCTAATCCTAACCCTCCCTACTAGTGCCTAATCCTAACCCTCCCTTCCGGTGCCTAATCCTAACCCTCCCCTCTGGTGCCTAACCCTCCCTTCCGGTGCCTAACCATAACCCTCCCTTCTGGTGCCTAATCCTAACCCTCCCTTCTGGTGCCTAACCCTCCCTCCTGGTGCCTAACCCTAGCCCTCCCTACTAGTGCCTAACCCTAGGCCTCCCTACTAGTGCCTAACCCTAACCCTCCCTCCTGGTGCCTAATCCTAACCCTCCCTTACAGTGCCTAATCCTAACCCTCCCTTCTGGTGCCTAATCCTAACCCTCCCTTCCAGTGCCTAATCCTAACCCTCCCTTCCGGTGCCTAATCCTAACCCTCCCTTCCGGTGCCTAATCCTAACCCTCCCTCCTGGTGCCTAACCCTAACCCTCCCTTCTGGTGCCTAATCCTAACCCTCCCTTCTGGTGCCTAATCCTAACCCTCCCTACTAGTGCCTAATCCTAACCCTCCCTTCCGATGCCTAATCCTAACCCTCCCTTCTGGTGCCTAACCCTAACCCTCCCTTCCGGTGCCTAACCCTAACCCTCCCTTCCGGTGCCTAATCCTAACCCTCCCTTCCAGTGCCTAATCCTAACCCTCCCTTCCAGTGCCTAATCCTAACCCTCCCTACTAGTGCCTAATCCTAACCCTCCCTCCTGGTGCCTAACCCTAACCCTCCCTCCTGGTGCCTAACCCTAACCCTCCCTTCTAGTGCCTAACCCTAACCCTCCCTTCTAGTGCCTAACCCTAACCCTCCGGTGTTATCGATGCGGCAGAAATCGCCGGGCACATGGCAGGGGACCAGCACACGTGCAGTAGACTGGCAAAATGCCAGCGTCTACCGTGCTGCAGAGAGGAGGGGGCTCCGCACAGAGCCTGCATGCGGTCCCCCTCCTCTCTTATCCTGTCCGCTTTGTACTACAGCTAAGATGGCTGCCGCCAGCGCAACATGGTTAATATCCTGCAAATGTAAAAGTGCTTTGAGCCCATTTGGAGAAGAGCCCTATATATAATTACACATTATTATTCTTCTTCACATGTCAGTCTAATCCCACCATTAAAGTATATTTTGTAACCACTATGACAGAGTAATTACAGACACTCGGAGCTGCGTTTTATAATAAGAGAAGTTGCGTCAGACAAAACTTTTGGGACAGTTGTCAACTATGGACTTCATGCCTCCACCCGCTATCTATCATCTGAGGGGTCTGCACTCCATCAACCCTGAGGTGGGGGGGGTCACTGGTACCTGACACAATCCCCTCCCCCACTCCTCATTCCTCCACCACTCTTATCTCCCCCCCCTCTCCATTGCTTCACCCAGCCCCCTCCAAGAAACCTCATCACCCCAAAACCCAGTCTTCCAAAGGAAAAATACACACACACATGATATATATATATATATATATACACATCAACAAAACAACTGTACGTTTAAAGTGACAGTGCACATGGTATGCGATATAAACCAGTAACGTGTTGATGAGATGTACTAACAGCAGCAATAGCAGCATATGAATTATTTCCCAACACATTATATGTACAGCTGGTCTTCTACCATACAGTGCTGCTGTGTATGACCCACCACTCACCGAGTTTATTAGTGGGTGAGGTCTTGACCACAGAGCTTGCACTCTGTATTTATGAAGGGGGGTGGGTGGTGATATAGGGGGGGGGACGTCCACATTCCTGAGGCTGTGCGCAGGGTATTAGGGGAGTAAGGCACAGCTGCATTCCTAGATAAGAGGAGGGGGAGGAAAGGGAGATGGGTCAGAAAACAGACTCATAGGAAGCAGCCTGAGAGAGGACACAGAGGTCCATGCCCAGCTCAGACATCAGCCTGGCAGCAATGGGTGAAGGTGCTCTGCCCCCGCCGTATACTCCCGCCCCGCCTGTGCCCAGGGAGCCACTGGATTGCTGGGCCTGTGCTGTCCTGATCACCGCTCATAACCTGCTGGTGGGCGCTGCCAACCTGGGGATATTCATTGTGATGTGCGGAGGTTCTCTGCTGCCATCTGCCGCCATGCTTCTGTATGGGTTCCTGTGCCACCCGCAGGTCAGTATCCACTGCCACTCTATGTGACCGTCTGTGGTAGGGTGGGGCTGGTAATGGCCAATCTGGGTTCTGTTAGACCTGCTAATCTGTGCTACGTGTGACTAGATGTTGTGGGACTACAAGCACCAGCATGCTATAGAGGTTTAGACCGTTTGCAGTATTCTTTTTAGGGGGGTCAAACCAGGTAAGTGCTACTCACAGATTTGTGTTCACAGCCCCATAAGGGCTACGTCCAAACATCCAGGAGTCCGGGCTGCGAGTCGCGGCGCTGTTGGTGGCGTCTCCATACCATTGCAGAGGCAACTTGCCCCCGCTTGTGTTTAATTAAATCGACCCCCATATATCTCTATATCAGGGCTACATAATAATAAAAGGAAATTGCCCTGTGCGAAAATGTATTTGTTGTTTGAATAGCGCAGACATATCCCGCAGCGCTTTACAGAGACGATATCAGCCATTCACTGCTCCACCACCCACAAACTGCACTACCTGTCAATCACTCTGCGATGGGCCTGCGTAGTCTCTGCCATCGCAGCGGCTAGTCCGCGCACGGGTACCACGATGCATGCGCAGCAATCGGCCGATTGCCTGCGTTATCGCAGTTGCGATCCGTAATGAATTAAGGCCCTTTGGGGTCTATTAACTAAGCAGTGTTAGGAGACAGAGTGAAATGAGATAAGCTACCAGCCAATCAGCTCCCAACTGTCATCTCACAGGCTGTGTTTGAAAAATAACAGTTGGGAGCTGATTGGCTGGTACTTTATCACTTTTCACTCTGTCTCCTAAAAGTGCGTACACACGCAGCGATTATTTGGATATTATCGTTCAGTCGCCCAAAAAAATCGTTCACTTTCTGCCCCCAAAACGATGACCGATAACTACCAATGCGCGCTCCCGTTTGTAGTTGGTAGTTAACGTTCATCGTCCGAACCTCCCGTCCAACCTGACGATAATGTCAGGTTGAACATGTTCGGGGATGATGGAGGGTGCCCGGCCCTGAATGATATTGTTCTTGATTTTGTTCAGTGTTTGTTACACGGGACGATGTCACTCAAGGTGCGCAAACAAGGGACGATTCGCTCCATAACACTGCTTAGTACATAGACCCCTTTATTCCCTACCACATGTACACACACACACGCATAAACACTAGGGTTCATTTTTTTATCAGGAGTGTGGGAGACGCAGCACCAAGCACAGGGAGAACAAATAAACAGGGAATGATAAGTAAATGTTCCATTATCACAAAAAAAACAAAAACAAAACATATATACAGGTTGAGTCTCCCATATCCAAATATTCCGAAATACAGAATTTTTTGTCATGACTCAGATAAGGAAACCTTTGATTGTTGATGGTCCAATGTACACAAACTTTGTCTAAGGCACAAATTATTAATAATATTGTATAAAATGACCTGCAGGCTGTGTGTATAAGGTGTATAGAACACATAAATGCATTATGTGTGTATATTGGGGTCCTATTCCCAAGATATGTCATTATAGTATGCAATTATTCCAATACACAGAATATTCCGATATCCAAAATTCCCCTGGTCCCAAGCATTTTGGATATGGGAGACTCAACCTGTACTTTTTAAGATAAAACGCCCCACCAAAAAAACAGTTCATTCTAAGCTTATTGTGTAAACCTGTAAATTTGTTCTTTGAAATCTTAGTAAGGTATTTATTAGTATAGTATATTAATGGGAGCCCATGATTATCCGCGTCCCGGGGAGATGGTGCCTGCTCTGTGACCAGTGATAACGTAAAGGTTACGGTACTTTCTCACACACGATTAACGGCAGCATTTTCCCGCGCTGTAAGCGATAATGCGACGACTGGCGCCGCAGAGCAGTAAATCTCCTGATAAAATATCTGGTATATGTGAATACATTGAATTATGGAGCTTGGCTGCAGCCAGAATGGACAAGCTTGGGGCCGTGGTAAATGCAGCAGTTATACAACGTACACATAGGGGCTGTGGTAAATGCAGCAGTTATACACAGTACACAAGGGGGCTGTGGTAAATGCAGCAGTTATACACAGTACACACGGGGTATAGTAAATGCAGCAGTTATACACCGTACCCACCGGGGCTGTAGTAAATGCAGCAGTTATACACCGTACACACGGGGGCTGTGGTAAATGCTGCAGTTATACACAGTACACAAGGGGGCTGTGGTAAATGCAGCAGTTATACACAGTACACACGGGGGCTGTGGTAAATGCAGCAGTTATACACAGTACACACGGGGCTGTGGTAAATGAAGCAGTTATACACAGTACACACGGGGCTGTGGTAAATGAAGCAGTTATACACAGTACACACGGGGCTGTGGTAAATGCAGCAGTTATACACAGTACACAAGGGGGCTGTGGTAAATGCAGCAGTTATACACAGTACACAAGGGGGCTGTGGTAAATGCAGCAGTTATACACCGTACACATAGGGGCTGTAGTAAATGAAGCAGTTATACACAGTACACACGGGGGCTGTGGTAAATGAAGCAGTTATACACAGTACACACGGGGCTGTGGTAAATGAAGCAGTTATACACAGTACACACGGGGCTGTGGTAAATGCAGCAGTTATACACAGTACACAAGGGGGCTGTGGTAAATGCAGCAGTTATACACCGTACCCACCGGGGCTGTAGTAAATGCAGCAGTTATACACCGTACACATAGGGGCTGTGGTAAATGCAGCAGTTATACACAGTACACAAGGGGGCTGTGGTAAATGCAGCAGTTATACACAGTACACACGGGGGCTGTGGTAAATGCAGCAGTTATACACCGTACCCACCGGGGCTGTAGTAAATGCAGCAGTTATACACCGTACACATATGGGCTGTGGTAAATGCAGCAGTTATACACAGTACACAAGGGGGCTGTGGTAAATGCAGCAGTTATACACAGTACACACGGGGGCCGTGGTAAATGCAGCAGTTATACACCGTACACACGGGGGCTGTGGTAAATGCAGCAGTTATACACAGTACACACGGGGCTGTGGTAAATGAAGCAGTTATACACAGTACACACGGGGGCTGTGGTAAATGCAGCAGTTATACACAGTACACACGGGGGCTGTGGTAAATGCAGCAGTTATACACAGTACACACGTGGGCTGTGGTAAATGCAGCAGTTATACACCGTACACATAGGGGCTGTGGTAAATGCAGCAGTTATACACAGTACACACGGGGGCTGTAGTAAATGCAGCAGTTATACACCGTACACATAGGGGCTGTGGTAAATGCAGCAGTTATACACAGTACACAAGGGGGCTGTGGTAAATGCAGCAGTTATACACAGTACACAAGGGGGCTGTGGTAAATGCAGCAGTTATACACAGTACACACGTGGGCCGTGGTAAATGCAGCAGTTATACACCGTACACACGGGGGCTGTGGTAAATGCAGCAGTTATGCACAGTACACACGGGGGCCGTGGTAAATGCAGCAGTTATACACCGTACACAAGGGGGCTGTGGTAAATGCAGCAGTTATACACAGTACACAAGGGGGCCGTGGTAAATGCAGCAGTTATACACAGTACACAAGGGGGCCGTGGTAAATGCAGCAGTTATACACAGTACACACGGGGGCCGTGGTAAATGCAGCAGTTATACACAGTACACACGGGGGCTGTGGTAAATGCAGCAGTTATACACAGTACACACGGGGGCTGTGGTAAATGCAGCAGAGCGGCTGCGCTACAGTGTCCATCTCTGAGTTCTCTCTACAGTCAGTCAGATATATAATGTGAGCCCAGCTATTATCATCCTATCACTTTAATGTTTCCAGATGGACAGTGGTTCAACACACAAAATGGCTGCCCTTAGGTCATAGGTCACTCCTAATGTACTGTAAACACCAACAGCAGCTGCTCCCCACAGGCATCCGAGGGAAAATCTTCTAGTGAAATCTATGACTGGTATTTAATTAAGGAATCGATATATAGAGCTATTCTCGGGGCAGAATATCTTTCCTCTACATCGATTACTGAATTATTCACAATGTAAAAACAAGATAACTACTTGCAGTGTGCAATAATAATGAGGGGGTACTTACTAACAATGCTGCAAGGGTAACGAATCTGTGCAGAAACCACAGCAACCAATCAGACGTCCAATTCTATTGTCTGACTTGCTGACAGCAAAAGCTCACTTCTGATTGGCTGCTAACAGTTTTAGAGCAGATTTACATTGGTGACACTGGACAAATAGAAGCCAATTGCTGCCTACATAGCAGGGGGCGAGCTTATCGGAGGGCCCTCATCTCCTCCTCCTCCATCTTGTGATGGATTTCTGGGTGACGTTTTGTATAGAGCCGCCCCAATGTTACTCTATAGGCCCCAAAGTCTCTATCTGCTGAGCTAACTTGAAGCTGATTTTAGTGGTCGGACGTGGGTTCCAGAAGGTGTTGTGATAGAGGTGTAATGTATACGGAGAGCCTCCCTCGCACATTCCAGTACCAGACCGAGCCACGCTCTCTCTGCATCATCGCACTACGCCCAGAGACCGTATTGCATTAACCCTTTCCTTCTCTCTCTCCCCCCCATCCAGTTCCGCCGGCCCAAAGAGACCCTCTGCCCATCCTCCCTCACTCCGACAGCCTGCGTGACGCTGCTGGTCTTTGGAGTGGTGCTGGTCCTGCCTTTCCTGATTCTCGGCCTGGCCGGGTACGCACGCATCGCCCGGTGTTTCAAGCTCGGCTCCTGCTTCCTGCCCTACAGCCGGGCCATGTACCGAGGAACGACGACGACAGCGGCAACCCAGAGGCAACCAGCCAAGCAAGACCCCACGGAGAGCAAGGCCTGGGTGTAAGGAGCCGTCGTCTTCACCGTCCTGTCTCTACCACCGGATAACCGCGCCCTTCCAGAGACTCTGATTCTGCACCGAGGCCCGCGGTGATGTGGTGTCTTCCAACCACTGACACCCAATCACCGCCCACTCGTCTATCCCTGCAGGTGACCTCGCAACCTCCACGCCAGAGGCTCTCCAGCCAATGCAGAGACTGGCCAGGCGTGCTGAGAGTTGTGGTTCCAGAAGGGTTGGAGAGCCTGTGGTTTCTCCACCTCTGTGCTAAACGATCATGCCACGAACTGTCGCCTTTATATTTTACCTTTTGTGTTAATAGATGGAATAAAATAAATGTAATTTTTATATTCACCTGCTGGGAGTATTATCTGTAAGGTCTAAAAGTGACTAAAATGGGGTAGCAAATATGTCCCATTATATACAGCATCAAACATGAAGTTATATGCGCTCGTCTGCCTTTCTGTATGTCATTATAATTGTGTATATAGCATGGAACAGACAGTAATAAAGCAAGACTGGGTAATAACAGACAGACATAGGGCCGGATTCAATTAGACGCGAAAAGCCGTAATCCGCGAAAAAGCTTCGCCTATTGCCGCCTGTCGACTTTTTGCGTTTTATCTCCAAACTCAATTCCAGGACGTTTTCGCCTAAGCGGAAACTCGATGCACTGTTACAGGCGGAAAAGTCTCTGTAATGAATGGCAGGCGGAAAAAAGTACAAAATCTCTATTTTGGGGTGCAAATGTGGGGAACAGATTCAGAACCCTTTGGCACCCCCACAAAAGACGAATCAGCCACAAACAAAAAAAAAATTACCTCAGAACACCCCCAAAAAAAGAAAATTTTTGAGTCAAAAATGAAAAAAGTGGGGGGACAAGGATAAAAACTAGCGAAATAGGTTTCTTGGGGGCTGTATGGATGGACCAGGCGTTTTTAGGAGTGCAGGTGCTTGCAGCAGGTGGATTTTTCACTTTTTTTTTAAATTGCACTTTAGAGAGACACAAATATGCTAGCACCCATTTTCAAGTACCCCAAATTTTACTGGACTATTTATTTTCATCAAAAAATACTGTTTTCTATAATTTTTCACCTCTTTTACAAAAAAGCTTCTAGAAAGCTGTTAACACAACATATGGAGCATACACACGGTCAGATTTGTCAGATGAACGATTTGACCAAAGATTTGAACGATTTTTGACAGCATTAAAATGAATGGAATTGTCCAAGTCTGACTGCAAACACATCAGATGTCAGATATCGTTATCTGACCATCGGGAACGCGCATCGTCCATCGTTCAGGCATGTCAGATTTTCCTTCAGATATGAACGACTGAACGATTTTTAAATCGTTATCGTTCAGATCTGAAGGAAAAATCTGACCGTGTGTATGCACCATAAGAGTACACATCTGTAATGATTTCCAGTGTCAGTGCGTCTTATTTTGGGCTACAGACTGATTCCCCCCACTCTATTCAATACTTTCCGCCTGTTATGCATTCGCCGATTTCCGTTTTTGCCTGTTCTGCAATTGAATAGGGTGAAACGCGAGGACGCGCAAGCCGCGAAGTCGCTTCCCGAACAGGCGAAAAGTCCGGGACTTTTTCGCGGCTAATTTAATACGGGCCATAGAGGTAGGAAAGCCCTGCTCGTAAGCTTACACTCTATAGGGAAGAGTGATACACAGGGATAGGTGCTACACATTGGCCCAGCCAGATTGCGGAGACTCTTGTTGGGCTGTATGACTCAGTGTTGGTCTAGCGTCAGTGAGTGTAGAAAAGAGACCATATGGAACGTAATGTGTGTACTGTATAGAGGGGATGTAATGGAACACATGAAGGTCTGGAGATTAGAGAAAAGTCTTATTGTGCGTGGGTGGGCATTCCTCAGAGGGGTGCAGCCCGAAAACAGTCCTGTAATGGGGAATGGGAGCATGTGATGCGTGAGGATGAGATGCAGATCTTGTGCCGCGCGGAGATGTGGGATTGGGAGGTGTTAGGAGATAAGAGATGTATCTAGGGGTGGTTTGGGTAATAGCCTTAAGTGTAAGTAAAAGGTTTTTTTATATTGAGTGCGGTAGAACACAGGTAACCAATGGAGGGACTGAGAGCGGATCAGCAGATGATGAACGTTTAGTGGTGGAGATCAGCCTCGCAGCTGCATTCAAAATGGATTGTAGTGGTAAGAGTCTGGTTTGGGCAAGACCAGTAAGGAGATTATTGCAATAGTCAATGCGGGAAATAATGAGGGCATGGATTAGAGCACAGGTTCTCAAACTCGGTCCTCAGGACCTCACACTGGTCACGTTTTCCAGGTCACCCAGCAGGAGCACAGGTGTATTCATTACTCACCGACACAGAAGTCAGTAATTATTATTATCCTTTATTCATATGGCGCCACAAGGGTTCCACAGCGCCTAATACTGGCCTGTAGACTTCGCAGTGATCAGATCATTCACTATGCTGGACGTACACCCATTCATTCACTCTGCTGATGGGGTAAACGCTCCTGATCAGCCCGTGCGCACATGGCTCAGTGTGTACGTGCTGCTTTGGGATCAGGTCGGACTGACAAATAATAAATAACCCACAACTTGTGACCTCCCGACCGCTGCAGGAGCGTTATAAGGCGTTTATCAGCGGTCCAGCATACACACCTATACAATCTTCAGCCTTATCCCCCTATATCGGACGACTGAATAGACCTGTGCGTGCTGTCTCCGTGGAGTGTTGGGAACGGAAGCCTGACTGAGGAGGGTCCAATAAGGGCATGTGGATAGAGTGTGTGGGACGGGTGCAGGCACTATTAATGCCATTAGAGTCCCGCGCGGAGATCCTGCATCACGTCGCCTGGGGAAGGTTGTACCTGCCAGGGAAAGAGCAGATCATTATTAATCCCATGTGAGGCGACTAGTGACCAAAATCCGCAGGCAGTCCCGATGGTCTGATCTCTGCCCGGACAGAACTAGCCACGTATGAGGAGACGGGGGATAGACTCTCCCAACCAGACGGCAAGATGTCGGCAGCTCTTCCGATTTAGGCAAGAATGATAAGGCGACTTTTTAATCACAAAATCGCCGTTCATAAATCTAGGATCAGGTTTGGGACCTGGCGAAAATACTGACATTTGTACTATGACGATATTCAGGGAGATTTCATTAAACTTGTCCTATGAGTTTTTCTGCAATTACACAGGACACCGTTATCCTTTGCTGGATCTAATATTCCAGATTATAACGTCTTCATACTGAATCTCTCCTCCTCATGTCTAACAGTCACAGCGCAGATCCGCTCCAAATGGTCAGTTACGTGGATGTCTGGAAACCGTGCATCCCATAGAACAGGCCGATGGGAAGCGTGCGTCATACTGAATGGCCATCTGTCCTGGCAGCGCTCCCTTGTTGTGGTCGAGTGAGGAACACGTGTGACCCGTGTTACAGGCTGCTTTAGGGACACGGCACAGAAACTTCAGGGTACGTAATGCAATTCCAGTGTACGGAACGTTCATATCACACGCAGCTCTGTGTACATGGGTCACCCACGCGCGTGACCTCATGCGTAGACCCAGCACACAACAGCAGATGAATATGGAACTGTGGCACCATCTTGTGGCAGGTCGGCGGCACTGCAATAAGTGCTGAAACATATCAAACTAGTATTTTGGACCCGTCATAGGTCAGGTAACTAGTTACCAAGCCCGGCCGTGCAGTGTGTTTCCCCCCTCCCGTCTCTCAACTGTCTCCCTCATTTTTGTTGCCCTCACACCCTCAAATTACTGTATCACATCTACGTTCCCCTTGTGTCATCTCTATCCCCTACCTATGTCCCTGTCACCCTCTCGTATCCCGGGCTCTCATTTCTATCCCTCCCACTCCCCCATAATTCCTGTATAATATCTACGTCCCCCTCACCTCCCCCATCTCTTATCTCTATCACCTCCGTCACACACTTGTACCCATCTGTCTCCTGTATCAGTCCACGTCCAGAATAAGAGACTGAATGTTGACAGACTTTTCTAACGGATTTTATGGTTAAGGACTGTGACGGAATGACCTCGCCTCACCACTCAATTACATTATTTTTGATCCTACCGGATCTTGAAATATTACCGCCAGTAACCGCCTGTTATTGACTCTGCCCACTGCGCCATGGGACTGTAACGCTTCCACCACTAAGCTCCTTCACCGGCACTTGGAAAACTTATTTCCAGCCAGGCTTCTACCATCGGCACCTGGAACTGCTTACTTCTGGGTATGTGTGGACACGCTACTGCAGCACTGCCTGGATAGTGTCCTAGCTTCCACTGGTCACCTGAATCCCCCCCCTACCTCCCCTTCTCATCTTAGTCCCGCTCACACTCCCATCTCCGTCTCTCATCTCTGTCCCCATCACCCCAGTACCTCTGCTCCACCTCCCCTTCTCTCATCTCTGCCCCCCTCACCTTCCTGTTTAGATCTGCCCCTCTTAACCTCCCTACATTACGCACTCATTTCTTTCCCCCTCATCGCGCCCTAATCCTGTCCTCACCACCCCCCATCTCATTCCTGAGCTCCTCACCCCTCCATCTCCCTCTCATTTCTGTCCCCCCATCCCATCCTTCCCCTCCATTTCTCTACCTTCAATGTTTGTTGTCCCCCTTCAGTCTCTCTCACCTATCAAACCCCTCTCCCCTTCCCAGGTCTTGACAGTACAAAATAGTCTTGTCCAAACAGCGCTGGGGGCGGAGACAGAAATTAGTCTGCCAGCCAGTGAGAGCTGGTAGGGAGTGACCTCCATGTAGGAAAACACAAGCTGCAGGAGATTAAGTATAACAACTTTCCAGGGTGCAGGGTTTGCAAAATCGCCATGAACAAGCCCACGGCTTTATTCAAGCAATTACTGAAACCCCAACAATCAGCGCTAACAGATCCAGTGTAACCTGGATATAAATACCAGTAGCTTACATGCCATGTTATACTATATTATAAATAAATGGGATTATCCCCTTTGCTGCCCATCTGACAACTGCGCTCCGTGGAAGTCATTTCTACACAGAAAAAAAAATTGGGATATGTCCCCGCCATTCTCCTGGGAAAAGCTATTGGCGCTGGGTGTTTGAGCCCCTCACACAATGTAACATCACACTAGTGGCGTGGCGGAGTGAGGGCCACGTACACGTGGATTCCCAAGCAAGCTATGTACTCGGAAAGGCTGGGGTTAGATCCACTCTAGCAGCGTGTAACAGATCAGTGATTCACGAGATGCTTTTATTCCTTGTTTTTGGAACAACCCTTCAGAAAGAAGCTGCAATACATTGTGCTGTATGTACGTATATCCATGTTCTCATATATGCAATTGCTATTACCCCCAAGTCAGACCAAAACTAGACCTCCCCTCACCCCTCCGAGACGGACAAGGAGGAAGAATGAACGGACATCAGCAGGCAATAAAATATAATTTAATCTTTTAGGAAGAATAGAAAGACGGATGTATACTGTACTATACCCAAATGTCAAGTGATAACAGACAGGGCTGTAGGCAGAGATATATACATATACACACATACACCAGTCTCCGGCCCGAGCGGTCTCCGCGGGAATCACAGGTACTGTGGGGAGGTGACGCTCTCCAGTTCCACCTGTATGGACACAATGTGATGGCCGGGAACCATGGCCAGACCCAGGACACGCGGCTCTCGGATGGGGAAGGAGTCTGAGGGAGGGGAGGAAAGGTTATTACAGGAAGCGGCGGACACCTGATATTCTCTATCAGCGGGTTACGGGGTCTCACCTGAGGGGCGGAGGAATTCCTGCGCAGATCCCAGGATGACGTTACAGTCTCTGTCTGTGCACAGGAAGCAGCCGATCAGCGAGCGACCGTCCGTCATTTCTATCCTCATGTTCCGGTTCAGGAGGGACTCCAGCTTGTGCCGGGCGGTGTCACCCACCTCTGCGTCAGAGTCCTGGTAACAGACATGCAGGGTCCTACTATTCATCCTGTATATACAGCGCACAGTACCTCCCGTCTGTGCTGGTTACATGGCAATGGTGACACATTACACCCCCCCCCTTCCCCAATAATGGAAGTGATACTGTGGTACGGAAACCCTTCTCCCCTCCAATAATGGAAGTGATACTGTGGTACCGAGATCCCCCCCCTATAATGGAAGTGATACTGTGGTACTGAGACCCCCCCCCCCCCTATAATGGAAGTGATACTGTGGAACTGAGATCCCCCCTATAATGGAAGTGATACTGTGGTAATGAGATCCCCCTATAATAGAAGTGATACTGTGGTACCGAGATCCCCCCCCCCCCCTATAATGGATGTGATACTGTGGTACCGAGATCCCCCTCCCCTATAATGGAAGTGATACTGTGGTACTGAGATCCCCCCCTCTCCTATAATGGAAGTGATACTGTGGTACTGAGACCCCCCCCTATAATGGAAGTGTTACTGTGGTAATGAGACCCCCCCCCTATAATGGATGTGATACTGTGGTACTGAGATCCCCCCCCTATAATGGAAGTGATACTGTGCTACTGAGATCCCCCCTATAATGGATGTGATACTGTGGTACTGAGACCCCCCCCTATAATGGAAGTGTTACTGTGGTAATGAGATCACCCCCTATAATGGAAGTGATACTGTGGTACTGAGATCCCCCCCCCCCTATAATGGATGTGATACTGTGGTACTGAGATCCCCATATAATGGAAGTGATACTGTAGTACTGAGACCCCCCCCCCCCTATAATGGAAGTGATACTGTGGTACGAAAACCCTTCTCCCCTCCAATAATGGAAGTGATACTGTGGTACGGAAACCCTTCTCCCCTCCAATAATGGAAGTGATACTGTGGTACCGAGATCCCCCCCCTATAATGGAAGTGATACTGTGGTACTGAGACCCCCCCCCCCCTATAATGGAAGTGATACTGTGGTACTGAGATCCCCCCTATAATGGAAGTGATACTGTGGTACTGAGATCTCCTCACTATAATGGAAGTGATACTGTGGTAATGAGATCCCCCTATAATAGAAGTGATACTGTGGTACCGAGATCCCCCCCCCCTATAATGGATGTGATACTGTGGTACCGAGATCCCCCTCCCCTATAATGGAAGTGATACTGTGGTACTGAGATCCCCCCCTCTCCTATAATGGAAGTGATACTGTGGTACTGAGATCCCCCTATAATGGAAGTGATACTGTGGTACTGAGACCCCCCCCTATAATGGAAGTGTTACTGTGGTAATGAGACCCCCCCCTATAATGGATGTGATACTGTGGAACTGAGATCCCCCTCCTATAATGGAAGTGATACTGTGCTACTGAGATCCCCCCCATAATGGATGTGATACTGTGGTAATGAGATCACCCCCTATAATGGAAGTGATACTGTGGTACTGAGATCCCCCCCCCCCCCCTATAATGGATGTGATACTGTGGTACTGAGATCCCCATATAATGGAAGTGATACTGTAGTACTGAGACCCCCCCCTATAATGGAAGTGATGCTGTGGTAATGAGACCCCCCCCCTATAATGGAAGTGATACTGTGGTAATGAGACCCCCCCCTATAATGGAAGTGATACTGTGGTAATGAGACCCCCCCTATAATGGAAGTGATACTGTGGTACTGAGATCCCCCCCCCCTATAATGGCAGTGATGCTGAGGTACTGAGACCCCCCCCTATAATGGAAGTGATACTGTGGTACTGAGACCCCCCCCCTATAATGGAAGTGATACTGTGGTACTGAGACCCCCCCCTATAATGGAAGTGATACTGTGGTAATGAGACCCCCCCTATAATGGAAGTGATACTGTGGTACTGAGATCCCCCCCCCCCTATAATGGCAGTGATGCTGTGGTACTGAGACCCCCCCCCCTATAATGGAAGTGATACTGTGGTATTGAGATCCCCCTATAATGGAAGTGATACTGTGGTACTGAGACCCCCCCCTATAATGGAAGTGATACTGTGGTACTGAGATCCCCCTATAATGGAAGTGATACTGTGGTAATGAGATCCCCCTATAATGGACGTGATACTGTGGTATTGAGATCCCCCCATAATGGATGTGATACTGTGGTACTGAGACCCCCCCCTATAATGGAAGTGTTACTGTGGTAATGAGATCACCCCTTATAATGGAAGTGATACTGTGGTACTGAGATCCCCCCCCCCTATAATGGATGTGATACTGTGGTACTGAGATCCCCATATAATGGAAGTGATACTGTAGTACTGAGACCCCCCCCTATAATGGAAGTGATGCTGTGGTAATGAGACCCCCCCCTATAATGGAAGTGATACTGTGGTAATGAGACCCCCCCTATAATGGAAGTGATACTGTGGTACTGAGATCCCCCCCCCCCTATAATGGCAGTGATGCTGTGGTACTGAGACCCCCCCCCTATAATGGAAGTGATACTGTGGTACTGAGACCCCCCCCTATAATGGAAGTGATACTGTGGTAATGAGACCCCCCCTATAATGGAAGTGATACTGTGGTACTGAGATCCCCCCTATAATGGCAGTGATGCTGTGGTACTGAGACCCCCCCCCTATAATGGAAGTGATACTGTGGTATTGAGATCCCCCTATAATGGAAGTGATACTGTGGTACTGAGACCCCCCCCTATAATGGAAGTGATACTGTGGTAATGAGACCCCCCCTATAATGGAAGTGATACTGTGGTAATGAGACCCCCCCCTATAATGGAAGTGATACTGTGGTACTGAGATCCCCCCCCCCTATAATGGCAGTGATGCTGTGGTACTAAGACCCCCCCCTATAATGGAAGTGATACTGTGGTACTGAGATCCCCCCCCTATAATGGCAGTGATGCTGTGGTACTAAGACCCCCCCCTATAATGGAAGTGATACTGTGCTACTGAGATCCCCCCTATAATGGATGTGATACTGTGGTAATGAGACCCCCCCCCTATAATGTAAGTGATACTGTGGTAATGAGACCCCCCCCTATAATGGAAGTGATACTGTGGTAATGAGACCCCCCCCTATAATGGAAGTGATACTGTGGTACTGAGATCCCCCCCCCTATAATGGAAGTGATACTGTGGTACTGAGACCCCCCCATAATGGAAGTGATACTGTGCTACTGAGATCCCCCCTATAATGGATGTGATACTGTGGTAATGAGACCCCCCCCCTATAATGTAAGTGATACTGTGGTAATGAGACCCCCCCCTATAATGGAAGTGATACTGTGGTACTGAGACCCCCCCATAATGGAAGTGATACTGTGGTAATGAGACCCCCCCCATAATGGAAGTGATACTGTGGTACTGAGACCCCCCTATAATGGATGTGATACTGTGGTACTAAGACCCCCCCCTATAATGGAAGTGATACTGTGCTACTGAGATCCCCCCTATAATGGATGTGATACTGTGGTAATGAGACCCCCCCCTATAATGGAAGTGATACTGTGGTACTGAGACCCCCCTATAATGGAAGTGATACTGTGGTACTGAGACCCCCCTATAATGGAAGTGATACTGTGGTAATGAGACCCCCCCCTATAATCTAAGTGATACTGTGGTACTGAGACCCCCCCATAATGGAAGTGATACTGTGGTACTGAGATCCCCCCCCTATAATGGCAGTGATGCTGTGGTACTAAGACCCCCCCCTATAATGGAAGTGATACTGTGCTACTGAGATCCCCCCTATAATGGATGTGATACTGTGGTAATGAGACCCCCCCCCCTATAATGTAAGTGATACTGTGGTAATGAGACCCCCCCCTATAATGGAAGTGATACTGTGGTAATGAGACCCCCCCCTATAATGGAAGTGATACTGTGGTACTGAGATCCCCCCCCCTATAATGGAAGTGATACTGTGGTACTGAGACCCCCCCATAATGGAAGTGATACTGTGCTACTGAGATCCCCCCTATAATGGAAGTGATACTGTGGTACTGAGATCCCCCCCCTATAATGGCAGTGATGCTGTGGTACTAAGACCCCCCCCCTATAATGGAAGTGATACTGTGCTACTGAGATCCCCCCTATAATGGATGTGATACTGTGGTAATGAGACCCCCCCCCTATAATGGAAGTGATACTGTGCTACTGAGATCCCCCCTATAATGGATGTGATACTGTGGTAATGAGACCCCCCCCCCTATAATGTAAGTGATACTGTGGTAATGAGACCCCCCCCCTATAATGGAAGTGATACTGTGGTAATGAGACCCCCCCCTATAATGGAAGTGATACTGTGGTACTGAGATCCCCCCCCCCTATAATGGAAGTGATACTGTGGTACTGAGACCCCCCCCATAATGGAAGTGATACTGTGCTACTGAGATCCCCCCTATAATGGATGTGATACTGTGGTAATGAGACCCCCCCCCTATAATGTAAGTGATACTGTGGTAATGAGACCCCCCCCTATAATGGAAGTGATACTGTGGTACTGAGACCCCCCCATAATGGAAGTGATACTGTGGTAATGAGACCCCCCCCATAATGGAAGTGATACTGTGGTACTGAGACCCCCCTATAATGGAAGTGATACTGTGCTACTGAGATCCCCCCTATAATGGAAGTGATACTGTGCTACTGAGATCCCCCCTATAATGGAAGTGATACTGTGGTACTGAGACCCCCCTATAATGGAAGTGATACTGTGGTAATGAGACCCCCCCCCTATAATCTAAGTGATACTGTGGTACTGAGATCCCCCCTATAATGGAAGTGATACTGTGGTACTGAGACCCCCCTATAATGGAAGTGATACTGTGGTAATGAGACCCCCCCCTATAATCTAAGTGATACTGTGGTACTGAGACCCCCCTATAATGGAAGTGATACTGTGGTACTGAGACCCCCCCATAATGGAAGTGATACTGATTACGGGACACTCACCCCGGCTGGGGGGCTGCATCCGTTCTCCTCCAGCACAGCCGCCATCATACCGAAGCCGAGCAGCAGCCCACTCGCCCCACTGCACGCTGGGACACAGAAGCCGGACTACAGCTCCCAGCAAGCAGCGGGTGTGACGTCACATGCCACACCCACACACAGCGGCCAGGGTCTAGGCAACGCGTCTAGAAGACGGAAATGACGTCAGATGAAACGCGGAAATGAATGGTGAGGGCGGAAGTGTCGCTGAGCGCGTCCCGTTGCCGGGGTAACGCTGCTGCTGTCGGCATGTCTCCTACCCGAGCGCCGTACTACACCCCCCGGGAGGTCTCCGTACACTGCACCCCCTCCGATCTGTGGGTGTCCTACCTGGGCCGGGTGTACGACCTCACCCGACTGGCCGGAGAACACCGAGGTGACCCCGAGCCCCGATCTCCAGCTCCTCTGTCTCACTGTACCCGCTCCTATTACTGCCTACCTGCTCCATTTGCACTGTGTCCCCCCTTATGTCCCCCTGACCAGTGTCCCCCTATGTCCCCCTGACCAGTGTCCCCCCTATGTCCCCCTGACCAGTGTCCCCCCTATGTCCTCCTGACCAGTGTCCCCCTATGTCCTCCTGACCTGTGTCCCCCTATGTCCCCCTGACCAGTGTCCCCCCTATGTCCCCCTGACCAGTGTCCCCCCTATGTCCTCCTGACCAGTGTCCCCCTATGTCCTCCTGACCTGTGTCCCCCCTATGTCCTCCTGACCAGTGTCCCCCTGACCAGTGTCCCCCCTATGTCCTCCTGACCAGTGTCCCCCCTATGTCCTCCTGACCAGTGTCCCCCCTATGTCCTCCTGACCAGTGTCCCCCCTATGTCCTCCTGACCAGTGTCCCCCCTATGTCCTCCTGACCAGTGTCCCCCCTATGTCCTCCTGACCAGTGTCCCCCCTATGTCCTCCTGACCAGTGTCCCCCCTATGTCCTCCTGACCAGTGTCCCCCCTATGTCCTCCTGACCAGTGTCCCCCCTATGTCCTCCTGACCTGTGTCCCCCCTATGTCCTCCTGACCTGTGTCCCCCTATGTCCTCCTGACCTGTGTCCCCCTATGTCCTCCTGACCAGTGTCCCCCTGACCAGTGTCCCCCCTATGTCCCCCTGACCAGTGTCCCCCTATGTCCTCCTGACCAGTGTCCCCCCTATGTCCTCCTGACCAGTGTCCCCTTTATCATCCCCTGACCAGCGTCCCCCCCCCTATGTCCCCCTGACCAGTGTCCCCCCCCTATGTCCCCCTATGTCCTCCTGACCTGTGTCCCCCTATGTCCTCCTGACCTGTGTCCCCCTATGTTCTCCTGACCTGTGTCCCCCTATGTCCTCCTGACCTGTGTCCCCCCTATGTCCTCCTGACCTGTGTCCCCCCTATGTCCTCCTGACCTGTGTCCCCCTATGTCCTCCTGACCTGTGTCCCCCTATGTCCTCCTGACCTGTGTCCCCCTATGTCCTCCTGACCAGTGTCCCCCTATGTCCTCCTGACCAGTGTCCCCCTATGTCCTCCTGACCAGTGTCCCCCTATGTCCTCCTGACCAGTGTCCCCCTATGTCCTCCTGACCAGTGTCCCCCTATGTCCTCCTGACCAGTGTCCCCCTATGTCCTCCTGACCAGTGTCCCCCTATGTCCTCCTGACCAGTGTCCCCCTATGTCCTCCTGACCAGTGTCCCCCTATGTCCACCTGACCAGTGTCCCCTATGTCCTCCTGACCAGTGTCCCACTATGACCTCCTAACCATGTCCTATGTCCCCCTGACCAGTGTCCCCCCCTGACCAGTGTCCCCCCTATGTCCTCCTGACCTGTGTCCCCCCTATGTCCTCCTGACCTGTGTCCCCCCTATGTCCTCCTGACCTGTGTCCCCCCTATGTCCTCCTGACCAGTGTCCCCCTATGTCCTCCTGACCTGTGTCCCCCTATGTCCTCCTGACCAGTGTCCCCCTATGTCCTCCTGACCAGTGTTCCCCTATGTCCTCCTGACCAGTGTCCCCCTATGTCCTCCTGACCAGTGTCCCCCTATGTCCTCCTGACCAGTGTCCCCCTATGTCCTCCTGACCAGTGTCCCCCTATGTCCTTCTGACCAGTGTCCCCCTATGTCCTCCTGACCAGTGTCCCCCTATGTCCTCCTGACCAGTGTCCCCCTATGTCCTCCTGACCAGTGTCCCCCTATGTCCTCCTGACCAGTGTCCCCCTATGTCCTCCTGACCAGTGTCCCCCTATGTCCTCCTGACCAGTGTCCCCCTATGTCCACCTGACCAGTGTCCCCCTATGTCCACCTGACCAGTGTCCCCTATGTCCTCCTGACCAGTGTCCCACTATGACCTCCTAACCATGTCCTATGTCCCCCTGACCAGTGTCCCCCCTGACCAGTGTCCCCCCTATGTCCTCCTGACCTGTGTCCCCCCTATGTCCTCCTGACCTGTGTCCCCCCTATGTCCTCCTGACCTGTGTCCCCCCTATGTCCTCCTGACCTGTGTCCCCCCTATGTCCTCCTGACCTGTGTCCCCCCTATGTCCTCCTGACCTGTGTCCCCCCTATGTCCTCCTGACCAGTGTCCCCCTATGTCCTCCTGACCAGTGTCCCCCTATGTCCTCCTGACCAGTGTCCCCCCTATGTCCTCCTGACCAGTGTCCCCTTTATCATCCCCTGACCAGTGTCCCCCCCCTATGTCCTCCTGACCAGTGTCCCCCTATGTCCACCTGACCAGTGTCCCCCCTATGTCCTCCTGACCAGTGTCCCCTTTATCATCCCCTGACCAGTGTCCCCCCCCCTATGTCCCCCTATGTCCTCCTGACCTGTGTCCCCCTATGTCCTCCTGACCAGTGTCCCCCTATGTCCTCCTGACCAGTGTCCCCCTATGTCCACCTGACCAGTGTCCCCCTATGTCCACCTGACCAGTGTCCCCTATGTCCTCCTGACCAGTGCCCCCCCTATGTCCCCCTGACCAGTGTCCCCTCTGTGTGTCCCCTGACCTGTGTCTGTCCCCCTGATCAGTGTCCCCTTTATCATCCCCTCACCATTGTCCCAGCAGAGTTTTCCTGCCCCACCTGTGTCCATCTACCTCTTGTCCCCCCTTTGACCACCTGACCCATGTCTCCCTGTCTCATTCCACCCCGCGATCTGTTCCCCCCGTGTCCCTCTAGCTCTCGTCCCCCTGACCCGTGCCCTCTGTCTCATGTCCCCCCTGTGTCCTCCTCCTGTGTTTCCCTCCCAATCTTTGTCCCTCTGTCTCATGTCCCTCCTGTGTTCCACTGACCCATGTTCCCCCTTTAATTTCCTGCCTCATGTCCCCTTGTGTCCCTCTACTGTGTGCCCCCTGTTCCTCTGCCTAATGTCTCTTCTGTGTCCCCCCCTTGTGTTTCCCTGCCTCATGTTCCTCCTGTGTTCCCCTGACTCATGTCCCCTCTATGTCCCTCTTCCCCGTTCCCCCTGGTGGCTCCCTGATATGGTTCATGACCTTTTAGGTGACTTTACATGTTTTGGACTTACATCGGGATGCATGCATACGCCGCAACTTAAGCTGCGTACACGCCGGAGCGATGTCGTTCTGATTTGGCTAAATCGGAATGACAAATCGTGTAGTGTGCATGCACGATATGCGCGCTTCCACGGTCGCATGCGATATCATCAGGTTTGATGCGCTGCACATCAAACCTGACAATATCGCATGCGGCGGCATGCGTGTTCAAGGAGGACTGAACGAGTGATCATTCCATCCTTCAGTAATCGCTGCAGTGTGTACCGGCAATCATGGAAAGTCCGGGGAGTCCCGGCACGATTGCTGGTCACACAAGTGTATACCCGGCATTAGACGCATGCGAAGCAGCAAAAAAACGCTTTACCACGTCCAAAATCGGCAATGGCGTCCACAACTGAAACAGTACTGTGTTCTGTGCACATAAAGGGGCTTATTCTGAGTTGGGAACAAAGCCTTAAGGAAAGGGAAAAAAAAGTTACTTTGTGCCCCGGACAAACCATGTTGCTCAGGAAGTTGGGCAGATGTAAGATTTGGGGGTTTCCTTTACACCCATGGCAGAACTTATTATACCAATTTTTATTGAAATGAGATAATGTAAGGTAGAATTTTGTTGGAAATTGTGTTGATTTGATGCGGAATGACCCGAGAGCAGGCGATTTGCAATCAACTTTACATCGGAGGCTCTATGTGTAGGTTAACCTAAAAAGAATACTACTATTCCCCTTCAATTCTATGTGGGACACTGGGCTGGGGTATACAGGGGCAGTGTCTTCCAAATGACCCTACGTACGTGGAAAACAATAACTACGTGAATGAAGACTAGGAAGGATCTAGAATAAAGGCATGCAGTAGATTAGAGCTGTATATCCCATACGTGGATTTGTCTATCTGTCACAATCACTGTCTACTTCATCACCGTCTCTCATTGCCTCCTTCTGCTCCGTCAGGCGACATTTTATTGAAGCCAATCATCGCGGCTGCAGGGAAGGACATCAGCCACTGGTTTAATCCCAAGACTCGGGACGTAAGTGTCTATTAGAGGACAGTGCTCTTGGTAACTAGAGTACCTACCGCTACTGTGACAAAACCAGTTGAATATGTACTTTTGTGTCCCCATGTCCCGTTAGAGTGCTGCCCTAGCACACGTCACAACTCTGTACGTTCAGTGTGCGTGTTTTTTCATTCCCTTTAGCATGTCTCTGCTCACTCCCATACTGTGTTTGTATCAGCCTTAATATTGGTAATATATGATATTGTGTTATGTTATCTGTTGCTCTGTAGGTGGAATATTCATGTTAGCCAAGGGAATATGGTCCTCATTCAGAGGCGGTTGCAAAATGCGAGCCATCGCTCTGAATGAGGGCGGCCGCGTGTATGGAGAAGTGCGGCCTCCTGGCCGCTCGCTAAGCTGTGGGTGACCACCCACAGCTCAGCGACCGACCAGGGTGATGGTCGCGATGGTCAAGACCAGCGCGACCATCGGGGCTTGCGACGAGACCCTTATGTTGGGTCTCGGCAACCGCAAGTCCCAGTGAGCCTCCTGCTCTGATCGAGCCGGAAGCTCCCCACTGGCATCACTGCTGATGGAACGCCTCCGTTTGTGTAGCCACCCCCCCCCCCCCCCGCCCCGCCTACAAAACGGGCCGAGCTGTCGATCAACATCGACAGCCGGCCCTTTTGTAGTGAGCTCCGGAGCAAGAGAGTTTCCCTCTCGCTCCGGGGCTTGCGCACGCACAGTGCGGCCGCTGCGCGTGCGCGGGGCCTAACCATCGACCCGGTTGCGAGCGCTCAGCGCTTGCGACCGGGTTTGAATGAGACCCTATGTCTGTGTGTACAGACAGGGTGACTCGCTGTGTCTGATATAATCACCTTAATTAGGAAATGTGTATTGTATTCCATAGCTGGGTGCACACTAGGGCACAGGGTAAGTATATCGGAGCAGGGGCGAATCCGACATATGACTGGTACAAAGCTACTAGTAATAACTAATTGTTGGGAAGTATTTAGCTTTGTTAAAGCATAACCCCTTCCTCTAACCCTTATCTTATGTCTAATCCTATGCTATGTCCTATAGCTGGTTAAATACACACACTGTATCTAGCACTTACCTTTAATATGTGTTGAGGGGACCAATCACACCCCGTGCTCTGTCTACACCAAGCCCTGTGAGTTACGTAGGTGAGGTTGGGCCACCAAATCTGATGTCCTGTTACCCGTGATATCCGTCTAGAGGTTACAGCTGGTGATGAGGGAGGGTGGGGGCATGAATCCATAAACTATCCAAAACGTCTTTCTACATTATGTTCATTAGGCAGAGTTCTGGTCTAGCAGGTGAAAAGAAACTAGTGGTCCCCCGGCTCCATTCTGTTACCCTAGTTCCAATAGCCGGGACCCACTGTACTGTTGGACCTGCACGCCAGCGTAGATAAAGGCAATAAAGACTATAATTACTATTCTTACCAGCAGCTGTCGCATGTCCATAGATCCTGTGCAATCATAAAATACAGCGTATGGCTCTTATCTACGTCATTTCTACTTACTGTATAATAATCACCTTGTTCCTTCCTATAACGCCTCGTGTTGTCTCTTTGTCCGCAGATCAAGACTTACATTGATCCACAAACTGGCTGCTTGAGATACTACACACCTCAGGGGCGTTTTATTCACGTGCCCCCCTCTTTACCCTGCTCAGACTGGGACACTGACTTTGGGCGCCCTTGGTGGCGGGAGCCTTCGTACGAGATCGGCAACTTGTCCTCCAAAACCCGGATCATCCGTATCATTAACACCCTAACATCCCAGGAGCATAGTCTGGAGGTATGTCCATAATGACAACTTGGTAACCCAGCTAGAAGGGGGCTATGACTCTGTCCGTCCCACTGTAGGGTGACATAGTGTTATTAGTCTTCCCTCCCCCTGCAGGGTGACACAGACAGAAGGGAGCTATGAGCCTGTCCCTCCCCCTGCAGGGTAACACAGACAGAAGGGAGCTATGAGCCTGTCCCTCCCCCTGCAGGGTGACAAAGGCAAAAGGGAGCTATGAGCCAGTCCCTCCCCCTGCAGGGTGACACAGGCAGAAGGGAGCTATGAGTCTGTCCCTCCCCCTGCAGGGTGACAGACAGAAGGGAGCTATGAGTCTGTCCCTCCCCCTGCAGGGTGACACAGACAGAAGGGAGCTATGAGTCTGTCCCTCCCCCTGCAGGGTGACACAGACAGAAGGGAGCTATGAGCCTGACCCTCCCCCTGCAGGGTAACACAAACAGAAGGGAGCTATGAGCCTGTCCCTCCCCCTGCAGGGTGACACAGGCAAAAGGGAGCTATGAGCCTGTCCCTCCCCCTGCAGGGTGACAGACAGAAGGGAGCTATGAGTCTGTCCCTCCCCCTGCAGGGTGACACAGACAGAAGGGAGCTATGAGTCTGTCCCTCCCCCTGCAGGGTGACACAGACAGAAGGGAGCTATGAGTCTGTCCCTCCCCCTGTAGGGTGACACAGACAGAAGGGAGCTATGAAGCTTTCCCTCCCCCTGCAGGGTGACACAGACAGAAGGGAGCTATGAGCCTCCCCCTCCCCCTGCAGGGTGACACAAACAGAAGGGAGCTATGAGCCTGTCCCTCCCCCTGCAGGGTGACACAGACAGAAGGGAGCTATGAGCCTGTCCCTCCCCCTGCAGGGTGACACAGACAGAAGGGAGCTATGAGCCTGTCCCTCCCCCTGCAGGGTGATATACACAGGAATTGGGCGGTCCATGCCTTCATCTATGTCTTTTGCAGGTGTGTTCGGAGGAGTCTCTGTGGGAAATCCTCCATCGTTACCTGCCTTACAATGCTCACGCAGCCAGCTACACCTGGAAATACTGTGGGGTTCCCCTGAACATGGACCTAACCCTGGAGCAGAACGGGGTGCGGGATGAAGATGAGGAATTCGATGAGCTGAAGATGGATTCAGATCTGTATACAGGCAGCATACACTTGTATTTTAATGATGACCTGACAGAGCTATAGAGGAATGTGCCATCGTAACGCATAGTGCCAGCTTCATGTAGACGTACGCAGACCGATATTACCGCGTCTTAGGCCAAAATCCATAGTACCTCCTATTTGTATATCCATGTGCATAGAAGCCAATCCAGAAACACTCCAAGTTATTACAGCAAGCCATCCCAATGCCGAACTCGCAGTGAGCGAGAGCCAATCAGAGCGCAAGACAGCCACCATTTTGTAGTAGCCTTGTTGTCACATTCACCCCCGTTGCCTGTAAATCCCATTCCCCTTCTGTGCACAGGACGTGTTGAGTGCCATCTTGTTACATGCCTAATATGCTGGACTTTCAATAAATTGACATATTGTAATACTGAATAATATACAGTGGTGCGTAATAAAGCCCCTAATTCACGTGGAAACTTGTACAGTTGTGTAATTTTCACTTTTTTTATTTTTTATTTGGAAGCATACTTCCTAAATAACATTAAGGTCCTGATTCTAAGTAGTACGTAGTGGAGAGATTTTTTGTAATCTCTTCTGCGTATGCGTCCAGAATCCGTGCGCACAGGGACGCGGCTGCGATTGAGATGCACAGGAGACGCTAAGCACGGAGCACAGGGGGTATCTCATGGGCACGACGACGGGCTGCAAGCTTAAATGTTTTGATCAAGATGAATAAAGGGCCTGATTCAGAGCTGCTCGCTCTGAATCAGGGCCGGGCTTTTCTTTTTTTGGAGCGGCCTCTCACATAACTGTGGGTGACCACCCACAGCTACAGCGAGCGGCCATTATGATGGTCGCGATGGTCAAGACCATAGGGCTTGCGACGAGACCCTTGTGGTAGGGTCTCGTTCATCGCAAGCCCCAGAGAGCTTTCGGCTCTAACAGAGCCGGAAGCTCTCCACTGACATCACGCGTGATGGGGCCGCCCCCAAATGGCAAGCGTTCCCTCAGGAACGCCTCCGTTTGGACAGCCACCCCCCCCCCGGTCCGCCAACAAAAGGGGGCGAGCTGTCACTCAGCACTTCCAGAGCACGTCCAATTTTTCCTAAAATCCCCAATTTTGGGGAAAAAAAGTCGGGAAATGCTCTGGGATCCCTGCGGCCCCCCCTCCTAATTACTAATTAAGCAATTGGAAGTTTTCAGTTAGATTAATTAGTCAGTAATAATCACCTTCCAAAGTGCTGTCTTCTGCTTCCAGCCTCGGGACCCGGGCTCCTGCAGTAGCGGTGAGTATGTCAGTGTGTGTGTGACCCCCACCGTAATGGGCGCTGGGAGAACTACATCTCCCAGCAGCCCTTGTGCCTCACAGGAGCCTCCCAGAAGCCCCCACCCCAGTAAGAAGATGGAGGGGAGGCCACAGACACCACCGGAGACCCCCGGGCAGGTAAGTCTATTTTTTACTTCTTTTACGCGGCGCAGGGTTTTCAGCTCTGAAAACCCTGCGACCACTTCTTCGTAATTGGATAAATGGTATCGGGAGCACGCATACCCGCGATAATCCAAAATTGGGCGCAAGGTTTTTTTTCCTCACTAAAACTTGCGCCCAATTGAATATGCCCCATAGTATATTATTGTTAGCGCTGATAGCAAAAGTCTTCCTGTTCGGTGACCATGTTTGTTTGCTAGTATCCGTCCTTTTGAATACGAATGCAGCCGTGGCTGAGCTGACTGGGTGTGATGAGGTCTTTAGCTCATGAAGCCAATGACGCAGATACTGTTACTTCACTATTTATAACGAGTATTAGTCTTAGAGCCATACCAGTATAGAGGGAAAGAGGCACACAGGGATGTACAGGCCACGTTATTATCCTTTATTTATGGCGCTATAGGTGTTCTGCAGACTCTTACATAGTACATAAATGAGCGAAGAAGAAACCAGTGACTTACAGTACAATACAATGCAGCACAAGGTTTATTTCTTCTTCAGTGTCCATAGGGATCCACAGGGATACCATAGGGGGTGTAGGTGGTGGATAAGGAACGGACACCAAACAGTTAAGTTTTAACCGCCAGGATGCAATGGTCCCTACCCCCTAGACCCCGCCCATGATGCCAATCAGTTTGCACCACCACCCCTTCGGGTGCCACAACTCCATAGCATCGCTTGGTACTTTCGGCAGGGCTCCCGGGGACATTGCTAGCCGGCCCCGCAGAGAACCCCAGACTGCAGCTCGGATGCAGTGGACAGGTAAAGCGGGTTGCCGCTTGCGGTAGCCCGCGGCTGTTACTTCTGGTCTCTGGACAGACCGGAGGTGCTGAGAGTGAACACCGGCCTCGACCGCATGATCCACTAGACCACCAGGGTACATATGGTGCGGGAATCCAGCATCCCGGTGGTCAAAATTCAGCCAGGGGAGGTCAGCTTTCCTTATTACAGCAGCCCCTTCCCCAGCTCAAGGCGCCATTCCACCGCGGTCTGGACGCTCTGAGCTGCTCTCCTCGGACCCCGCCCCCTCAGAGGTCTCTGGCGGCCATTTTCTGCAGGCTCTTGCCACAGCTATCTCTGGAGAACGCTTGGTCCGGTCCCCTTACATACCTCTCGCAGGAGTCAGGTTATGTACACTATAGCCTAGCAGACATTGTGCCTGAGTAGCTGAATGAATTTGCAGTTAGTGTTTTCCTGCATAGTATGTGACTTTTGCTAGCGCTGCCTGTCTGTATGATTTTTTCTAATCTGTCAGCCTATGCCTTTTCCTTTATTCTAACTATAACCCTATCATATCGGTGTATTCAGGGTCTACTATATTTCACTTCTCCTTATAAATGTCACATACTGTTTGGTTGCACTCTACACAGTACCATATCCTGTGCTATCCTTATTTAAGCATAAGCAGGATCACTATAGTGGATACCCATTTGTATACACTGTCACATAATAGCATTTGTATTTGGTGTATTCTGTTGCATATTAGTGTATACTCTGCGACTATGTCTAACAAAGGCAAAAGTAGCAAGCAAGCGACTGCACCTACATTGCTGTCATGGAAATACTGTGCAGCAAGCTTGAATGAGGAGGATGTTGTCCAGGATGGACTATGTACAACGTGTTATATTAAACTAGGTACGTCTTCTGCCCTTGCCCAGGAGCCTCCTTGGGCGTCCCTGACTCAGATGCTAGCTACTATTGCAGACCGCCTGACAGTCCCGGCAGTAATTCCCCCTATGGGGTTGCCTCAACAGGTACAGGCAGTACCGGTACCTCCATGGGTAGATGTCCTCTCTACTTTGGAACAGAGTCTAGCAGCTCCCTCTACAGCCTTTCAAGGTGAGAATCCCCTACCTAGTAACCTACCAAGCGTATTGTGTTGTCTACGCAACTTTCAGAAACGGAATCTCCCTCAGGGGAAGGAAAGCATCAATCTAACATTAATATATCTGCTTTGGTGCGAGCTGTCAGATCCATCCTCCAAATAGAAGACGATGAGCCCACCCCTAAATCAAAGCACCCACTATTTAAACAACAAAAAGTGGCTTCGGCAGAGTTTCTCTTCCCCAGCAGTAGATTCCCATGTTACGCGATTAAGAGCTCCACATGACCTATCCCTACAGCTTCCTCATTAAAGGACCCTACGGATAGAAAGATTGAAACTGGCCTTAAATCTGTGTATTCCCTTTCAGGAGCCATTGCTCGCCCAACCATGGCTATTGACTAGTGGCAAAAGCAATTGAGAGCTGGGCAAATGCCCTAGAAGAGTCTTTCTCCCTAGAGGCCTCTAGGGATCAGATGTCTAATATAGCTCACATAAGAGATGTAGCTTCCTATATTGGAGAAGCGACATTGGATGCTGGTCTCTAGAGCATCGGCTACATCAGAGTCTGCCCGCCGCACTCTTTGGCTACTGTCATGGAAGGCCTTATAATCATTACCTTACACTGGTGACATCCTGTTTGGCCCAGATCTAGACAAGATTGTAGCCACTTTGGCTGCATCAAAAACTGCTTTTCTGCCCTCAGCAACTACTGCAAAGCCTCGGGCAATGCCCTTCAGATCCTTTTGTCCCCAGGGAAAGCCTAAGGGCCAGTTCTTTTCCTTGGCAATCAGCTTCCACAAGGGCTGCCAAGCCCAGGACCAAGCAGACCTGGGTCACCAGACGTCCTGCTTCCAAATATGAGGAAAAACCTTCAGCCCCCCTGGGGGACCCCAGAGTAGGAGGCCAACTTCTTCCATTTGCCCAGTGCTGAAGGTACAAGTGGTCTCTCGCGGGTGCACCATCTCATTCCACCCCACCAGTATTTCTACCCAGGCCCCCCATCAGACCTAAGCAGGGCCCTGCTTATCCAGAAAGACATTCAGTCCTTGCTGCAAGTGGGGGTAATAGTTCCAGTTTTGCTATCGCAGCGAGGGAACGGTTCTTATTCTACTGTTTCTGGTGCAGAAAGCAAATGGGTCTTATTTACCTATCCTCAACCTCAAATCCCTGAACAAATTCATCAGTGTGCCCAGATTTTGTATGGAAACCCTGCGCTCTATTATACTAGCTATGGAGGTGGGGGACTTTATGGTATCTATGGATATTCCGGATGCTTACCTAAATGTACCTATAACGCCCTGTCATCAGCGATATCTCCGGTTTGCTGTACTACAGCAACATTTCCAATTTCAGGGTCTGCCCTTTGGACTTTCTGCAGCTCCATGGGTCTTTACCAAAATGATGGTGGTCATGGCAGCCCATCTGCATTTTCAGGGAGTCTGCTACCATACTGGACGACCTCTTGCTCTTAGCACCCTCCCCAGAGGTTCTTCAATGCTATCTTCAGATAACCATTGCCTTCCTACAGAGACACGGGTGGTTACTCAACTGGAAAAAAGTCCTCCCTGAACCCTTCACAAAGGATGGTCCATCTGCGGACTCTTTTGGATTCTCAAGCTCAGAGAATCTTCCAGACAATGGACAAGTTCTCCACACTTCAACGAGTGCGCAGATTACTCCGCAGTCGCCGAGTCTCAGTTCACTCAGAAAGCAGATTCTGCGATCCATGGTATCCACCTTCGACATGGTGTAGTACAGTCAGTTCCATTCCAGGCCTCTGCAACACCTAATCCTCTCCAGATGGAACGGGTTGCCCAATCGGATCAGATGCCAGAAGATCCTCTCTTCAGAGGATCATTTGTTCCTTTCCTGGTGGTTAGACATCCAACCTAACCAAGGGTTGCCCTTTTTGGATCCTGGAGTGGGTACGCTTTACAATGGACGCAAGACTCCGGGGCTGGGATGCAGTGACTGGTTAACACTCCTTCCAGGGCCATTGGACATCGGTTGAGTCGACCCTGCCAATCAATATATTGGAACTCCAGAGCCCTCACTCTGGCTCAGGACATTCTTCAGGGCACGCCTATACAAGGGCAGTCCGACAACGCCACAGCAGTGGCCTACATCAATCACCAAGGGGGCACTCAAAGTCGGCCAGCAATGGAAGAAGTGTCACGCATTCTCGCATGGGCCGAAGGTCACTTCCTGGCCATCTCCACAATTTTCATTCCGGGAGTTCTCAACTGGGAAGCGGACGTGCATGCTGGGGAATGGTCTCTCCACCCAGAGGTATTTCAACTCCTAGTGGACAATTGGGGCCTGCCAGACAGAGGTAGACCTCATGGCCTTCCGACACAATCGTAAGCTGCCAGTGTACGGGTCCAGAACAAGGGATGCTGAAGCAGCCTTCATAGACGCCTTGTCGGTGAAGTGGACCTTCCATCTGGCGTACCTATTTTCTCCAGTCTCCCTCGAGTCCTTCGGAAGTTCAAGCAAGATGGAGGCATTGTCCTGCTGGTGGCTCCGGCCTGGCCCAGACCACATTGGTATGCCAATCTTCACAGCCTCTCCATAAACTCTCCTCTCCTACTTCCTCAACATCCGGACCTGTTGTCTCAAGGTCCAGGTCTACATCTGGACCTGGCCCCCCTGTGTTTGACGGCATGGCTCTCGAGACATCCCTCCTAAGTTCCAAAGGATTTTCTAGCTCGGTGGTAAAGACTATGTTCAGAGCATGTAAGCTGACCTCTGCCTGGATCTATCACAGAGTGTGGCACACATACTTACAGTGGTGTGCTACCAGAAGTTTTGACCCTCAAGTGTTTAGGGTCTCTAGAGTCCTGGCCTTCCTTCAAGCAGGATTGGACCTTGGACTCCGCCTGGCCTCGCTGAAAGTGCATGTCTCTGCTCTGTCCATCTGGTTCCAGCGCAGAATTGCTCCAATGCTGGATGTTTCCTTTATGGTGTCCTCCATATCCAATCTCTCTTCGTCCCTACAGTGGCGCCGTGGGATTTGTCAGTGGTTTTCCATGCCCTTCAGGGCCCTCTGTTTGAACCCCTGGAATCTGTGGAACTCAAGTGGCTCACAGCGAAGACTCTCTTTCGTCTGGTTCTTGCATCCGTCCATAGGGTGTCAGATTTAGGGGCGCTTTCATGTCGCTCCCCATTTCTGATCTTTCATAAGGACAGGGCTGCTCTTCGAACTTGTCCTAACTTCCTTCCCAAGATTGTTTCTCATTTCTATATTAATGAGGAAATCGTAGTCCCGGCCTTTCAATCACCAGACCTCTCGGCAGGTGAGGCCTCCTTGGATGATGTGGTCCATGCTCTCAGGATCTACGTGGGCCGTAGAAGTTCTCTTCGGAAAACAGATTCCCTATTTGTCCTCTATGGATTCCACAAGAAGGGCTGGCCAGCTAACAAACAGACTCTGGCCAGATGGCTTCACATGACTGTCTCACAGGCTTACACACAGACGGGCCTTCCTGTGCCGGCTACAGTCTCTGCTCAATCCACTCACTCTGTTGGACCCTTGTGGGCAGCTCGCCGTGGCGCCTCAGCTCAACAGCTTTGTAAGACGGCCACATGGTCTTCTGTCCACCTTTCTTAGGTTTTATGCCTTTGATACCTGTGCCTCTCAGGATGCTTCATTTGGACGCAGAATACTCCTCTCAGCTCAGGAGCATCCCCATCTTCGATTACTGCTATGGGACATCCCCATGGTATCCCTGTGGATCCCTATGGACCCTGAAGAAGAAAATGAGTTATGGTAAAACTTACCTTTGTTAACTCTCTTTCTTCGAAGTCCATAGGGTCCACAGGGCGCCCGCCCTGATGCCCCTGGCTCCTCTGGGTTGGGTTTCCTGGTCACCGGTTTCCTGTCTCATTGATGTGAGAGTGTGATTCTTCTGTGTACCAGTCTTCTCTCCTCCTCCTGCCTTGGGCTTGTTAACAAACTGATTTGCCTCAGGCTCAGGGTTTAGGGGGGAGGTACCACTGCATTCTGGCAGGTGAAAGCTTAACTGTTTGGTGCCTGGTCCTTATTCACCACCTACACCTGTGGTATCCCTGTGGACCTTATGGACTTCGAAGAAAGAGAGTTAACAAAGGTAAATTTTACCATAACTCATTATACATTGCTGCATTAGCGATCATAACACTCAAATAAGCAACATGGTGTAAGCAACCAAGTGTTAGGTGCCCTAGTGGGGAGTAGATGAAAGTATAAGTAAGGAGAGGCACAAGAGGGTAGGGGGCCCTGCTCGTGAGAGCTTACATTCTAATGAGGAGACAAACAGGCATGACACAGATGGGGTAGACAGTGAGGAAGGAGCATGTAGCAGCAGGTTAGGATGAGAGCTGGAAGGCTTTGATGAAGTAGTGGTTCTAGAAAGTTTGAAGATTTGTAGAGAGGTGGAAAGTGGTGGGGAGAGGGAGAGAGTTCCAGAGGTAGGGAGCAGCAAGGGCAAAATCTTGGGAGGCGGAAGTGAGAGGAAGTAATCAGTTGCCAGGAGAGACGGCAGGCATTAGTTGAGTGAAGAGAGCAGATGGGAATGTGAAAGGAGATGAGGTCTGAGATGTAGATGCTTTGTGAGTGTAAGAACTTTGAATTGGGTCCTGAAGGAGAACCAGTGGAGGGCATGTAGGAAAGGGGAGGCAGATGTAGAACGTTTTGAGAGGAAGATGAGCGGAGCAGCAGAATAGAGGACAGATTGGAGAGAGGTGGGTCAGGGAGGCCAGATAGGAGGTTACAGAAGTCCAATCTGGAGATGACCAGTGAGAGGATGAGGGTTTTAATAGCATCTTGTGTGAGAAAGGATCTGATCTTGGCAATATTTTTGAGATGGAAACGGCAGGACTGTGAGAGGAGCTGAATGTGTGGTTTGAAGGAGAGGGAGAAATCCAGGATAACTCCAAGACAGCACGCTTTGGGGCTAGAGGAGAGCTGTCAATTGATAGTAAAACTTGTGGGAAGTGAGGTATTCGGGAGGGTGAGAAGATGATCAGCTCAGTCTTAGACATGATAAGTTTAAGAAAGAGCTGGGACATCCGGGAAGAGATAGTAGAGAGACAGTTGGAGATACGAGTGAGATTAGGGGAGGAAAAGAAGATCTGAGTATCATCAGCATAGAGATGCTATTGTAGGCCAAAAGAGCTGTTGAGTTCACCTAGAGAGGACGTATAGAGGGAGAATAGGAGCGATCCAACAGAACCTTGGGGAACACCTACTGTAAGAGGATGTGGGGGAAAAGAGGAGTCATGAGATGAGACAGAGAATGATCGGTCAGAGAGGTAGGAGGACAGCCAGGAGAGGGCAGTGTCACGTAGACTAAGGGAGTGAAGGATTTGAAGGAGAAGGTCGTCCAGTGTCAAAAGTAGCAGAGAGGTCAATATGAATGAGCAGAGAATAATGGCCCTTGGATTTGGCAGTTTCAGTTGAGTGGAAAGAAGGGAAATGTGGGGGGATGCAAGGGATAGGTTATGACTAGAGCACTGGCTATATGACCTCGTGAAAAGAGAGGTTTTGTATATGGTGGATGATGGATAAACTGCTGTGAAGCCAGACTGAAATGGGTCAGGGAGGGAGTGGGAGGAAAGAAATGCAGTAAGGGCCTAATTCAGAGCTGCTCGTAAGCGGCCGCTCGTTCGCTCCGAGCGATGTTCACACAACTGCGCATGCGTACAGGTTGTAATACGCATGCGCGAACCAGTCATTACGGTCGGAAATTGTGTGCTCGCAAAATAGCGAAAGCCTGATAATTTGAGTGACAGAATGAGGCGTTTGTGGGTGGTAACAGGGGAAGGTGCTTGAAAACGGGGAGTGGAGATCCGAACGCAGGCATGCCAAAAGGTCAAAACGGGCGTTTTAAGGGTATGCATAATTAACAAAGCAGCATCATCGACCACGTCACTTGGTTGTTTCTTAGCCTGAACTGCTCACATGATTGCGGTAGGAAAATCCAACCACAAGAACTGCGAGCAGTTCAGATGCCTTTCGATGTACTCGATTAATCAAATAAATAGCGGAGATGACGTAGGATGCGAGCGGCCAGGGGGCGTCTTTACAAAATAGCGAGCGCATATTTCATTCACTCGCTCAGACATAGAGGCGTCAACAGACCGCAAAGAGCGAGCGCTCAATTTAAATAGCCAGCCCCTTTTTCTGAACGACCGTTCGCAAATAGCGTCCGGCTCTGAATCAGGCCCTAAGATGGTTATAAACAATGCATTCGTTATGGGATCCCGGATGCCGCATGACCGGCAGTTCGATTCCCTGCTGCAGCAGCCCGACAAAAGAGCAGAGCCCGGCAGCGGAGGCCCGACAGCGCTGGAAATCCCGATCGCCCCTAAGGTAAGTATAAACTAACCAACCCCCCTAACCCTCCTTAGGGGTGCCTCACCCTAACCCCTCCCTTCCACGCTGCCTAAACCTAAGTCCCACGGGGGGGGCCTAACCCTAAGTCCCCCTGGGGGTGCCTAACCCTAACCCTCCCGGGGGGGTGTCTGACCCTAATTCCCCCCCCCGGGTGCCCTAAACCTAACCCTGTCCGCTCGCGACGCCCGGCATCCTTTCGATCGGGATACCGGGCGCCTGTCTCCCTGCGTCTGGAAAATGACAGGCGTCTAGATTTTAGACGCCTGTCATTTAACCCTAGGCAGGATAGAAGATTCGGGAATCCGGCGGTCGGGATTGCGGCCACCAGCTTCTTAAACGTATCCCATAAACAATACGCTGAAGGAGTTTGGAGACAAAGGGGATGAGAGAGATGGGTCGGTAGTTGGAAAGAGTGTTGGGATCAAGGGTAGGTTTTTTAAGAATGGGGTAGACAAGGGCATGTTTGAATGCAGAAGGGACAGTGCCAGATGAGAGGGAGAGATTCAGGAGGTAGGCAAGATGGGAACAGGCAGGAGAGAGATAGTGGGAGGAGATGAGAAGGGATAGGGTCAAGGGGGAGGTGGAGGGGGGAACCAGATGAGGGCCATGACTTCTCCAGATACAGAGAAGGATGTCAGAGATGGTAAGATGGATGGGGAGGGGGTGTAGTACTGAGGGTCTGGTGGGATATGATCTCGTGACATATGGTCAATTTTAGATGTAAAGTAGATGGCAAAGGTACAGAGCAAGGAGGGGAGGCAAGGATGGGGTGGGCAGAGGAGGGAGTTGAAGATGGCGAAGAGACACCAGGGGTTTGAGGACTGGGAGTAAATGAGGTTCATGAAATATGATTGTGTATAGAGGGAAAAGGCAGCACTAAACGCTTAGAACATAAATTTGAAATGGAGGAAGTCTGCCTTACAGTGTGATTTTCTCCAGTCACTCTGCAGTAAGTGAACACTTGCAGATATCTGGTGCATTTGGAATGCCATTGTTGAGGTTTGGATCTGCTAGGGTGAGTAGTTATTGCCAGAGCAACAGTCAAGAGCAGAAGTAATAGAGGCATTTTATAGGAAAGTGGCTTTTTTAGGGCAGGAGAGAGAGAGGATAGGGAAGAGAAAGTGAGTTAGGCAGGGAGGAAAAAAGAAATGATGTCGATAGCCTCAAGTGATGTTGGCCTTAGGAGGTTGAGGAGGGGAAGGAAAGGATAAGATAAAAGAGGGAAGGTGATGGTCACAGAGGAGGAATGGGGAATTGGAGAAATCAGAAATATCACGGTGAGTGAAGACCAGATCAAGTGAGTGCCCACTCACATGGGAGGGTGAGGAGATCCAAGTAGAGGGACCAAATGAAGATGTGAGGGTAAGGAGTTTAGAGGCAGAGGATTCTGTGGGTATATCGATTGGAATATTTAAGTCACCTAGGATAATAGAGGGAAGGTCTGAGGAGAGAAAGTAAGCCAGGAGGGAAAGTTGTCAATGAATTTGGTAGGATGGCCAGGGGGACGGTAAATGACAGCTACTCGAAGTTGTACTGGTTGGAAGAGGTGTATAGCATGAACCTCAAATGTGGAGAATGTAAGGGATGGTTCAGGGGGTATGAGTTGGTAGGAGTAACCAGGGCATAGAAGAACCCCAACACCACCACCATGGCTACCCCGAGGCCGGGTGGTGTAAAAGAAGAGAGCGCTGCAGGAGAAGTGATATCAGAGGGTGAAAACAGGATTTGGTACTTACCGTTAAATCCCTTTCTCCGATTCCATAGGGGACACCGGAGGCTTCATGACAGTGGGGTGTAGATGTGTGCTAAGTGGGAACTGGCACTTTAAAATTTAGAAGTGTGAGAGCTGGATAAAACAAACGGAAGAGGAAGAGGTGAAGAAAGTACACATATCAACAAAAAACAAGGAATGCGTAGAAAGTTTGAAATACATCAAAACAAAGAAAATACCCAAAACAGTCATAACATATAATGACAACAACCATGGTAGGAAGGAACAGCGCAGGGTGGGCTTCCAGTGTCCCCTATGGAATTGGAGAAAGGGATTTATCGGTAAGTACCAAAATCCTGTTTTCTCCTTCATCCACTAGGGGACACAGAAGGCTTCATGACAGTGGGGATGTCCCAGAGCTCCCAACACGGGCGGGAGTGCGCTGAGAACCCTGCAAAACAGCACGGCCATACTGCGCTGCAGAGGCCGCAAACGTGCCAAAACTGTAAAAACGGGCAAAGGTATGCCGGCCAGACCAAGTGGCCGCCCGACAAAGTAACTATATCGAAACACAGCGAGCAGCTGCTCATGAGGAACCCACTGAGCGAGTGGAATGCGCTGTAATGGAAACCGGAGGCTCCTTGGAGGAGGCTACATAGGCCTGTCTGATATTCAGACAGATCCAGCGTGCAAGTGTCTGTTTGGAAGCTGGCCAACCAAGACGAGCAGCATCGTACAATACACACAGAGAGTTGGTTTTTTGTAGAGCTGCGATCTATCCACATAGATCCAGAGAGCTCTAACGACATCAGGATCCTGAGGTTTGTGAATCCTGTGGAAGAACTGGGACCACAATAGGTTTATGTGGAATGCAGAAACCACCTTGGGAAGGAATTCCATCCTGGTACGGAGTTCCGCCCTATGCGCATGAAAGATCAAGTATGGAGTACGACAGAATACAGCCCCAAGTTCCGACACCCTTCTGGCTGAGGCCAGAGCGATGAGAAAAACCACCTTCCACAAGGTACTAAAACTCCACAGTCTCTAGTGGTTCAAACAGAGAAGACTGTAAGAAGGAAAAGACTAGATCTAGATCCCATGGAGCCGTAGGAGGTACAAAGGGTGGTTGTAAATGGATAACCCCTTGTAAAAAAGTCTGAACATTCGGTAGCAAGGCCATTTTTTTCTGGTAGTCAGACAGTGCTGAAACGTGTACCTTCAGGGAACCCAGACATAGTCCGGCTGAGAAGCCCGCCTGCAGGAAAAGCAGGAGTCTGGCTATTTTGAAATTTATAGGAGGTGACCCTCGCCGTTCACACTATGTTACATAAGCCTTCCAAATGTAGTTTTTTGAAGTGACTTCTTTTTGGGCTCGAAGCATAGTAGGGATTATCGTTGATGGAATCCCTTTCCGTCTTAGTATTGCCCTTTCAACAGCCATGCCGTCAAACGTAGCTGCCTTAAGTCTGGATAGACTAAAGAACCTTGCTACAAGAGATCCTCTCGCAGAGGTACGGGCCACGGTTCGTCTATCAGCAGAAGGCATAGGTTGGAATACCAAGCTCTACGAGGCCAATCTGGAGCCACTAATAGAACCTTGGATCTGTCTCGTTTGATGTGTTGTAGAATCCGAGGGAGATGAAATGTCGGGAACAGATAGACAAATTGGAAGATAGACAAGTTGAAAGAGCGTCCACTGCCACAGCTTCCGGATATCTCGTCCGAGAGCAGTACAGAGGCAGTTGATGATTTTTTTCTGGATGCCATGAGATCGACTTGTGGAAGGCCCCATCTTTGGACAGGTTGTTGAAAAACCTGGGGATGGAGCGCCCACTCCCCTGGGTGCACATTCTGCCCACTGAGGTAGTCTGCCTCCCAATTGTCTACGCCTGGAAGGAAAATTGCCGATATCGCCCTGCCTACTTTTGTGCCCAGAGCAGGATGCTGCCGACTTCCTTCATTGTCACCCGACTACAGGTGCCGCCTTGTCGGTTTATGTATGCCACTGCAGGTGAGATGAACCACCAGAGAAGAGCTATCCGAGTTATGGGACTTAACTTCACACGATGGTGAAGGAAAAGATGGGATCCTGACCATTGGGAGAGGAGATCCAGCTGAAACGTTCTGGAGTGGAAACGCCCATAAGGAATGACCTCGAAGGCCGCTACCATCTTCCCAAGGAGTCGAAGAGTCGGAGTCGCCCACTCCCCTGGGTGCACATTCTGCCCGCTGAGGTAGTCTGCCTCCCAATTGTCTACGCCTGGAAGGAAAATTGCCGATATCGCCCTGCCTACTTTTGTGCCCAGAGCAGGATGCTGCCGACTTCCTTCATTGTCACCCGACTCCAGGTGCCGCCTTGTCGGTTTATGTATGCCACTGCAGTGGCGTTGTACGACTGGACAACAGCTCGGTGATGTGCTAACTGCAAAGCATAGAAAACTGCCCATAATTCTAAAATGTTTATTGGCAGCATCGCTTCCTGTGGGAACCACCGGCCCTGGAAGTGGTTTTCCAGAGTCACTGCCCCCCATCCACTCGCGTCTGTGGTGACAAGGGTCCAATTCCACACTCCGAACCTCTTGCCCTCCAGCAGGTGAGATGAACCACCAGAGAAGAGCTATCCGAGTTATGGGACTTAACTTCACACGATGGTGAAGGAAAAGATGGGATCCTGACCATTGGGAGAGGAGATCCAGCTGAAACGTTCTGGAGTGGAAACGCCCATAAGGAATGACCTCGAAGGCCGCTACCATCTTCCCAAGGAGTCGAAGGCAGAAATGTACGGATACTTGTCGTTGTTGAAGTACCAGCCTCACCATCTCCTGAATGGAAGCTGCTTTTTCCTGATGAAGGAAAACCTGCTGATCATTCTCAGAAACTGGAGCCTCTGCATCGGTTGCAAATACAACTTGGGAAGTTCAGAATCCACCTGTGTCATATGAGAAGTCCGTCACTACGATGTTTTGTAGAAACTGTTCTCTGGAATAAGCCTTCATGCGGAGATCGTCCAGGTAAGGGACAATTGTGATCCCTTGAGTTCGAAGAAGAGCCATCATTACCACCATGACCTTTGTGAATATCCTGAGAGCTGCTGATAAGCCTAAGGGCAAGGCCTGAACTTGAATACTTTTAGATAGGGATTGAGATCCTTCAAGTTCAGAATAGGTCTGACTGAGCAGTCCGGCTTTGGGACAACAAACAAACTGGAGTAGTATCCCTGTTTGATCTGATGCCTGGGAACTTGGACCAACACTCGAGTGGTCAGAAGCTTGTCTATTGCTCCCTGTAAAACGACACTCCTGTCGTTGGAAACTGGCAAAACCTGTGGTGAAAAACGGAGGGGGAGGTTGGAACTGAAAATCTAGTTTGTATCCCTGTGAGATGAGATCCTGCACGCAGGTGTCTGGACAAGACTCTGCCCATATTTCCTTGAAGTCCCGAAGGCGAACTCCCACCCTGCGGTCCTCCAGGTGAGAGGGAAACCCGTCATACACTGGGTTTGGTGGTTGACTTAATGTCCTGTTTAGCAGAGGGTGTTGCAGTTCTGCCACGACCTCTGGAACCAAGAGAAATTGTAGGTCTTCCTCTGGAGCGGACCTAAATCGACCCGGGGCACGAAAGGAGTGAAACGAAGGTCCAGAATGGGGCTTTCTAGAGACGGGGCGGTGGACAGAAGATAAGTAGATTTACCCACTGTAGCCTGGAAAAATCCACGTATCCAGTTCCGGCCCAAATAGGAAACTTCCTGTGAAAGGTATAGCTTCCACGGCTCTCTTTGATACCACATCCGCCTGTCACTGTCGCAGCCAAAGCGCTCTGCGCACTACCACCAGGGCTGATGCTCTAGGAGCGAGATTACAAACATCCTTGGACGCCTCGCCAAGGTAGGCTGCAGCTTCCCCTATATGTTCTGCTAAAAGAATAAGGTCCTCTACAGGAAGCTGTTCCTGCATCCCGTCAGCTGTTTATCCCAAACTTCAATCATCTTGTTGGTCCAGCAACTTACTATTGCAGGATGAAGAGTCACACCTGCTGCAGTATATATGGACTTTAGGGTGTTCTCCAACCTCCTGTCCGATGTCTCTTAATGATGTGGCCCCGGTAACCGGTAGAATAGGCTTCTTAGACCGACAAGAGACTGAAGAATCAACCGTGGGAGGAGTCTCACATGATTTTCTGCTATCTGTAGTAAAACGGTAGGAGAATTAAAGCCGACGGGACACCTGGAACTTTTTATCTGGGTGTTCCCAAGCCATAGCCAAAAGAGTATCCAGTTCTTCTGAAACTGGAAAAGAGGAAGCCTGTCTATGTTTCTTTAAGAAAAAAAAGACGGCCGAGCAGGACCTCTGTCCTCCTCTTCTATTTTTAATACCTGGCGTATTGCAGCAATTAACACCTCTATCCCCTGGGCAACAGGTTAAGGCTCATCCTGCAGCTGTTACTCAGCCAAATCCTGAGTATATTCGCCCTCTTCTAGAGCTGGTATATCCTCTTCCTCCGACTGGAGGACTGAGGGCAACAGTCTCTTTTTGGAGACCTGTGGCGAGAGTCCCGCGGACGTGGCATGGGACGGTGCCATGGCTTTTGTGATCCCCTCCATTGATTTAGCTAGGGACCGCACCCATGCCGGTTCCTCTAGAGAAGCCGACCTTGAAACCTCTCTATCCTTAAGAGAATCCTCCAGCTCGGCAGATAGATGCGACATAACAGATGTAAATTGCGTCGGCGGTTCAGGCATCTGTGCTAATTCTTGAGCTTTTTGCTCTGGATCACAATTGTCACACAAGAGGGAGTTAGATGACTGCCCATGTGTGAACTTCTCTGCACATTTACTGCAAGTCATTGACTTCTGAGAAGCCTTGGGAGTTCTTTCCAGCCATGGTACACAAAACACTGCACGCACACAACACAATAGCATAGTGGACAGTGTCAGAGGGAAGAGACTGAGAAAATATAGAAAGGCAGGAGAGAAGGGCAGATAAGGAAAGTCACACTTGCCCTATCAGTGCTCTTAGTAGTGTTAAAAGAGCTAGGCACAGACAAACAAGTAACTGCTCTAAATGCTCTCCTACTAAGCCTAAACCCCACTGATCACTCACAGACTCAGGTTAGGCTCTCAGTATCAGTGTATATATAAGCAGCTCTGTGTTAGATGGATCTCCTTAGCAGTGGATCCGCGTGATGGCCACCAGCATGCGTTCAGTGAAGCGCTGGAAGGAGCAGACTCCAAAGCTAAGCTCTGTCCCGTTATGGCGCTCATTTTAAACTCGGTGTTGCTAAAGACCGCTGTTATATTTCCTGGCTACTCCGCTAGTCGGGGAGCCATGAGCATACTTACAAGCTGCCAAGGCTGCTAGTGGCGGTCAGGCTAGCGGGGGATCGCGATGCACGCAGCGGCATGTGTCCCCGGAGACAGTGATCTTCGTAGCCGGAGACCCATGCGCGAACCGCAAGCAATTGCGATCGGGTCCCCCCGACAGCTCCAACGGTGCAAACAGGCAGGGGCAGCCGATGCCTGTCATCTCCTCAAAAGCATATTCTTTATTCAATCTTTAATATAACTTTTAACATGCCCTAAGGAGAAGTCTGTAAAAACATGACCAGCTCCTTCGGGCACAATCTAAGACTGGGCTTGTAGGGGGGTATAGAGGGGGAGGAGCTAGTCACACTTCTAAATTTTAAAGTGCCAGCTCCCACTTAGCACATATCTATACCCCACTGTCATGAAGGCTTCAGTGTCCCCTAGTGGATGAAGGAGAAATCCAAGTTTCAGTAATGGCTAGGAGATGCAGGGAGATGGAAATGAAAAGGTAATTTTATTTTATTTATTAAGTTTCTTATATAGCGCAGCATATTCCGTTGCGCTTTACAATTGGAAACATAAATAGAACAAAACTGGATAATACCACACAGATATTTAGGTAGGAAGGCCCTGCTCGTAAGCTTACAATCTATAGGACATGGGTGGGGACCAGTTTATTACAGACCGATGTAATGGGAGTTTTAGGGTAATAATACCAGAGATCCTTCAAGTTCAGAATAGGTCTGACTGAGCAGTCTGGCTTTGGGACAACAAACAAACTGGAGTAGTATCCCTGTTTGATCTGATGCCTGGGAACTTGGACCAACACTCGAGTGGTCAGAAGTCTGTGCCGGAACTGCTACACACATGACCGCTGGGATATTGGGAGATGCTGTAGCTGCCGGGACCAGGTTAGGTCAACATTCTATCATGTCAATCTGTATAGACATGATAAATGTCGACCTAATATACCACACCCGAATACACTATAGGCAACTAGAGGCCTAATATAGAGATATATACGTTAATACTGTGAATTTGTATGCAGTGGCTGTGCGAAAATATGGAAATGCCACAGCTGCCAAGATTTGCATTGAGTTGGCCACCAGCAGCTTCACAAATCCAAGCATCTGCATACAAAGAAGCAGCATCGCCTGTAGATCAGTCTATTATCAGAGTGCTGTGTAACCCAATGGTCACGCAAAATGGTTGTCGGAAGATGCCGAGGTCATTTTTATTGCAATCGAGATCGCAGACTGAGACACGGTCGCAACACATCTACATTTGAGTCGCCACCCCCCCATTGCCACCCACAAACTGTCCCTGCCTGTCAATCAATTTGCAAATAAATCCTCACTGCGAGCGACAACAGCAATGAAACTTAATGCAAACACAATGCATCTCATACGCAGACCACCGATAATCGCTCAACTGCGTAAGCATCCCTGTGTGCCTTTTCCATTTCTTCTATACTGTTACACATTTTTGGTTGTTAATAATGTTGTGATATTGTTATTGGTACATATCAGGAGTGTGTGTTTTCATCACGAAGTAGCGTGTGCAGTGTCAGACTGGAGCATGAGGGGCCCACCGGAATAATCAGTGGTAAGGGCCCATGCTTAATGGGAGTGTCATCCACCAGAGGGGGTGTGGCCTGCCACCACAGATGGTTGGCTAACCATTAGGAAAATCTTGGTGTAGATTCTATAGAAGTGAACCAAGCCCCCTTGTTAATCAGTGGTCCTGCTCCACCAGGTAACTGTCTAATAGAGCGTGTGATGAGTAAGTATGGGAAATAATAAAAGTTTGGAGACTGTAGATGTGCGTTAAACCAACCTCTCTGGAAGTGACATCACTGATACCCCTTTCACACCGCATTGCCAGGTCTAACCTATGATTTTGAACATGGGTCCTTCCTGAGTGCAACCCAGCTGAGACCCCTTTCAGACTGGCGGTCAAACCCGGCGTATTGCTGGGTCAATGATATCACTCCCGTCATGTGCCGAGCTGGTGTTTAGAGATGAGATCATCTCCAAGCGCTAGCTTTTCCTATGCTGTGAACGGATCCCATCACCCCGGGTTACCCGTTCACATCACACTGCACCACGATCCAGGATGAACCCGTGTTCAACCCTGCTCTTGACCAGTTGAAATGCAGGTCGCTCGACTGGTCTTATTTCAACTGGGCCCTTTCGCACTTCGCAATATCCCGGGCTGCTGCGCATTCACAAGAAGTAACCCAGATTATTGCTGACAGTGTGAAAGGGGTGTAACACTGGTGGGAAGGGTCAGAATTCTTACCAACTGTTGATACATGCGAACATGATAACATAATTGTTATCACTCTTTAGATATTATATATATATATATATATATATATATATATATATATAAATAAATAGAGAGCGAGATTAGGGTCTTTAACACCATGGTACTGTAGGATCTCATAGTGACAAGAGGAGTTGGTTTCATATATTTTGAAAGATTGCACAAAATTCTGACCCGAAAAAAACATTTGCCATAAATTCTCCAGATTACACATAAATTATACTTCTTCATTATAAATAATAAAAAGTACTTTAGGCTTCATTATTAGCGTTTTACAATGTATATGGATTCAATCAGAAATAAGAAAAAAATTGTAAGTCTGAAATTTAGGATTCGTGTCAAAGATCAAAATTAGCTTTTTCTCCTGCGTATGTCGCATAAGCGAGTACATTCAATATGGAGATGAGGAAAATAAAGAGCACTTACACTCCCTAATCTACCCCCACCAGACACAATATTTCTGTATAATCAGATTTATAAGACTTTCTGACTAGAACTGCAGTAATTGAGATATTAATAGACATTTTTATTTGTTAATGATCATTCCCGATTTAGTAGATAAATCGAACCTTAGGTTAATTCAAGAATATAAAAAGTATCCTTTCTGATATAACCAGATGAAATTTCCCCCCCCCTTTTCATATTGTTTTATTCATTCCCAGACAGCCATCAGCTTTGCAGAGAGTTAAATCTTAATGCAAGTCTGATGTCAGACTGAGCATGACTGCTGAACACCCCAGCCTCCTCCCTCACCTCACAAAAGAAATATATATTTATTGTCTTTCTTCTCTTAGCTAAAAAAAAAATAAAAAAATAAACAAATGAGAGCGATGGTGCAGGAAGCCATCTTTTTTTTTTCTTCATATCTAAATTTTAATCGAAGAAAGGCAAAATGGTATTATAAATCTGGTTGATTTAGAATGTTTTGCACATAAATTACAGCAAAACTAAAAAAATGTGAAGCAAATAAAATTTTTGCAGATTATAATTAGCTAAATGCTGGCAGCCCCCCCTCCTGTCAGTCTGTGAAAGAAATTGCAATGAATATTACATGATTTCTCTCCTTGTCTAAACCTCACGTCATCTCTTCACCTATGTCTCAGCTGGGTCTTAGGTAACATCTTGTGTGAAATAACCTATGTAATAATGTGACAATCTCCATAGGCTGGCTTGTCAGCTATAAACCTTGCCACAACTCAGGAGGCATTTATCTTCTCCACTACATGAACTGACTAAGACTGGGGCAAAATCTAGATATCATATATAACTATGGGTCAAAGCCATCGGTGACTTTGACAACCCGTGTTTTAGTAATACTACCCCTATGTCTAATTTAAAAAAAAAAAAATCAAATGGCTTTCCCATATTACATTTCATGCCAACCAATGTGTTCCAGTGTCATCTACTCTCATCATAATTGGCCATTATTTCTTTGATAACATGCACTTTTGCGCCTTTATAACATCCGCACACAAGAACAGGCCTGAAACGAGACGAACGGAAGCTGATTGTGTGGACCCCATAATACTGACAGCAGCAAATAGTGGTAGTGGTAGCATCTTTTTTTTCAGCTAGTGAGCTCTATAGGACATGCAACTTGGTTGCGAGTCGAACAAACACTTTCAGAACATTTTGAAAGTTGGGACTCATCTTTTGCAGAATACGCAACACCCTGTAAAACTGTACCAATATAAATCCAATGAGTATGTTGTCTTAAGTGCTGAGTAGTACTTGTTACTACAATCAGCTGAAAACATTGATATTAAACTGTTCTTAAGAATCCCTAACTGGTTATACTTTAACTTAAAAATAAACTTTGTAAAAACTTTATTCACCAAGTCAATAAATATTAGCTTGAACCCTAAAGTAAACCATGTGTGCCACATAAAAGAGTGGAGGATCTAGGATATTTGCAAAAATATATAACCTATAAAATGACTTGTACAAAATAACCTTTTCTCATCACACAAAACATACATGGTGGAAAACAGGAGACAAAATGCACAGTACATGTCTGATCATAGCCCACCTGATTAACCAGGGGCTATGCGAGGACACTAACTAAAAGCCTAGTAAACAGCAGTAAAACTGTGCTCACCTGCGCCAATAGATACCACACAATCATATATAAAATTCTGTTCTCAAAAAGGACGGGCAACCGGCAGCCGATCGAGGCAGGTATCGGCTACTTTGCATTTAACGCACAGGAAGGCCAGCGAAGTGATATCGATCTTTTCCAGAGATTGATATTATTTTGGCGCAAGTACAGTTAAAATAAAATAGGAATACACCACCGGGGTCCAGGTAAGGAAAACGCCACCAGCATCGATCCTGCCCATGCATTAAGTCACCAGGAACGATTATAGATTTTTTTTATTTATTTTTTAAGACCATGTATCGATGCTCATCCCTAGTTCTCACACAAGAATATTGATGCATGTGTACCAAAATAAACAAAAAACTTGTTTTGCCAAAAAAATAAATACCATCAGACAGCACTTTAACTTCTGTCTAGTTGTCATGTATGGATACAGCCAAACCCACACATCATATGCCCAGTCTCATATCATATTATAAACCTATATATATTATTTTTGTTTTGTGCCAGCTTGCCCCCAGCCATTTTGTGCTGCTGTTGCACCAGAGAGAGAGGCTGTTGCCTGTGTGTATAATAGAAATGGTCTTAATAAAAGGGGGAGTAGCTGCTGTGTGATTCAGGTGGGGGAGGGATGAGGAAGGTTTATAAATATCTCACACAGCCTCATTTTATTATTTTTTTTTTTAACTTTACATATAATAATTGAAGGGGCGGCCATCTTGGTTCCCTGTCAACTTTCCCATTTGATCTGAATAAAAAAAAAAAATTGCATTTTTCTTTTTTGCTCCTCTCACATATCTTCCCCATTTTAATTCTGTTTTTTTTTTTTATTTTAACCCCTACTTTTTTTTTTATTTTTATTTTTTTTTTATTAACGACCGAATAAAGCACGAAGTGACGAGGGGAACACACAAAGAGAAAGCTGATTTTTTTTTTTTATTAGTCCTCCCCCCACCCCCTCGGGTGTTGATGTTTTTTTCTTTCCTGAAGTGATTGTTTTTTTTTCCCTTTGGATTGTTTTTTTGAGGTACATTTCGGAGATTTCGGCGGCGGAGCTGAGGGAAACGGCGCTGGATCGGGTCCCCACCCCCGTCCCCTTCCTTCACCCCTCCGGGGCACCTCACCAGGCTTTCTTGAGGAAACTTTGGCCGGGGAGGGGGACTCGGAGCCCGAAGCGACGGGCGAGCCGCCAGGACCCGGGCGCCCGATGTCCTCCTCCCCTCTGAGGGACGAGGAGGAGGTGGAGGAGTCGATGGCCGTGTCCGAAGAAGGGGACGGCGAAAAGGAGGAAGAGGATGATGAAGAAGAAGAAGAAGCGGAGGGGGACGACGACGACAACGAGGAGGGGGAGGAGGAGGACAATCCTCAGGCGACACTCAGGCGCCATAGCCCCAGCCTCCTTTTCCCGCCAACGTCCTCCAGGGAGCCGGGGAGTGTTGAAACCGACGACGCGCCATCCGTCGCCGCTGCCGCAGGTAAGCCGGCTGGGGGGGTTTTTAGGGATGCGGGGGCGGCTTCAAGTCTCCCCCTTCTCCCCTAACGCACCGCAGCATTAACCGCCGGACTGTCTCACTGCGCGAGAGGGGGGGTGGTGGTGGTGGGATTCCAGCCGTGTGTGTGAGTGTCCCTTCATTGTTTGGTTTGGTGACGGCTGCAATCCCCCACCGTGTCCACCTCAACCTCTCCCCCCCCCCCCCCTCCCAGCTCATCTCAGTGGCATGGTTTGTCCCTTCACCTTTTAAAGAGGGCTAACGCAGCAGCCTGGGAGCAGTGGCTCCGTGTCACTTTGTTCCCGCCTAATTGTCCCTTCCCTGAAGTACAAGGAGGATTTCCCTCCTATGATAATAGCTGTTGTATAAGTCATATGTATGTGTGTATATATGTATATGTGTTGGGCCTGTCCTGAGATTGCTTGGAAGTGTCACCTTGTAGTAGTAATAGTTTATTGTGGTTCAGTAAAAGGTACAACTGCCTGCAGATTTTATTTTTATTTTTCACTACACCCCTCTCCAATAATAATTTGGCAGATATTAAACTGCATACCTGTACAACTATTGAGCTGTTGTGTCGTTCCCCCTCCTTTTTGTTATTTTGGATGCCCATTTTTTTTTTTTTTTTTGCATGAAGGTTTGTTGTTTTATTATTTTTTGGGTTGTGACCCCTGGCTCTCCTGGGGGTGGTTTGTGTTTATGGGGAATGCCCTGTCATTTTTGGAGGCTTGTTGCTGGTTCCAATGGTCTCTCAGTAGGTGCTTTTTACACACATCCATGTAATTACTCTCATTGTTTGGAGCCAAGGCCATCACGGCTGGCGGGTAATTTTTGCCAATTCGCGGCTTGCGCGATAGTGTCTGGCAACATTCGGCAAGGCACCGGCGGCGCTGAAGGCAGACAGAATAATCGATTAGGCCCCCCCCCCTTTCCACCCTAAACCCATTGTTCTGTGTGCTCAAGTGACTGGATCAGAGGATGTTATGTGGAAGCAACAACAATAAAACCCCCAAAAGACTTATTTTATGACCTGCCTTTTATTTACATCCGGAGGCTTATTGAGCGTGCCAGGGCGTGAGGGAATTGTTTTGTGTCTGTGCGACTCTGTCTGCCCCACCCTCAGGTGTACAGTTTCCTGAGCCGTCACATTGAGCATTTATTTATTTTTTTGCAGGATTTCTGGGCGTGTTCTCTTTGTGTATTAGTCTGAATGTTGAATTCTAGTGAAAGTGCTTTATCCATGCATCGCCTATATACAGTATGGTTGTAATATTTTACCTTGGCTGCAGGCAGCATTGTAATGCTAACCCCGTGTCCCGTGCACTGTGTCAGACAGTTCGGTGCCCCGACAACACCGATCACCGGCTTTGCAGATTATGCCCGTTTTAAGGGCCTGATTTCGAGTTGTACGCTATGCCGCTGAGCCGCACTGCGCATTCGTCAAAGTGTATTATAGTTTATCGCAGCAAGTATTCACAGGGAGCGTTTGGGGAAGGAAGTGGAGAGTGGCGGCATAGAACAAAGACATGTCGCGATTGTTTTGGGGAGCGTGTCCCCCTGCAATAATCGAATGATCTGCGACCGATGCTGCATCTTTGTATGCAGATGCCGCAGGTGGGCATCTCAATATATCTCCTGGCGACTGCAACTTTTGCCTATTTTCACATAGCGGCTGCGTACAAATTTGCATAGTCTTCATTCTAGCACCCTGCACCTGTCACAACTTGTGCAGTTCCACTTTCCTGCCTGGGGTGTCACCTCTGCTCTGGTGCTTCTAGCGCACACTGGCCTGTATCTCAGCAGTTTGTTGCATCAGTTCAGTGTGCTCGAAGCACCAGAGCATAGAGTGACCCCCTAGGCAGGAAAGAGGAACTGCACAGGTTGTGACATGTGCAGCTTGCTAGAATGAAGGCTATCGCAGTTGCGGCGGTGGTATTGGCGTACATCTCTTGATTCAGGCCCTAAATCGTTAACCTTTTTTTAGGGCCAGGTTGCAGATTTCCTTTCAGAGCTGGCTGATGGCTTCACAGTTCATTTGTGAACGGATTTCTGTATTTTCTCTTACAGCGGTCATCCGTTTACGTTGGCTATTTTAATGCCACACTTCTATTTTGATGCCCCACCACCACGTGGTGATCACTGCCAGACTGCGGTGTCTCTGAGCCCCCGGCGCAATGCAGCATTGTGTGTGGGAAAACTATGGGAGATTTACAACTGCGGTCGATAATGACGTTGTAACTAACGCAGACAGGTGTCTCAGGTAGTCTACCAGATGCTTCGGCTGCACTGGCGCACGCCTACCTGGCGGTGGTCTCTGTCCTCCAGATACTTCCTGTTCTCGAGCACCCATCTGCATTCCTCATACCTGTAAATAACATGTTGGTTTGACAGTGATGCAAGGCAACCTGGGGGTCCCAGGGAAGTGTATGGCTAACCCCCAAACCTATGCGGAGACTGGGTACAAGGTAATATAAAACTGAGTTATTAGTTTTAAAAATACAAAGTATCACAAATATGGATCCACCTAGGGCCGGTACTAGCCAGTTTGATGCCCTAGGCAAAATTTTGAGTGGTGCTCCCTAGCAGATAATTCCACCACCAATCTTCAACTGGGTACACACTAGACCAGTGATTCCCAACCTAGGTCCTCAAGGCACACTAACATTACTGGTTTTAGTGATAACCATGATTGTGCACAGATGGTTAAATTAAAATAACTTGGGCACTAATTAAGTCACTTGTGCTCAAGTATGGCTATCCCTAAACCCTGGACTGTTAGTGTGCCTTGAGGACCGTGATTGGGAACCCCCCGCACTAGACGATGTCTAATGTGCCCGGCCTTGTCAGTGACTGGAGCCGGCATCGGCAACTGCAATACACACTTGCAGATGCTGGCAGCGACGGCGGGGGAAATGCTGCACTCGGCGGCATGGCCCTCACTGATAATATCACCTGTTGGCCCTGCATGCTGCATGCTGACGACACATGGCTATAAAATACATATTGTGTGATCTATGACAAAAATAAAGAAATATATACATAAATAACATGGCTACTCACACATGCCGATCAGCGGCACGCGTTCCACAGCGGGTCAGGATACCTCCCTCACGTTTGACCCAAATCGGAACTAATGTATAACAAGATAAGTGGTTTGATAGGGGGGTGGTGATGTGTGTATATATGTGCCTTGTGTTTATTGTCACTTTGTCCTTGATAACAGGCGGACGCCCGAAACGTCGGAAATAAACTAAAATTTTTCCACGCTGAGTGCCGCCATTTTTTTCAAGCATACATACATACATACACTCATACATACATGTGTGTGTATATATATATATATATGTATACATATATATATATATATATGTGTGTGTGTGTGTAATAAATATATATATATATCCCAAGTCGGTGCCCGCCCCTCTCCCAGCTAATACCTTGAGTGAGAGAAGGGACTCCCTTGCCCTGGCTGCCACCGTCTTCAATGATGCAGCTAATGCTGCTGCTGAAAATGCTGCCTGGTCCGGTCTCCGATGGCTGGGCGGCTAATATATATTATGGAGGCAGAGACGTGAGTTGCCGCTCACGTCTCTGCTCCGCAAAGGCACATGGGAGGCACATGCGCGACATGCCTTCCCGCGGCCATCTTGTCTCCTCCTGTAGCTCATTCTGACTTGGTTCACGGTCAGTCACCTGAACGCTGAGCTCTGATCGCGGCGGCGTAGGGGGCAGCCGTTGGCGGGCAGATAGGGGGGCAGCTCCATTTGCGGCAGGGTTGGGGGCAGTGGCCGGCGGGGGATTAGGGGGGCAGCTCCGATCACGCAGCGGTGGGTGAGGGGGCAGCGGCAGAGCCCTGAAATGCCCCCTATGCATTCCAGTCGCCCTCGGTATGTGCTTATAATGCCTATGCCCAGGGCCGGCTCTGGATCCACCCTAGTAGTATTGGGGCCTGTAATTGGAGTCCTTACCCTCAATTGAACCTCTGCTCTAAATACTAAGTTTATTAACTCCGGCTGATTTAATCAATGGTTAAAGCACATCCTTTTAACATAATGTATGTCACCACGTGGAGAGCTCCTGATTACTAGATGCAGCTTGTTGTGGTACTTCATAAAGTTTTGGCAGGATGTAAATTAACCCCCTGCCAAGATGGCAGCTGTACATTTTTCCCCACTTAGTTGTCATTGGAACTGGGCTGTCGGGGACAGCCTCTGGTTCCAACGCTATGCGTGACAAATCTGTATGATATGGCTCCCGGGCATCTCGGCCTATTATCGAGGGGTGTGTGATAGGATGCCATATAAACCTCTCCTGGGGCTTCAGGAAATGTGTTATCCGTTGTAGAGGAGATCTAATGCAAAAATAAAATAAAAAGTGTGGGGGATGACGATGACAAAAAGATAAAAAGCTCCCAAACGCATTTCAAGGGCATCTTGCACTTTTATCATTTGCCATATGAACTCTGTAAACTCTGTAATAGACAGTCTATTGCTTCCGATGTGTGGCGAATGCAGCTGCCTGGCGCGACAGGTGGCACACCTTTTGACAGGTGTGCACCTATAGTTACCTGCTATATTCTTTGAACAGGTTGCATGCTTACTGTCTCACAAAACTTACTTTTTTAGAGAAGACATAAGGGGCCTCATGTAATAGCCTGTGCGATCCTGTCGAGCTAGCCCGTATTTTTAAAGTGGCGATAATTTAAAAGGCAAAACCAGGTGGGGTAAATTATCGGCGTTTTAAAAAATACAGGCAGACTCGCAGGCTATTACATAAGGCCCGAGGTGCCTAAAGAATATTAATGACTGGGCTGGTTGAATATAAATCAAATTGTCTGAAACGTTTGAACAAGGCTTTTACATATACTTGGTACTAGATCACCTTGCTGAAGTCTTGGAAAGAGAAAAGGCTTGTAAGAAATCCCAGTTCTGAGTACTTGTGGGGAGGATTTAAAAGATGAATACGTTAATGGGTGAACGCTCAATGGTCCGCTAGTATTTTAGCCTCATCAGTAGGCGATGTAACCTAGGGATGGCCATTGATGGGATATCCATCGATGGTACAAAAAAAATCATCTGTGGTGAACCATTGAAGGTTTGAACCCCCTCAATGGCCACCGCTGCTAGGAGCACTGCGGGCCAATCAAAAATGGAGACGGGGCTTAGCTCCATCCTGTCAAGAAAAAAAAAAACACTCCACTCATTCATCGTTGGCGGAGAACCATTGGTTCTCTGCCATCGATGGCAAAACTAGTTAACATCGGGCAGCCACCATCAATGTTTTGACCATCAATGGCCATCCCTAATGTAAGCGCTTGCCAAGCGGGCAGAGATGATCGTCATACATCTAGTTACTCATCTCCAATTATGTCCCAATGTACTCTACATGGCGAGAAGTATGATGGGCAGCCCTTCCAATGAGTGCGTTTGCCCGTTTCATGCAAATAAGCATAGAGCCATGCCATCTCCATAGTGAAATATTGGCAGTAGAATGGGTTGTACTGAACAGCTGAGTGACCTTCAGCTTTGCACTCGAATAGGGCTGTGGGGTGCTGAAGCGTGTAGTACCTGTCTACAGCGCTCAACTTCAGAGTGTCTGGAGCTATGTCGGCGCAGAACTGTTTGTTGGGAGCTTCATAGATTGGGTTTTCATGGCCGTGCAGCTGCACGCAAGCCTCAGATCACCCCCCGAAGCTCCCCCTTCACGATTGGGATTTCATGGCCGAGCAGCTGCACGCAAGCCTCAGATCACCCCCGCGGCTCCCCCTTCACTCCGTGTTTTCTGGGGGTCTCCAGGCTTGGTGAATATTTAGGGGTCAATTCAATTAAATGCGAGTTGCTGTTAAAACAACGTAGAAACGCCAGCAATGGCAGCCAAACTCACCCCCCTCATGGCCCAATTGCGCCCTGGACTCGCTATGAGGGTGCAAACAAAAATCAGCTAGTCCGGAGCTACCGTAGGTGTGGCATATAGCTGCTCTTACTCACCCCGCACCCGGACTCGCGTGGGGCAGGTTAATTGAATCCACCCTTTAAAGTGAACAGAACTGACACAGAACTTTGGATCTCTGCTACCTGCGACTTCTCCAATCAGCTCCAATACGCTCCTTCACTGGGCCTCTCAATATTACAGGGTTTTCATTAAAATTAGTTTAAGGTGTGCAAACTATGGGATGTAGTCAGGAAGCCAACGGTTGAAATGCTGACCGCCGGCTTCCCAACTCTGCAATCCCGACAGGGGACTAATGATAGGTGTCGAAATCCCAACGCCTATCATTATCCCTACGACGGGAACCTGACGCCTGGCATACCAAACTAAGGTAAGCTGGTTTTAGGTTAGAGGCTCCTGGGGGGGAACTTAGGGTTAGGCTAGGGGAAGGGGGGGTTAGGGTTAGGCTGCAGGGATGGGGGGGGGGGTTAGGTTTAGGCACTTATGGGGGGGTTAGGCACCCCTAAGGGAGAGTTAGGGGGGGGAGAGGGTGGTTATACTTACCTTAATTACCTGTTGGGATTTCATACCGATCCCCAAACTATGGACTTCTGTATTCATTTAGTCCTCTTTTGGCTTAAGACGGCGAGGTTCCCTCTTTGTGGTAGTTTCCCACAGACCAGTTGGTTAGCTTATAAAATAACGTCTCGAGTAGTTTGTGATTTTTGCTTAATCATCTGCGGTAGAAAAACGATCCCCTCAATGCAAATTATGTCTATGGACAAACGACCAAACTTAATAATAATGCATGCATCTGACGCACCAATGTGAATGTCTTTGGAAGGACGGTTTCCTTATTTTCCACGCATCTTCGGCTTAGCAATGGGACAAAAGTGGCTGTATCACCTCCTTAAGCTAAGTACGCCTATACAATCGTCGTCCCGTTCTTTCGATTTCGAGCCGTTTGTTCGATATCGAAAGAGTGTGTGTGCACGTTCGATCCTGTTTTGTCGGATGAAAACTGGTCGAATCGGAGGATCGCATGTTCTGTGCAGTTAGTGTTGAGCTCTAAAAGTGACGTGCGCTCGAAATCGTACTGTACGTTGTGACACAGTTCTGTAATTGGAAACTTCCATTGATTTTTTTAAAAAAAAATTCTTGTGCCTAATACATGAACAAAGCCAATTTTAGCATTTTTTTTTTGTAACTATAGTTGTATCATTTCTTTACTCGTTTTTCTCTTTCATCCCCAAGCGTCCCGGAGACTTAAGAGTCAATCCAATTAGGTGCGAATTGCAAGGTGCGAGTTGCTATTTTCTCTTCGAATTCACACAGTGAATTCAGTTTGGAATCCAATTAGCGACTCGACATGAACCAGTCAGAGTGAATTGTCATTTTTTAATTCGCACCTCCCTGAGGGTGAGAGATGGAAAGGAAAATCTTTATTTTAAAGGTACAATGTCGGGACACAATGCAGAACCCCTTGGACACCCCCCTAATGACTAATTAAGCAATCTGAAGTTTCCAATTAGCTTAATTAATTAATTAAAATGACATGTAATCATACATGTCATTTTTTTCATGTTAAGAAAAAAACTGCCTCAAATTACCCCAAAATCAGCTTTTTCGTTAGTTTAGGCACCTCAAATTTAATTACAGTATTTTTCTTTTTAAGTGAAAAATATTTTTTTTAACTATATTTACAAAGTGCCCTCAAAGTACCCCAAAATCTAATTTGAGATTAAACAAAATTTTTTTTTTTTCATAATTAATATAAAAAAATAAAAGCACAAATCAGCCATTTGACACCATTTAAAAAGCTTCAGTACTTTCCTGATGCCCACACACAGCCTTCTTTATGGTCCTGCTAACAAAATTACCAATTTTGGGGGGCCCAGGATGGTCTCACCACTTTTTCATGCACTTCTCTCACATCGCATTTGCCAGTCAATTCACAAACCTCCGCTGTGACTACCGCGAATAGGCATTTTTAATTGGATTGAAGAATTCCTGGGTGCGCGCATTCGTGTTAAGTCTGCGAGTTTCATGAAACAATCTTGCTATTCGCACCTAATTGGATTGACCCCATACACTGTATAGGAGCGTAATGTGTTTTTCCTGCATGTTTTTATGCGTTTTATTTGGTCACATTATTTATGTTTCTCTTGTATATTGTAATTTGGTATGTGTACAATCTTTCTTGATAAAGTTTGAAGTCCCAGCCATTCACCTTGCCCTATTATCCTTTGGGTGACAATGCATATACCAACTGTAAACATTCTGGGGCTCATTCTAATTCAGGACCCAGCAGCAATATCGGACTCACTGGAGCAATGTTTTTCATCTCCCTATAGATTGTAAGCTTGCAAGCAGGGCCCTCTTACCTCTATGTCTGTCTGTTATTACCCTGTTTTGTTCTATCAATGTTTCCAATTGTAAAGCGCAACGGAATATGCTGCGCTATATAAGAAACTGTTAATAATAATAATAATAATAATCTCCGCGTCCTGATTTTGTATGTAGAGTCTCAGCACAGCTTTGGGCGCACGGTAGAATGAAATATTAGGGGCCTTCCTGGATGGTAACTAGGTGATACCGGAGGAGGGGGTGTTAAAAGAGGCTGAGGTTTGTTGCATCTTATAAGAGTGTCGGAGGCTTGTTGCGGAAAGCAATTGCGTACGTAAACGCTCAGTCACTCGCATAGGGGTCAATGGGATAGGTGCAAGTTTCAATGTTGCGTCTATGTTTTATAGTCAGTATTCAGCTTTACAGTTCACAAGGAAATATTTCCATCACTGAAACAAGTGCCCATGACGTAGCTCCGTGATCCTTATGAATAGGCAGGCTGAATATCGAGGCCACAGAATGGTCGCCTCCAATGTCTGTAGACGACCGGTCACTTTAGAAGTCTTGCAAAGTATCAGCTTAGCTGCAAACATCGGCCCCTTTTTCTTGATCGTGCTCTTGCTTTGTTCTTTTTTCCGCTGTTTACTACTAATTACTAATTCACCCTTCTGTCATTTTTGCATTTAAACAGAAGATGATGACCTTTCTCCAGCCCCTTCTCCCAAAATTGTCGCAAAGAAAAAGAGGGGTCCTAAGAAGAAGACTAAAGACAAACTGCGAGAGCTGAAAGTCACCCGAGAACGCAAACGGAAAAAGCCTGTAAGGGACCTGGTACCTCACTTGAGACATTGTTGACCGTTGAATAACCCTAATTATATATATATATATATATATATATATATATATATATATATACACACAGTCAGGTCCATAAATATTGGGACATTGACAGAATTTTCAGATTTTGGCCTCTATTCACCACCACAATGGTTTTGAAATGAAACAAACAAGATGTGCTTTAACTGCAGACTTTCAGATTTAATTTGAGGGTAATTACATCCAAATCGGGTGAACGGTGTAGGAATTACAACGGTTTCAATATGTGCCTCCCACTTTTTAAGGTGCCAAAAGTAATGGGACTATCAACTCAAAAGCTATTTCATGGACAGGTGTGGGCTATTCCCTCGTTATTTCATTATCAGTTAAGCAAGTAAAAGGTCTGGAGTTGATTCTAGGTGTGACATTTGCATTTGGAATCAGTTGATGTCGACTCTCAATATGAGATCCAAAGAGCTGTCACTATCAGTGAAGCAAGCCATCATTAGGCTGAAAAATCAAAACAAACCCATCAGAGAGATAGCAAAAACATTAGGTGTGGCCAAATCAACTGTTTGGAACATTCTTAAAAAGAAAGAACCCCCCGGAGAGCTCAGCAACACCAAAAGACCCGGAAGACCACGGAAAACAACTGTGGTGGTTGACAAAAGAATTATTGCCTTGGTGAAGAAAAACCCCTTCACAACAGTTGGCCAAATCAAGAACACTCTCCAGGAGGTAGATGTATATGTGTCAAAGTCAACAATCAAGAGAAGACTTCACAAGAGTGAATATAGAGGGTTCACCACAAGATGCAAACCATTGGTGCGCCACAAAAACAGGAAGACCAGATTAGAGTTTGCCAAACAACATCTAAAAAAGCCATTACAGTTCTGCAACAACATCCTATGGACAGATGAGACAAAGATCAACTTGTACCAGAGTGATGGGAAGAGAAGAGAAGGAAAGGAACTGCTCATGATCCAAAACATACCACCTCATCAGTGAAGCATGGTGGTGGTAGTGTCATGGCGTGGGCATGTATGCCTGCCAATGGAACTGGTTCCCTTGTATTTATTGATGATGTGACTGCTGACAAAGCAACAGAATGAATTCTGAAGTGTTTCGGGCAATATTATATGCTCATATTCAGTCAAATACTTCAGAACTCATTGGACGGCGCTTCACAGTGCAGATGGACAATGACCCGAAGCATACTGCAAAAGCAACCAAAGAGTTTTTTAAGGCTAAAAAGTGGAATGTTATGCAATGGCCAAGTCAATCCCCTGACCTGAATCCGATTGAGCATGCATTTCACTTGATGAAGACAAAACTGAAGGGAAAATGCCCCAAGAACAAGCAGGAACTGAAGACATTTGCAGTAGAGGCCTGGCAGAGCATCACCAGGGATGAAACCCAGCATCTGGTGATGTCTATGCGTTCCAGACTTCAGGCTGTAATTGCCTGCAAAGGATTTGCAACAAAGTATTAAAAAGTGAAAGTTAGATTTAGGATTGTTTAGTTTGTCCCATTACTTTTGGCCCCTTTTAAAGTGGGAGGCACATATAGAAACCATTGTAATTTCTACACCGTTCACCTGATTTGGATGTAGTTACCCTCAAATTAAATCTGAAAGGCTGCAGGTAAATCACGTCTTATTTGTTTCATTTCAAAACCATTGTGGTGGTGAATAGAGGCCAAAATATGAAAATTCTGTCAATGTCCCAATATTTATGGACCTGACTGTATATATATTATATAGAAAAATCAGTCACAGGGGTGCACTCACCAGTCTTCCAAAAAGCTTTTAATTCATCCTCAACATATAGGTACATGCAATGTAGCATCAACGTTTCATATACATAAGTATCTTGACAAAGGTCCAAGGATAGGACCGAAACGTTGATGCTACATTGCATGTAGCTATATGTTAAATATGGATTAAACGTTTTTTGGAAGACAGGTGAGTGCACCCCTGTGACTGATTTTTCTGAATCTAAAGAGTATCATATATTTGTCCCCTTTTTTTTGGGTTGTCACCCCAGCATATTTTGTATAACTTCGTGAGTGTGGACTCTTCTGGAATTGTGTGTATATATGTATATGTATATGTCATTGTGAGCTTGGGGGCTTTGCTTCCAATATTATCGTCATACACTTAAAGCAAATATGCTATTTTGATCACTTCAAAACTTATCATAATTAATAACTAATATTATAATAAGGATATTGATGACCCACTCGCAAAGTTGTACAAAATATACCTGTTCCAATACTGCAAGGACAATTCTATTTATGACTAGAATGAGTGCACGCAAGATATTATTCTGGTGTAAAGTAAAGTGTATATTCCTATTCTATAGACATTTTCCCCCAGCACACTGTAATAAGCCAGCATAAAAAGGCTAGTACTTTACAGGATAATAAAATGCACAGAAACCCCACAGATGTACATAAAAGGGGGCGGGACACAGGCTGGAGGGCAACTTGGTTGGCTCTTCCCCCTGACATATGCGGGACCTGCCTTCTTTGCTGCTGCGGGAGCCGCAAATCGCAAGAATGAATGGCCCTGATCAGCAACAGGCAGTGTTTGCGTGCTGGGGTGTTAGTTAATTGGGGTAAGAGTGTGGATATGGATGCTGCTGCTGGGGTGTTGCAAGTAACTGCGGGAGGGTGGTGTGTGCCTGAGTGCTGCTGGAGTGTTGGCATTGATTGCAGGGGAGGGTTGTGTGCCTGGTTGCTGATGGAGTGTTAGCAGGGAATGCAGGAGAGGAGAGTCAGTGTGTGTCTGGGTGCTGCTTGGGTGTTGGAAGTGCATTCAGGGGAAGATTATGTATGTCCTGGTGCTGCTGGGGTGTTAGTAATGAATGCAGGATAATAGTGTATTTGGCTGGGTGCTGCTGGGGTGTTGAAAGTGCATGGAGGGGAGAGGGTGTCTGGGTGCTGCTGGGGTGTTGAAAGTGCATGGAGGGGAGAGGGTGTCTGGGTGCTGCTGGGGTGTTGGAAGTGAATGTGCCGGTGGGGGAGAGGGTGTGTGTCTGGTTGCTGATGGAGTGTTAGCAGGGAATGCAGGAGAGGAGAGTCAGTGTGTGTCTGGGTGCTGCTTGGGTGTTGGAAGTGCATTCAGGGGAAGAGTATGTGTGTCCTGGTGCTGCTGGGGTGTTAGTAATGAATGCAGGGTAATAGTGTATTTGTCTGGGTGCTGCTGGGGTGTTGAAAGTGCATGGAGTTGAGAGTCTGGGTGCTGCTGGGATGTTGGAAGTGAATGTGGCGGTGGGGGAGAGGGTGTGTGTCTGGGTGCTGCTGGAGTGTTGGTCTGGGTGCTGTTGGGATATTGTCAGTGAATGCAGGGTGAGGAGTGGGGGTCTGGGTGCTGCTGGGGTGTTGGAAGTGAATGTGGCGGTGAGGGTGTGTCTGGGTGCTGCTGGAGTATTGACAGTGAATGCAGGGGGAGGAGTGTGGGTCAGGGTGCTGTTTGGATGTTGACAGTGAATGCAAGGGTAGGAGTGTGTGTCTGGGTGCTGCTGGGGTGTTGTAGTGGATGTAGGGGGAAGGGTGAGTGTCTATGTGCTGCTTGGGTGTTAGTAGTGAATGCAGAGGGCGAAGTGAGAGGGTCTGGATGCTGCTGGGCTGTTGGTAGTGAATGCAAGCGGAGAGGGCACCAACAAATATCTTTCTTCTTCAGGGTCATAAGGATCCACAGGGATACCATGGGGGTGTGTGGTTGGAGAGATCCGGGCACCAAACAGTCAAAGCTTTAGCTCCCAGGATGCACCGGTCTTCCTCCACATATACCCCAGCCACAGGCAGACCGTTTTTCGTTTGGTGCCGGCAGGACCGGTCGCACCTTTCTCAGGTGGACTGCTTTAGCAGCCCCAAGCTTTAATTTTATTAATTTTTGTAATTTTCTTCTTTATCTGAGCAAGCAGTGAGGCGTCCTAATGGGCGCCTGTGCTGCTGCTCCAACTACCTCTGCCGGCGCTGCAACATCAGGAGTGGTCAGATTACAGCTGGTGCTAGCGGAGCTCTGCTAGCCGCTCCACTGTGGATCCAGGGCTGCAGCCGCACAAAACGGACAAGAACAGGTAAAGCGATTCCCCCTGGAGACCTGCCAGTTGGCGCAGCAGTGGGGCGACTGGTTTGTCCGCTTCCCCACTAGACCACCGGAGCAGTTAAAACCTGGTGTCGAGGATCGTGTAGAGGCCAACGGCACCCGCCGATTGATGCAGCAGAGGGGAGGTAGGCTCTCCCCCGGTAGCCCCTCCCCCAGCCCAGAGCGCAATACCTCACAAGAGGTTTCCCGCCTATGAGCTGCTCCTCCCCTCACCCTTCTTCCTATATGAGACGCTCAGCAACCATTAATCAGGGCTTTTCTAAAGCTACAGGTCTCCGGAGATTCAGGTCCAGTCTCCCTGGGGCCAGGTTTTACAGCGCACAAATCCTATCAGCCCTTTGAGACTTGAGTAGTTGATTTAGTGCCGATTAGAAGTATATTTATATGCATTGTATGTGACTTGTGCTAGCTCTGCTGTTGTGAAATACTGTCTTAAAGCTTTCTGACTGTCAGTTATATCTATCCTTGCTGCTCTTGTTAAACTGTCAACTACCAGGTGTGTAGGGGTTCATTATTACTTCACATTTACTTGTATTTTTGAAGGGTGCCACATTGCATTAGTAGCTATACACTGATTGTGTGCTGCTTGCTGGTTATTCCTATGTCTAAAGGCAAAGGTAAACAGGAGGCTGCGGCCTCTGTGCTGGTTACTTGCAGATCCTGTTCACTGGGCTTGTCCCTTCAGGATTCTGTGCAGGACAGTCTGTGTGGTAATTGTAATGTTCCACCACAACATTCCACCTTACCAATCCCTGTCCAGGAGCCACCTTGGGTGTTCTCCTTGTCACAGGTTATGACGCAGCTAGTGGACCACTTAGCCCCCACGCTGCCTCCCTCCATGGGGTACTCATAGCTATTACAGCCTATTATGTCGGATGGATGTTTTTGACCACTCAGTTCAGATAATGGCACAAACGTCTCCCGCCTATCAGCAAATGTTACAGGCGGACGGACTGTTAACTACCAAAGCACATTGGCGGACTGTGTCATCCTCTCAGTCCACCCAGCTTCGGATTCTGATGCATCATCTGAGGAGGCAGTTGATGCACAAAGCTCTCTGGGCCTGATTCAGACCCGGTCGCAAGCGCTGAGCGCTCGCAACCGGGTCGATGGTGGCACACAGCGCATGCGCACGACGGAGCCGGCACCGGCGTGCGCATGCACGAGACCTGGCTAGCGACGGCAATCCGTTGCTCCGGGTCTTGCACCAAAGGGGGCGAGCTGTCGGCGTTGAGTACAGCTCGCCCCCTTTGGTGGGCGGGCCGGGGGGGGTGGCAGCCCAAACGGAGGCGTTCCCATGAGCCGAAATCTCTCTGGGGCTTGTGGCCACGAGACCCTACCACAAGGGTCTCGTCGCAAGCCCGATGGTCGCGATGGTCAAGACCATCATCATGGCCGCTCGCTATAGCTGTAGGTGGTCACCCACAGCTATGCGAGCGGCCAGGAGGCCGCACAAAAAAACCCAAAACCTCCCTGATTCAGAGCAAGCTCTCTTTCAGAGCGTCCGGTTCTGAATCAGGGCCCCTCTTCGGGTCGCACGTGGCCGAGAAGAACCGTAGATGTCCCTTCTTTAGTGAGGGCGGTTAAATCGATCCTAAAACCCTGATGTTTAAACGTGAAATTATGGGTAAAGCGGAATTCCCTCAATCAGACTCCTGGCAAACAGTTCCAGGTCCAAAAAAGATTGGTGTCTTTTTACCCTCTCCTTACTAGTGAGTGTACTAAGTGGGAAGACCCTCCTACAGTTGATTCGCATGTGGTACGCTTAGTCAGAAGCTCCACGCTGCCTTCACGTCTACATCCTCCTTTAAGGATGCCACGGATAAAAAACTGTAAACTTGTCTCAAGTTAGTCTACTCGCTTTCTGGCGCTATCACTAGGCCGGTTATTGCCACGGCCTGGGTGGCTAAGGCTATCGAAGGATGGACAGAGGCACTGGAAAAGAGCCTGCCATCAGACGCTACCAGGGAACAACTGGCCTACATCTCCCATATTCAGGAAGTGGCCTCTTATTTGGGAGAAGCTGCGTTGGATACTGGACTCCTTGCCTCTAAGGCATCTGCTACTTTGGTAGTCGCCCGCCAGGTCCTTTTGGCTGTGGTCCTGGAAGGCGGATACGGACCCAAGAGGGCACTCGAATCCTTACCCTTCTCTGGAGACAGGCTGTTCGGCGCAGAGTTATACAATATCGTGGCTACCGTGGCAGCCTCAAAATCTGCTTTTCTACCATCAGCAGTTGCCCCTAAGCCTAGGCCGTCCTCTTCTCGGTCTTTTCGCCCCCAGGGTAAGGCAAGAGGACAGTCCTTTCCCAGGCAGTCTATTTCTCACAAGACCACCAAGCCGTGATCCAAGGAGTCTTGGTCGGACAGACGTCCAGCTTCCAAGTGTAACGACAAACCCTCGCCTGATGGGGCAGGCCTCCTCCTGGGGATCTCAGGGTGGGAGGCCGACTTCTTTACTTTTCCGATTCGTGGCGTCAAACAACAACAGACGCCTGGGTCTGAGAAGTGGTCTCTCAGGGCTACGCCCCCACCCTCCTGAGGCATCCTCTCCAACAATTTTTTTGTACAGGTCCCCCATCAGAACCCTTCAAGGCCCTGGCCCTCCAGGAAGTCATTTACTCCCTGCTACGTTCAGATGTGATAATACCAGTTCCTTCGGCTCAGTGAGGAACTGGGTTTTTATACCACTCTCTTTTTGATTCAAAAGCCGAATGGGTCTCATCGTCCTATTCTGAATCTCAAATCCCTCAACAAATTTATCCGAGTACCCAAGTTCTGTATGGAAACTCTACGATCAATTGTGCTGGCATTGGAGCCTGGGGATTTCATGGTTTCTCTGGACTTTCTGGATCCTACGGTTTGCTGTTCTACAGCAACATTACCAGTTTTGGGTGCTGCCCTTTGGTCTGTCAACAGCCCCTTGGGTCTTTACCAATATAATGGCAATTATGGCGGCCTACCTCAGGCAGCAGGGATCCTAACATACCTGGACGACCTCTTAATCTGGGTACATTCACCGGTTGTGTTACAACGCCATCTCCAGCTTGACTGCCTGCAGACACACGGCTGCCTCATTAATTGGAAAAGTCCTCCCTATCTCCGACACAGCGGATGGTACATCTGGGGGCAATCCTGGATTCTCGAATACAAAGGATCTTTCTGCCAGCAGACAAAATTTTGCAACATTCTCCTCAGTCGGAGGGTATCCATTCACTCAGCAATGCAGGTCCTGGGGTCCATGGTATCCACCTTTTAATATGGTGGAATACAACCAGTTCCACTCCAGGCCCCTTCAACAACTGATTCTCTCCCGGTGGAACGGGTAGTATGATCTGATCCGGTCCCAGATGATCCTCCTCTCTCCGTAGGTTTGGCTTTCCCTCTAATGGTGGCTACAGACGTTCCATCTGGACAAGGGTTGCCCCTTCTGGATTCCAAATGGGAAAGTTCTCGCTACAGATGCCAGCCTTTGCGGATGGGGTGCGGTAACAGGTCATCATACCATTCAGGGACGGTGGACAATCCAGAAAAGTTGCCTGCCCATAAACATTCTGGAGCTGCGAGCAGTGTACAGAGCCCTCACTCGGGCGCAAGACCTTCTCCGGGTCAGGCCAGTCCAAGTCCAGTCCGACAACGCGACTGTGGTAGCCTACCTCAACCATCAAGGAGGCACGCAAAGTCGGTCAGCCATGCAGGAAGTGGCAAACATCCTGGTCTGGGCTGAATGTCATCTCCCGGCAATCTCGACAGTGTTCATTCCCGGAGTCCTCAATTGAGAAGCGGACTTCCTAAGCCATCAGGACATACATGCCGGAGAGTGGGCTCTCCACCTGGATGTCTTTCAGCTCCTGATGGACAAATGGGACCTACCAGACGTACACCTCATGGCCTCACGTCACAACCACAAACTCCCCAGGTACGGGTCCAGGCCCAGAGACCCCTCATGACACATTCGTGAACACTCTGGCAGTGAGGTGGAACTACAATCTCACATACCTCTTTCCTCCGATCTCCCTCCTCCTGAGGGTTCTCAGAAAGTTAAAGCAAGAGGGCTGCACGGTGATCCTAATAGCCCCAGCCTGGCCCAGGCGACATTAGTTGACCGACCTACGGAGTCTCTCTATAGACACTCCTTTTCCAATTCCTCTAAGGCAGGATCTACTAGCACAGGGTCCTTGCCTGCACCCGGCCTACCTCGTCTGTCTTTAACGGCGTGGCTCTTGAGTCAGTAAAGGGTTTCTCTCGCTCTGTGGCCCAGACGATGCTCAGGACACGTGTAAGTCTTCCTTGGACCGCATCTATCACAGAGTTTGGCACTCTTACTTTCAATGGTGCTCCCCCAGAGACTATGACCCTACCGTTTTTAGAGTCTCCGTGGTGCTTGCCTTTCTCCAGGTGGAGTTAGACCTCGGCCTCCGCCTGGCCTCCCTTAGAGTTCAGGTTTCTGCACTGTCAGTCTGGTTCCAGCGAAGGATCGCTCCCCTGTCTGATGTTAGAACATTTTTTCAAGACGTTCTCCGTCTTCAACCTCCTGTTGTCCCTCCGGTGGCTCCGTGGGATTTCTCCTTGGTTCTCTGGGCTCTACAGGCTCCTACGTTTGAACCTCTGGACTCAGGGCCTGATTCAGAGCCGGACGCTCTGAATGAGCGCCCTCTCTGAATCAGGGCGTTTTTTTTTTTTTTTAGGAGCGACCTCCTGGACGCTCGCATAGCTGTGGGTTACTACCCACAGCTTATGCGAGCATCCATGATGATGGTCGCGATGGTCAAGACCATCGCGACCATCGGGCTTGCGACGAGACCCTGCGGTAGGGTCTCGCTGCCGCAAGCCCTGGAGTGATTTTGGCTCTATCAGAGCCAAAATCACTCCCACTGACATCACTAGTGATGTCAGTGGGGCCGGACCCAGACGGTAGGCATTCCCACGGGAACGCCTCCGTCTGGCAGCCACGCCCCCGGCACGCCCACCAAAGAGGGCGTGCTGTCACTCACCTTCGACAGCACGCCCCCTTTGGTGCGAGATCCCGAGCGACGGCTTCCCCGTCGCTCGCCGGGTCTCGTGCATGCGCACGGCAGAGCAGCCTCCGTTGTGCGCATGCGCATTTGGGTACCATCGACCCGCTTGCGAGCGTCCTGCGCTCGCGAGCGGGTCTGAATGAGACCCTCAGACCTCAAGTGGCTGACAGCGAAGACTCTTTCTTTCTCCTCGCTATCTCCTCTGCCCACAGGATATCTGATTTGGCAGCGCTTTCCTGTCGCTCCCCCTTCTTGATCTTTCATCCAGACAGAGCTGTCCTCCGTACCCGGACTGGTTACCTCCCTAAAGTGGTATCCTGGTTCCATTTGAATGAAGAGATTTTGGTTCCGGCCTTCCAGTCCTCAGATCTCTCTGCCCGAGAAGCGTCTCTGGATGTGGTTCGTGCTCTTCGGATCTACGTGGATCATACTAATTCATTTAGGAAATCAGATTCTCTCTTTTGTGTTGCACGGCTTTCACAAGCGAGGCTGGCCAGCTAACAAACAAACTGACTCGTTGGCTCCGCATGACAATCTGTCAGGCCTACACTCAAGCTGATCTTCCTTTTCCAAACAGTTACAGCACATTCTACTCTGTCTGTGGGACCCTCTTGGGCGGTTCGACGTGGCGCCTCTGCTAAACAATTGTGTAAGGCGGCCACACCTTTTGCAGGTTCTACGCCTTGGACACCTCTAAGGACGCTTCCTTTGGGTGTCGGATTCACCTTTCTGCTCAGGAGCGTCCCAAACTCTTAGGGGAAACTGCTTTAGGATCCCTGTGGATCCCTATGGACCCTGAAGAAGAAATGAAGAGTTACGGTAGACTTACCTTTTGTTAACTCTATTTCTTCGAAGTCCATAGGGTCCACAGTGTGCCCACCCTGACGTACCTGGCCTCATTGGGTATTTTTTTTTTGTCTCTTGATCACTGATTCCTTCATCTTATGGGAGAGTGTTTCTTGAGTGTACTGCACTTTCTTCTCCTCTATCCTGCTCCTGTCTTGGGCTTGTTTACACAACTGTCTTCCTGTGGCTGGGGGCGGGGTATATGTGGAGGAGGACCGTTGCATCCTGGGAGCTAAAACTTTGACTGTTTGGTGCCCGGATCTCTCCAACCCCCCCTCCCCCCCTACACCCCATGGTATCCCTGTGGACCCTATGGACTTCGAAGAAATAGAGTTATCAAATGTAAGTCTACCATAACCTTAATTTCCTCCAGGTTCCTGATATCCGCCCCTGTACCCATCACAGATACATCCCTTTTGTGGGACACCCCTTGTACCCATTGGAAGACATCTCCTCATGTGTGACATCACATATAATCATATTCTACATGTTTTTTTTACTACAATGCACAGACACCACCCCAAATGAACATTTTGTGCACCAAAGTGCCGAGCTGTCCCCTGTATATAAACCTAGTAATTAGGCTTCATATTAATTCTTAAAGTTTTTATTTCTTTTGCATCCACTAGGGGGCGGCTGGAACCATGGTGATTAGAGGTACGTGCAGGAGCTTGGGCATTTGAAGAAATTGTCAGTGAAGTTGGAGCGTCTTGCCCTCTTATCGTGTGCGCTTGCAAAAATTAAAACGCCCATTTTGGTTTAGTTTCTTGACCCCCACAAAAAGGTTGAGAGGCCTGTGCTCATGCAAATCAAGTCTCTAATTTGATTTTCTCTGATGGCGCTGTGGAGACCATCTTGAAGTATCAGCTAAAGGCTACCGTTGAGTGTGGAAAATGTATATATCTTAATGTGGACATTTCCGCTTTTTTCTTGGTTCTGTCCAGATTGCTTCCGTTTTTAGCGGAAGATCTGCACACCAGTCTGAGGCGTAGCTCCTTAGAAGTTCGGGTTTTCTAATTTTCTTTTAGAAAAGAGTGGTTGCTACATGCTCAGTCTCCATATGTTCCTCCTGTTGCTCCCTGGGAACGTAATATAGTTTTAACAGTATTAAAATATGGGTGTGGTACATTTTATTGACATTCATGATGTCAACATGAGAAGGTCAACATGGTCGTAATATTAACATCCATCGTGTCCACACTGATGACATGTTGACATGATTGGAATTTCCACTTCCCCTGGTGGTCTAGTGGTGACTTGCATGGTCTGGTGGTCAGCTGATGAGGACTTCTAGCAGATCCAGAGGCTCTTGCGGTGGTATCACTCACCTTACCTCCAAACCCACCTCTTCCGCAGTCCCCCCCCCCCCCCCCCCCAGTGCCTAACCCTAACCCTCCCGCAGCCTAACCCTAATCCCCCCCAAGAGCCTAACTCTAAGCTCCCCTCCTGAAGCCTAACCCAAACCACCTGCCTAGTGCCTACCTTAACCTCCAGCTTCCCGCATTGTGAATGTTGAAATTTTGACTACTTCCAAATTGAACCTTTTAGATTCTGTGGAGCTAAAAATTCTCATGCTGGGTACACGCTACATGATCTGATTACCCAGCGACGGGGAAACGGGATTGATCGATACGCCGTCCGTACACACGGCACGATGCAGTGGAGGACGGCGTGATGTGTCATTCCTTTCTGCATTCAGCAGCAGCATGGCGTCGCTCATCGCATCGTCCCATCTGCTGTGTAGCACAAAGCACGGGCACATGCGATCGGGGATTACACGCTAAAGCGATCCGCACGATATATCTTTCCGATACTCCTTTACCTGGATAGGACTGCTGGTATCGATATGATCCACATAAAAGAGGTTGCTCAGTGTGTTACCTCTGTGATGCTGCAGGCATATATTGGAGCAGGACCCCCTGTTCCTGATAACGTACATGTACATTCCACCAGGTTGGTGAGTGCGTCATGGACAGCACAGCATGGGACCTAGGTGGAGCAGCTGTGCGGGGAGACCTCCTTGCCGTCTGTCCATCCATTCACAAAGTTCTACCAGCTTAAGGTTTTAAAACCCAAAGACGCTAGTTATGGATGGAAAGTTTCTCAGGGACTCCAGAGTGCTACCTGCTAATCCACATCGTCCAATTTTCCTCCAATAGATGCAAGAGAAAACAGGATTTTTGTTCTTACATCTAATCCTTTTCTTGTAGTCCATTGGGGGACATTGGATGCTCTTCCACCTTGTTGCCTATTGTAGGAGGACGTCTTGTTTGTTCTGTATCACTCTTTATTCACCTCTCAGTCTCTCTTCTGTCCTTGGGCTGTGTTCGACAAATTACTGAGGTTCCCCCAGCTAGAGGGATATAGAGAGAGAGGAGCACAGACTTCCCTGCCCATTTCTACATGTCCCCAGGTTCCGGCGTGCGCTCCTATACCCCATGGTTCCAGTCTTCTCCAACGAACTTCTAGAAAAGACTTGAAGTAAGTACAATAAATAACGATCTGTATGCTCACACACTTTCTTTCAGGACAGTGACGTGGACCTAAGTTGGGACGAGGGGATTGGAGATCAGGTCTCGCACGACAGCGATGCCGAGACCGACGGGAAGAAGAGAAAGAAGAAACACAAAGAAAAGAAAGAGAAGAAGAGCAAGAAGCGAAAGAAAGATGAAGAGGTGGTTGGAGAGCGCAAGGTCTGTCCCCCAACGTCCTCCAACCAATGCTGAGCTGGGCAGAGAGCAAAACAGCACAAGGGAGGAAGAGTAGGGGCGCTACATGTTTATAGCTCTTACCGTGTTACCAATCCAAGTAAGCGTCCATATTATTTTATTCTGGCAGGTGGAGCAGAAGTCCTCGGCGGTGCTGCTGGCCAGCTGGGGGCTGGAGGACGTTGATCACGTCTTTACAGATGATGATTATCACACACTGACAAACTACAAGGCGTTTAGCCAGTTCATGAGGTAATTCAGATCACAGTTACGCGCCTTAGGAAGCACCTGCTTGGAAGGGACAGACTTTGGGCCTGATTCAGAGCTGGACGCTCTGACCAGAGCGCTCGCTCTGAATCAGTGCCCTCCTGCCTGAAAATGGAGCGGCCTCCTGGCTGCTCGCATAGCTGTGGGTGACCACCCACAGCATATGCGAGCGGCCAAAAAGATGTTCGCGATGGTCAAGACCATCGCGACCATCGGGCTTGCGACAGACCCTGCGGTAGGGTCTCGGTGACCGCAAGCCCTGGAGTGATTTTGGCTCCATCAGAGCCAAAATCACTCCCACTGATATCACTAGTGATGTCAGTGGGGCCGGACCCAGACGGTAGGCGTTCCCATGGGAACGCCTCCGTCTGGCAGCCACGCCCCCGGCACGGCCACCAAAGGGGGCGTGCTGTCAGTCACCATCGACAGCATGCCCCCTTTGGTGCGAGACCCGGAGCGACAGCTTGGCTGTCGCTGTCCGGGTGTCGCGCATGTGCACGACGGAGCTCCCTCCGTCGTGCGCATGCGCTTTGGGGTAACATCGACCCGCTTGCGAGCGTCCTGCGCTCGCGAGCGGGTCTGAATGACCCCCTTTGCCTTTATCTCTGTCACCCTGTAGTGGAGGGACCGGCTTATAATCATCCTTCGGTCACTCTCTGTCACTCTGGAAAATTAGTGGGATAGACTTCTGTGCCCATGCTGTGCCGTGTAGGATAGAAGGGATAGACCCATAGCTCTTTGTCACTGTGTGCCTTTAGGCCTCTTATTGCCAAGAAGAATCCCAAAATCCCCATGTCCAAGATGATGACCATTCTGGGTGCCAAGTGGCGGGAATTCAGTGCCAACAACCCTTTCAAGTCATCGCCCGCAGCAGTGGCGGCAGCGGCGGCAGCAGCTGCAGCGGCAGTGGCCGAACAAGTGACCGTTAACCTTCCCTCTACCACCAGCGTTCCCCAGGCAATGCCAATCCGCAGAGCCAAGACCAAGGAGGGCAAGGGTGAGCCCAGTGGAGCAGCTTTCCCCCGGCAAAACACCACTTGTATACTCTCTGCATTGTCTATTTGTTAATGGGCCCATCCCTGCATGAGTGCCGTCACCTCTTCCCCCACTTACTCTCTATCCTATATCGGCATCTCACAATTATCTCTCTTGTCTCAGGTCCTGGCCACAAGAAGCAGTGCAAGGTCCCCCGAAAGCCTGAGCCCCAAAAAAAGGCTGCTAAAAAGAAAGTCGCCCCGATGAAGATCAAGCTGGGAGTTAAACGCAAGGCTGGCAGTTCGGTAAGTGCTCCAGTGCTGGTGGAATGCGGGAAGGTTCTTTGGTTAATGCATATTAACCACTAAACTGGCTAATATTTTTCCAAAAAAAAGCTCAGAATTTTTTATTTTTTTAAAAAAAAATTAAGTTAAAAACATTTTAAAAATGTTTAATTTATTTTTTTATTGGGAAATAATATGCCTGGATTGTGTCCCCCTACGCCCCCCCTTCCCCACCGTGTTCTTATGAAACAGAAGCTGTTTCTGCAAACTGGAAGTTTGTTTTGCTGTTTGGATAAGCGAAAACAATCTTTTGATGTGCTTGGTTTAGTCTATTGTGAGGTGATATTGGGTTTGAGTATTGGGATTTTTGTGTTTTAAAGCTTTTTACTACGTTGTTCGGAGTATGCCTACAAGTCTATTTTTCCACCAGTGTGTCACCTGTAGACACAGAACAGGTGCCATTAAAAGCCTAGAATGACCCCCCCAACCTGGACATTGCCCAGTCCTTCCATGCCTTCACCAAAATATTGTCACAACACACTGGGGGGGAGGGGGGGGGGTGTAGAGTTGACTCACTAGGAGCCTTCAAAACTACACTGGGCAACCACTGGGACAGGTCTAAACCACTTCCACCATTTATCCAATAGTAGCACCTAAGGAATTCAAAGCCCTGTCTGCTCTACTCACCCAACAACTCTTGTTTTGATGAATGGAGGGTCAAAAAAAAAATCATTGCATAAAATTAAACCTTTTATTCACCTTTTACATGATCTTCACACCAGACTGTACTCACTTTTTTTGTACTAAATTTGCTCTGAGTATGCTTCTATATTCCCCGGAATGTGGTCAGACATCCTCAAAGACCAACCTTATCCCTAAGCTGAAAATGCAATTAGACATCGAGATCCCAAGATGTAAACTTACTTCAGGGCCACAACCAGATCTTCTGCAAAGAGTGCTCAAATGCGGTCTGTGGCTATCATCCAGCCCGAAGAGAAAGCAACATTCTAGCTATTAAGTCTAATGCTGCATACACACACAACGATTTTATTACCAATGATTTTATGAACGATTTTCTGTCAGATTATCTGTCAGATTTTTTAAAGTGTAATGAACGATTTTTTTGAACTCCAATCGATTTTTGCATATTCCCTTAATGAAAATCGTTCATTTGACAAGTCTGACTGCTGAACTACAAACGTGAACGCGCGATAATCGTTCATCGTTTGACTCAGAAAGTGAACGATTTTTTCAAACGATATCGTTTAACGATAATCGTTCAAAAAATCGTTGTGCGTATGCAGCTTTACTTTAGCAAAATGTGTAGTCCATCTAAGCATATCACTAGTGAATCCTTCAAATTCTTATATGAGCTTTTTTCCCGGCAGTAGAGTCTGTCCCGAACTTCCATGATCGATTTATTTTGCCCAGGTTTTTAGATACACTAAATAAACTGTTGGCTGCAGAAATCACATAAAAAGATTTATCAATCAACATTAAAACTTGAAGAACCACAAGAAAGCCTGGGGGTCAGCTAACGTTTTGCCCACCTACTACAAAATTTTTTATTCTTCTACTTTCACAAGTAAAGTTAAATGTGCCTTTGTCCTTTTGATATTGGAAAGGGTTCTGAAGGCTGGCAGACCAGAAATGTGTAAACTGGAGCGGTATTCAAGCAGGCCAGAGTAGAAGCAACCCGTGGTAACTGATGTGTTGTGAGATACAGTTCAAGGGAAATCCAGGAGCTGATCAGAACACAGGCACGCCGTAAAGCAGCGAGGTTGTGCTGAAGCGAGGCAAAGTAGGAGAAGTGGATACATTACACAGGCCAAGGTCAGCACACAGTGAGGCTGAAGTAAAGCGAGGCACAGTTCTTAGGAAATCCAGTAGCGGATCACAAAACACTGGCCGCGGTTGGCACGCGGTAAGACTGGGGTAGTTGGGCACCGTTCAGGGGAAATCCAAAGCAGGTCTAAACACAGACAGAATATTGGTACATGGCAAGGCTAATCAAAGAACTCTGGAACGGGACATGGAAAATATAGGATACTGGAACACCAGGAGCTTGTGGTAGTATCCAAGCACTAAGGCCTAGGTCTAATTGACCTAAATATAGAGCTGGCAGGTGACATCGTTAGTGGATGGAACTTTAGGCAAGTGTAACAGCGACAGTATACACGCTGTGGGGCCAAGTCAATGGCAGCCTTACAGAGCACTCAAGATTACTATAGCAGCGAACTGCCATGACCCATATCTACGGGCCAAGCGCCAATATCATGCAGGCATCAGGCGGCGAGAGCGTCACTCCCCCGGACCACCGCAGCAGCTCTCCTTGAACCCTGCAAGACCCCAACCTGCGGTCCTCTGGTGAGTTGTGACGAGTGTCTTGAAGGACAATTCGTTCTTGAAACAAGCTCTTGAGGCCAAAATAATAGAAATCTGAAATTAGGGTAAGGACCCAACTAATTGCACCTACTACAGGCCTATTTTACTGTTCATCACAGGCTCAAGATATACAGGAAAATAACTGCAGAACTTTTGAACACAGGGCCTGATTCAGAGCCGGACGCTATTTGCGCTCGCTCGTTCAGAAAAAGGGGCCGGATATTTAAATAGAGCGCTCGCTCTTTGCGGTCTGTTGACGCCTCTATGTCTGAACGAGCGAACAAAACATGCGGTCGCTATTTTTATAAAAACGCCCCCTGGCCGCTCGCATCCTACGTCATCTCCGCTATTTATTAGATTAATCAAGTACATCGAAAGGCGTATGAACTGCTCGCAGTGCTTGTGGTAGCATTTTCCTACCGCAATCATGCGAGCAGTTCAGGCTAAAAGACAACCAAGTGACGTGGCCGATGACGTTGCTTTGTTAATTATGCACACCCTTAAAACGCCCGTTTTGACCGTTTGGCACGCCTGCGTTCGGATCACCACTCCCCGTTTTCAAGCACCTTCCCCTGTTACCACCCACAAACGCCTCATCCTGTCACGCAAATTAGCATGCATTCGCTATTTTGCGAGCACACAATTTCCGACCGCAATGACTGGTTCGCGCATGCGTATTACAACCCATACGCATGCGCAGTTGTGCGAACATCGCTCGGAGCGAACGAGCGGCCGCTTACAAGCGGCTCTGAATCAGGCCCTCAGTGTTATTCCAGCTGGTCCACAATGACCAATTTGTTTTAATCCCAAGCACATGAAAATACCAGATGGGCAGTTAGTCTTATTTACACCATTAACTCCAATATTCGCGGCTCCAGTGCCTTCTCTTGATGCAGAGGAAGTATTTCATAGAATCAGTTGGCCCTTCATGATGGCCATTATGGCTTTGGAGGAGATTTCTTTCAGAGGATTCAAGCCTTATACTCACAGACCTCGTCCAAAGTTTCAATGCACATCCTCGTTTCAAACTTCTGTTCTGTAGATGGTTTAGGCTTTAGAGTCTCATGGTTGGATCATATCAGTAATCCACCTTGTTGACTTCCTACAGAATATTTTGCTTCATCACAAGGACGATATTCTTACCAGATTACAGGATATTGGGTGATCTTGCTTGATGTCACTTAGAAAGATCACTTTCTTCCTCCGCGGTGATGCTACTTTTCTATTTCCATTTGAGTGTGTGTCAAATTGAGCTAATTTCTAAATAGAAGTCTTGCCATCACTAGGCCAGACAACTTTTCAAACTGTCTCCAAAGGTGCTTCAGGTTACTCAGTTGATGGCTGAGGAAGTTCTACCTCAACTATGGTTGTTCTTCATCTAAGACTGGACATTTATGACCAGTGACACACAGCGATTGAGGCATGGGGGTCTGTTGCTCTTCAGTCCTCATTATGGGGCCATTGACCCTGGAGGAAGCGTATCTCCTGATAAGCGTGCTGAAGCCCAGAGCAACATTCAAAGCTTTATTCTGAGGATGCCAGTATTTTTTGAGGAGTTGTCATAAATTTATTACAAATAAGCTTTTCCTAAATCACCAGGAAGGGCACCAGGAGGCCCTTGGAAATGACAAAGACCAGCAAGAGCATGTGAAGGGCAGAGCAGAAAGTTCCGGCCATTTCACTAGTTTTTGTTCCAGGATAGAAGACTGGAAATCAGGAGACAGACTCTTGCCCCCGGGAATGGTCTCTTCATACTGTGGGCAGATGCGTTCAACCGGATATTGATATGATGGCGTTAAAATAAATATAGTCAGTTTTGCGGTAGGCTTCAAAGAGCATGGATATATAATGTATATTGTCAATCTGTGGGATGTAGTTTGTGTTGGGGTTCAATGAGTCCAAAACGTGGGTAGGAGCATCCTTGGAGAATTTGTAGAGTTTGATTGTGATTCCCATGAGTTTGATAAAGTTTTGTCCTAGCTTGTTTTGATTAGGGAGATTTAGCTCTTGCGCCCCCTCTGAATCAGCGATAGAGTATTTGGGGCGGTCCTTTTGCCTACAACTTCTCAAAAGAATGGGTGTTGCGTTTGGTGTGAAGCATTAATGTTGACTAAAATGAGATCCATATACCAGTAGGCCTAGTACAAAGCACAGGCTAAGAGATAACATGAAAGGAGAAAAACTGAGAAGCTGAACAGAAGGACCTAAAAATAAGATGAAAGTGAAATATGGGGGACAGACTGACCAGAAAGAAGCGGGGTCCATTCCCTCCTGGGCCATCAGCGGTGAAAACCCTGTAATAAAGGGCCTAATTCAGGGATGCCGATATTTACAGTTGAGCGATTATCGATAAACCGAGCATGCGTCTCTAAGTTGCACGGCACGTGTGTACAGGTACATTACCGTAGTCGCTCGCAGCTACTATTTACTCGCAGTGTGATTGACAGTCAGCGAGCATTTGTGGGAGGTAACGGGGAGTGGCAGCAAAAGAACACAGTTGCGTCGTGATCGTTTTTCCGGGTGTGTCACAGCCTGCAACCGCAATCTCGAACGCATTGAAAGTGTCTCCGAAGGTCTCATTTCCCGGCTGCCATTCTGCAGGACCATAGGCTTACTCAGAACCTCCGATAATATAATGATCTGCGAGCAATGCTACGTCTTCATACACCGGGGTTTTGGATTTGCAAACCGCAGTTGGACCTCTCGATAAAATCCTTGGCGTCTGCAAAAATGTAGCATATTTTTTGCCTAGCCGAGATGGCAGCTGGGATGACGTGAACGTACATGCCTAAATCATACCCGCAGTAAAGTCGCTAAGCAGCCTAAATCCCTGGTCTTTTTATTAATTTCTCCGTTGCTGCGGCTATTATATAGCGAAGAGCTAATGAGCAGGTGTCGATGTTTGTTTTCCCGCAGAGCGAGGAAGTAGAACTCGCGGAAGCCTCTGACTTGGAAAACTCCAGCGTCCACAGCTCTTCCGCACCCTCGGACAGTTCGGGAAGGATAAAGAGGAAGAGAGGGAGGCCAGCAGGAAAAAAGAAAAAAGGTAAACGTGTGTGTGTGGGGGGTGAGATTAAAAGTATAAAAGGGGGAAGGAAGTCGATGGAAAGCAGTAGGTGGACAGTGGCATCCAGAAGTGGTATTGGAAGGTCCTAACATTTTGGTAAGAGGATAAGTATAGATCAATTGTCTGCTAATCTCTCCGCCTCTCATTTACTCCAGTTTATTTCCCGATATTTTCCATCTCTTAACCCCTTTTATGGTTCTTCTTATATATTCTATTTCAGTTGCCGTGGAGGAAGGGGTGTCTGCTGGTGAGGGCTATGAGACAGACCACCAGGACTACTGTGAGGTCTGCCAGCAGGGCGGCGAGATCATCCTATGTGACACGTGCCCTCGCGCCTATCACCTCGTGTGCCTGGAACCAGAATTGGAGCAAGCCCCTCAGGGCATGTGGAGCTGCCCACATTGCGTAAGTGGAAACGCCGACACGTAGACCGGGCTGTTGTCCTGCCACTCTAGACTTTGTTCCTGTGACAAAGGGGTGATAAGTTTATTAAAGGCTGAAAAAGGGTTTGCATTACCCAAAGAACGTTTATCCCTGGCTTCACAGGGCGACACAACCCCATAAGGCATCACATAATCCCGATGTCCTGCATTCACCAGTAAGCTGACCTAGAAAATGTTTTGTGGTGTTTGCAACAAATCTTATACTTGTGGCTGATTTAATTGGTGGACGCAGACAACAGGTTATAGATGCTGCCTTCTCCAATGCTGCCTCCTCCATTGAATTGCCGGGAAAAAAAAAAGATTTTCTGGGTTAGCGCAAATAATTCCTTCTTCCTCCTCATCAGCAGGTTACTTTGTTAGTGAAGACAGTCCCCATTTAGGCCATTTATTATGTCCTGTTATGTTTGTGATATACTTGATTCCTTGTGGCAGGAGAAGGAGGGCGTTCAGTGGGAAGCCAAGGAACTGGAGGAGGAGGAGCTGGAAGAGCGTCGACGGGAGAGACGAGAGGAGGAAGACGATCACATGGAGTTCTGCCGCGTGTGTAAGGATGGAGGAGAGCTGTTGTGCTGCGATGCCTGCGTGTCCTCCTACCACATCCACTGCTTGAACCCTCCACTGCCCGACATCCCGCATGGGGAGTGGCTCTGCCCATGGTGCACGGTGAGCAATGCGGATGGGCGCGGCTAGTGGATAATATTTTGGGAAACTACCTCTGATCTGTGGCTGTGCTTTCTGGGAACTCGTATTGGCGTGCATTGCGTTTGAACATGGAACGAGAAAGGGTGTTACACTACTCCTTACAAGGGTTTTCCTGTTTCTTTGCAGTGTCCAAGGCTAAAAGGTCGGGTCCAGAAGATACTGCACTGGCGTTGGGGGGTCCCCCCGGAAGGGATCCCACCTCCTCTCCCGTCCAGTGCGGCATTGGAGCAGGATGCTCCCCGGGCTCCACAGGGGAGGTCTGAGAGAGAGTTCTTTGTGAAGTGGGCGGGAATGTCGTACTGGCATTGTTGCTGGATCACCGAGCTACAGGTATGTGCGTTCAGCTGGTGTTACATACCTGATGTAGTGTGTGTTTAGGCCTAGGTTCTTAAATCTCTTGAGATCCAGATGTGCATCTCTGTTTCTCTCTCATACATTTGGGGGACACTGGAATATGGGGTGTAGAGACGCCTTTAGCACTTTAAAATATTCAATGTTCAGGCCTACATCGCTGCAGGTAAACTGGTCCCTTTACATGTAAAGACTAATATCATTATATCTGTGGCGACTATCTTGGTGGCGGGCCATGGGGGTTCCGCTGCTCATCTGTACACATGGTCGTCAGTGCATGCTTTTGTCAAGTTTTACAAATTTTCTACTTTGTCCATGGATGCCAGTTTTGGACATAAAATGCTTTGTGTTACCACTGAATGCTCCCTCCCATAAGGACAGCTTTGTTACATAGAACCAACACAAAAAAACATATAGATAAAGCCAGGGTTGCATAAAATTGCATTTAAAAAAAATAAATAAATCAAAAATGAATTTATTTGATTTAAATAGGATTTTTTATAAAAAATTTTTTTTTAAATAAACATTTAAAAATGTAAAACGTTTACTTAGGATTTTTTATAAAAATATTTTTTTTTATTTAAATAAAAAAAAAACTGATTTAAATAAAAAAAATGCGGTTTTGATTTTTTATTTTATTTTTACAAAATCCAATTTTATGCAACCCCGGATTAAGCACTGGGAGGGTATTCAGTGTCCCACTGAAAAAGGATTTTACAAAGAGTTACAAAAAATCCTATTAGAATAATCTTTCCTAACCCGGGTTCTCAAAGACCTATTTCATATGAAAGCCCATTATGGGCCTATCCAGGCAGTCATCTGCTTGGTTCCAGAGCACAAGAAGGTTTATACTGGTGCCCAAGAGTGATAATTCCATATATTGGATTTAAAGGCACTCAACAAGTTTTTTTCCACGGAAGAGATTCTAGAGTTGCTGGTCTTAAGGCCATGGAATAAGAAGCATTTCTTGTAATGCCTTGACATCAGGCAATATATGACCCCCATAGATAATCCATGTGCACTTCTTTCCATGGTTCATCTTTATTCACTCTCCTGTGACTTGTCCTTTTCACCATTGGAATAACCCAAAATCTTGGCCTTGATCTTGTGACATTTGTGAAGGCTCTTGCCAGGAGCCTGGTTGGGCAACATCTCGAGCTATCCACCGGATGGACTATAGTTAGATTATCAGCATGCAACGGTTCTCTCTGATGCAGCTGTCCCGTTCCGGCCAAACCATACTTGATGATCAGATGCTGCATAACTGTTGTGGGAACAATGATCTCACCCTGAAGGCTGTACCATCCATGCAGATCCATATATATTTGCTTCATGGAACCTATCTCGGCTGCCTTGAATACCCAATCCACCTAACCCTCTTAGGATCCCCTTAGTTTATTTCCCTTATATTTTCTTACTTGGAATGTGGTTATTACTTAGCCATTACCTCAGCTTAGACGAATCTCTAAGCTTGTAGCTCGGTCTCATCGGTCCCCTCATTTTGTTTCATGTGGACCTTTTCTGGGTGGTGTGTCCTACGGCATTGGCAGACCAAGTCTGCGGATTGGCCGTGCAGTCGCTTCTGCATACGTTTTCGAAGTTTTATATGATGGGAGTTACTGTAGAGGTATCCTTTGGCAGGAATGTCTTCCAGATAGTTATCCATTATTGGCCATTCCTCCCCTCCCGTTGAAGGTTGTTATGTGACTTCTCACAGCATGTGTTTCCTTGCCGAAGATGATTTTTATATATACATATATTTTTTTATTTACTGTTTCTTCAGCAGCTGTCACAGGCCAACCCACCCAGAACCGCTCATCTTCTGTTCTACTCTGTCCATCTTATTGTTCTTGTCTCCATGCCGGGCTGTCCATCTTATTGTTCTTGTCTCCATGCCGGGCTGTCCATCTTATTGTTCTTCTCTCCATGCCGGGCTGTCCATCTTATTGTTCTTCTCTCCATGCCGGGCTGTCCATCTTATTGCTCTTCTCTCCATGCCGGGCTGTCCATCTTATTGCTCTTCTCTCCATGCCGGGCTGTCCATCTTATTGTTCTTCTCTCCAGGCTGGGCTGTCCATCTTATTGCTCTTCTCTCCATGCCGGGCTGTCCATCTTATTGCTCTTCTCTCCATGCCGGGCTGTCCATCTTATTGCTCTTCTCTCCATGCCGGGCTGTCCATCTTATTGCTCTTCTCTCCATGCTGGGCTGTCCATCTTATTGCTCTTCTCTCCATGCCGGGCTGTCCATCTGATCGTTCTCTCCTTGTGGACCTTGGTGGAAAATTAGGAGAAGCAGGCTATATACAAACAGATGAGCCAGTTTTCTTTCAGTGCTTTCCCTCTTATGGGGTGTATTGTAACCCCTGAGCCATGTCCCCTTACAGCCTTGATGAAAATAATGCAGTGTAACACGAATTACAAAAATACTCTCTTCTGTCAACACTCACCAGTCTGTCTCTGCTCTCCTCCTCACTCTTTTATCATTGGTATCCTTCTAGCTGGAGATCTTCCACACAGTCATGTACCGCAACTTCCAGAGGAAGAATGACATGGATGAACCCCCTCCTTTTGACTACGGATCAGGAGAAGATGAGGGGAAGAGCGAAAAAAGCAAAGATGCTGAATACTCTGACATGGAGGAGAGGTTCTACCGATATGGCATCAAACCAGAATGGATGTCTTTGCAGAGGATTATCAACCACAGGTAATGAGGAGGGAAAGCTGAGCACTTGAGTAGAGTCTTTGGGAGAATACCTCTTTCCGCTGGAAATTCTGTAGGCAATATACATTTCAGAAGTTTATCCGCATCTGCAGTATCTTTCTAATTATTGGTGCAACTAGTGATGAGGTGAAACTAATTTTCAGAACACAAAATCTCCTGCTATGAGTTTTGAAAACCCGCAGGCAGCGGGAAAAAAGTCTTTGCTCATCTTGCACGTCAGGGTTTTATGCTTTCTTTAATGGCGTACGTTTGGTACGGGAGCATTCTCCCTTCTGATGAGGTATTCTCTGTGTAGTGTGGACAAGAGAGGAACGTATCGCTACCTAGTGAAGTGGAGAGACCTGTCTTATGACCAGTCAACTTGGGAAGAGGACGACATGAAGTTGCCTGACTATGATTATCACAAGCAGATGTACTGGAGACACAGGTACACACATGCTCACACCCCCCCACACATGCCACGTGAAGCAATGTGTCACATATTTCGGGAAATAATAGGCCACAGGTGCATGTACTGGAGACTTGGGCCGGAGATTCATGTACTGGAGATTTGGAGGTAGATATAGACACGTAAACTGAATACTGGGCTTGGGAGGGGTGTGTACTTCCTTGTTTATCGGACCCTTGTACATGTGTGTAATGGGGAATTTGTGGGACCCCAGATTCATGTACAGGCGTACTGGGGCCACAGATGTGTTAATTGTGAACTTGTGGGGGCCACATAATACTTACCTGGAAATGCAAAAGGTCACAGATGTGCGAACTGGGGAATTTCAGGGCCACAGAGTTGTACGCTGGTGGCTTTGGGTGATGTGGGGGTCAGACTTATGTACTGGAGAACTTAAGGGACCAATGTGCACTGGAGAAGTGTGGGTGGGGTGTGGGTACAGGAATGGGAGATGTGTTGGACCGTTTGGAGATGTACTACGGTTTAGATCTGGATAAAAGAGACTTTGACGTCATCCCACAATGAAATTTGCTAGCAATTTACCTTTCTTGTTCTGTGCTCCCTCCATCCATCCACTCATTCTTTCTCTCAGGGAACTGATCATGGGTGACAGTATCTGCTGTCCTTCCAAGTATAAGCGGAATCACAAAGAATCCTACATGGATGATGTACCCAGCTCTCCCACCAATGACGTGAGTGCGCTCTGTGATAGATTGCCAGCCAGGTATGTGTATGTAACGTATGCTTGAGTGTGGTGGTGACTCTCCTTCCCTCTTGTGTGCAGCCTACGGTCAAGTATGAAACTCAACCACCCTTTGTCTCCTCCACGGGGGGTACTCTACATATGTACCAGCTGGAGGGATTAAACTGGCTGCGATTCTCCTGGGCACAGGGCACAGATACCATCCTAGCAGATGAGATGGGGCTGGGAAAGACCATACAGACCATCGTGTTTCTATATTCTCTTTATAGAGAGGTGAGATGAGCTATGAAATATGGATCTACAGTTCGGGAGCTCTTTCAAATGATTTATTGAATGACACCAGATGTAGAAGATCCTTGGTGAAGAAGACTACTTTAACCTCTTAACTGTCTACAGGGACATACGAGGGGCCCCTTCCTTGTTAGTGCCCCACTGTCAACCATCATTAACTGGGAGCGGGAGTTCCAGATGTGGGCTCCAGGCTTCTACGTGGTGACCTATACAGGGGACAAGGACAGCAGAGCTGTGATCCGAGAAAACGAGTTCTCCTATCAGAACAATGTCATGAAGGGAGGGAAGAAAGCCTTCAAGATGAAGGTGAGGATTTGGCTTATTGTGCGTTGGTCAATTAGCAGTTCAGTCTTTCTACTCCATTCCCTTGGGATAATGTTATTTTTCCTTTCGGGCACACACCATCCAGGCCCAGGCCCAAGTCAAGTTTCATGTGCTCCTCACCTCATACGAGCTGGTGACCATTGACCAGGCTGCTCTAGGATCTATTCGATGGGCCTGCCTGGTGGTGGATGAGGCTCACCGACTCAAGAACAACCAATCAAAGGTGCGTACAGACCTGTCGCCACAAACGTGATGCCGCCTTATTAAGCCGTAGTTGCATCATTAGACTTAGTATGTCCGTTCATATATTAGTAGGGAGTATGGACGTGTCACTTTTGCGTCCTGTGTTGCAGTTTTTCCGGGTGCTCAACGGATACCAAATTGTCTATAAGCTGCTCCTTACGGGAACCCCGCTTCAGAATAACCTGGAGGAATTGTTCCACCTGCTCAACTTCCTCACCCCCGTGAGGTTCAAGTACGTGTCTTGCTGCCGACGAGGTTGGTTTCTGTAGCGCTATGGTGTTTCATGACCACCTTTGTCCTTAACAGCAACTTGGAGGGATTCTTGGAGGAGTTTGCGGATATCTCTAAGGAAGATCAAATCAAGAAGTTGCACGATCTGCTGGGCCCCCACATGCTGCGCCGCCTCAAAGCCGACGTCTTTAAGAACATGCCGGCCAAGACAGAACTCATTGTCCGAGTGGAGCTTAGCCCCATGCAGAAGTAAGATGGGTGGTCAGCTGGACAAGGGAACGTAAGGGGGTATAATAGGGGGCAGTAGTAGGAAAGCGGTTAGATCAAGCGGGTATGAAAGAATCATGTGGGTCAGATGGGAAAGGGCCGGCGGAACAAGTGGTAGCAGAAAATTGCTGATATGACCTCACTCCTGCTCTGTTTCGTGCTGGTTATTTGTTCTGGTTGGCTGCAATCTGTCTCCTGATATGTGGATGTTTTTTTCTTTCTTGTCTCTCACAGAAAATATTACAAATTCATCCTCACCCGTAACTTTGAGGCTCTCAACTCCCGGGGAGGGGGGAATCAGGTGTCACTGCTGAACATCATGATGGACCTGAAAAAGTGCTGCAATCATCCTTACCTCTTCCCTGTGGCTGCAATGGTAAGATCAACTGTCTACCAAACCAGGGTTGCTGATTCTGCCGCAACCAGCAAAAACACACACACTAAGGATAAGTCCTTCCTTCCCCCCTCTCATGAGGGTGAAGTAGACAGCAGGGGGCTAGGAGTCCATCCCTCCTCTTGTAGGGCGACAGAGGTAGAAGTGAGTTATGAGTCTGTCCTTCTTCTTATAGGGCGACAGGTGAAGTGAGTTATGAGTCTATCCTTGTAGGGCGACAGGTTGAAGTGAGTTATGAGTCTGTCCTTGTAGGGCAACAGAGGTAGAAGTGAGTTATGAGTCTGTCCTTGTAGGGCGACAGGTAGAAGTGAGTTATGAGTCTGTCACTCCTCTTGTAGGGTTACAGAGGTAGAAGTGAGTTATGAGTATGTCCTTCTTGTAGGGCGACAGAAGTAGAAGTTAGTTATGAGTCTGTCCATCGTCTTGTAGGGTTACAAAGGTAGAAGTGAGTTATGAGTCTGTCCTTCTTGTAGAGCAACAGAGGTAGAAGTGAGTTATGAGTCTGTTACTCCTCTAGTAGGGTGACAGAGGTAGAAGTGAGTTATGAGTCTGTCACTCCTCTAGTAGGGTGACAGGTAGAAGTGAGTTATGAGTCTGTCCTTCCATTTATAGGGCGACAAAGGTAGAAGTGAGTTATAAACATTTGCTTCCACTTGTAGGGTGACAGAGGGAGAAGTGAGTTATGAGTCTCCCCCTCCTCTAGTAGGGTGACAGAGGTAGAATTGAGTTATGACCTCCCTCCCTCTTGTGTTTCAGGAGTCTCCCAAGCTTCCGAGTGGCGCCTATGAGGGAGGAGCTCTGGTTAAAGCCTCCGGGAAGCTGCTGCTACTACATAAGATGCTTCGGAAGCTTTATGACCAGGGACATCGAGTGCTCATCTTCTCCCAGGTGTGGTCTCCACTCTCTGTGTTTCTGTGGCAATCTCGCTGCCCTCTGTGGCTCGGATGAAGTGGTCCCTACCACTCCGTCCGCCCCGGCCTCATTGTAACTCTGACCAATCAGACTCAATGTGCCGGTGGTAGACGGGGGCTTGGATCGCTGTGTGTCCTATCTAGCAACTGTAAAAAGAAAACTTTTGTGGTTCTTGTAAACCCTGTCACTTCCCCCTTTGCTCACTCTATTCTCCTACAGATGACGAAAATGCTGGATCTCCTAGAGGACTTTTTGGATTTTGAGGGGTATAAATATGAGCGAATCGATGGAGGGATAACTGGCTCCTTGAGGCAGGAGGCTATTGATAGGTTCAATTGTGAGTTGCGTTCGCATTTATTCACATGGTCGCTGTTCCGTCTTCGTATCCCCTGGCCGGACTCTTGACTTCATCCCTGTCCTTGTCTTGCAGCCCCAGGAGCCCAGCAGTTCTGCTTCCTGCTCTCCACCCGAGCTGGAGGCCTGGGGATCAACCTGGCCACGGCGGACACAGTCATTATATACGATTCTGATTGGAACCCCCACAACGACATTCAGGTAGCTAAGCATGGCATTGCCTGTGAATTAAGTGTTACTATGCGCGAGTAGAGACTGGACGCTTTTTCCATCCTCTCTTCCAGGCCTTCAGCCGTGCCCACCGGATAGGCCAGGCCAACAAAGTGATGATCTACAGGTTCGTGACGCGAGCGTCGGTGGAGGAGCGGATAACGCAGGTGGCCAAGAGGAAGATGATGTTGACTCACCTTGTGGTGCGGCCTGGGCTGGGATCTAAGGCGGGCTCCATGTCTAAACAGGAGCTGGATGACATCCTAAAATTTGGGACAGAGGAACTATTCAAGGATGAAATTGAAGGTCAGTGTCAACCCAGGCAGGGAGGTATATATGTGATCGGTTATACTGTAGTCATGGTTCAGCCAGTGCCCCTTATTGACCAGGCATTAGGTGACAGGAGAGTGCCACAACTGGGTGCCTTGTCGGTTTGGGTACGGGATGCCCGACGCCAGGATCACGACAGGGTTAGGAAACCAACAATCCCGACAGGGTTAGGATACCAACACCTGTCGGCCGGTATCCTAACCCTCCTCCTCTCCCTAACCCTCCCCGGTGCCTAAACCTAACCTCCCCGCACCCTAAACCTAACCCTCCCTCCTTAGTGCCTAACCCTCACCCTAGTGTCTAACCTCTAATCCTAAACCTCCCTCCCCGGTGCCTAAACCTAACCTCCTCCTCCCAACTCCCTAAGCCTAACTCTCCCCCCCTAGTGCCTAATCTTAACCCCTAACCCTCCCTCTAATCCCGCTACTTACATTCGGGATGCCGGTGCCGCTATTCTGACAAGTGTAGAGATTCAGGCGTCTGCATTCTGAACACCGGAATCCCCGCCGTCGGGATTATGACCGCATACCGCCGTGTCCAGCTGGTGAAAGGAATGGAGGCCAGAATACAGGTGGTGAGTGCTTCACTTGTTACACAGTTACAATAGAAACAACAGCTAATGTAATTATTATTAAATATAGTTTAATACATTGTATATCAGCGTCTACAACAGCCCATATTATTACTGACTCCCGTAATGTTTATTATTATATTATAAGGACATCAAACTCTAAAAATGTAAGAATGTAGAACGCAGAAATGAAATCACACGCTGACTGCACCTCTTTTGGTAAAGTATTGTATTGTGGAGTAGATTGTATAACTTCTCTCCCCATCGGAAAGTGCTCATCCCACCTGCCCACAATAGACCATGGGACAAATTTACTGTGCAGCACTTTACAAAGCGGCCACGTCTTCGGCAGCTGGATTTAAAGAGGCAATAACACTAAATACAAGACACTCCTGGTTTTGTATTTAATAATATTTGCCCCGTTAAATATATTGTTAGTGTGCACAGGTGTGCAACGATGCAATAGCTCAGTTTAATAGCGAAAAAAATTTGGAGAGTGATTCCTAAAAGAGCGTTCTCGCTTATGATGTTCAACAATAACAGCACATACAGACCAAAGGACAAAAATGCAATACTAATTTGCTTGTGATGCAAATTATATTATAACAAAACAATTAAGGAGGTCACTAGCTCTCTGTTTTCCCGGCAGCTGACAACAAGGAGGAGGACAGCAGCGTGATTCATTACGACAACGGGGCGATCGCGCGACTCCTGGACCGCAACCAGGATGAGACCGAGGACACGGACGTCCAGAACATGAACGAATATCTCAGCTCCTTCAAAGTGGCTCAGTACGTGGTCCGCGAGGAGGAGAAGGTGAGTGCACGGGCGCTGTGCGTGTGTGTGTGTGGTGCTGCGGGCACACTTTGCAGCGGGTATAACGCCCGGCCGTCCTCTGCACAGTTGGAGGAGCTGGAACGGGAGGTGATTAAGCAGGAGGAGAACGTAGATCCTGATTACTGGGAGAAACTGCTCAGACACCACTACGAGCAGCAACAGGAAGACCTGGCACGGAACCTGGGCAAAGGAAAGAGAGTCCGCAAGCAAGTTAACTACAATGACGCGGCACAGGAAGATCAGGGTAAGAGTTCCTAAATCCTGCCCCTTACTGCTTCCATCTTCTCTTACATCCACATTTCTCACTCCTCATTCTCTGGGCCTGATTCAGAGCCGCTCGTAAGCGGCCGCTCGTTCGCTCCGAGCGATGTTCGCACATCTGCGTATGGGTCGTAATGCGCATGCGCCAACCAGTCAGTGCGATCGGAAATCAAGCGCTCGCCAAATAGCGAGTGCCTGCTAATTTGAGTGACAGGGGAAGGTGCTTGAAAACGGGGAGTGGAGATCCGAACGCAGGCGTGCTTAAAGGTCAAAACGGGCTTTTTAAGGGTGTGCATAATTAACAAAGCAGCGTCATCGACCACGTTACTTGGTTGTCTCTTAGCCTGAAATGGTCGCATGATTGCGGTAGGAAAAACCAACCACAAGCACTGCAAGCAGTTCAGACGCCTTTCGATGTACTCGATTAATCTAATAAATAGCGGAGATGACGTAGGATGCGAGCGGCCAGGGGGCGTCTTTACAAAATAGCAATGTTTTGTTCGCTCGCTCAGACATAGAGGCGTCAACAGACCGCAAAGAGCGAGCGCTCAATTTAAATAGCCGGCCCCTTTTTCTGACCGAGCGAGCGCAAATAGCGTCCGGCTCTGAATCAGGCCCTCTGTCTCCTATGTCTTGCAATCTCCTGTTTCTTTCTGTGTGTGTTTGTGGTGCAGACTACTACATCCCGGATGGGTACTTATGAAGGCCTAGTTCTATGTCTGTTAGTATCACCAAAACGGGCTTGGTTTTTTTTTTTTTCTTTTTTAAATCTACTGTTTGTGGCGTCACCATAAGTGGAACGAATGACACTGACCTCTCTTTGCAGATAACCAGTCGGAATATTCTGTGGGCTCAGAAGAAGAGGATGAAGATTTCGATGAGCGGGCAGAAGGTGAGAGGGGCCAGAGAACACAGGGTCCTGGGCGCTACCTTTTGTGACCCCCCCCTAATTGCTCAGCTTGTTTCCCTGTGTATCTGCAGGCCGGAGACACTCTCGTCGGCATCTGCGTAACGAGAAGGATAAGCCGCTGCCGCCTCTCCTGGCGCGGGTTGGTGGAAACATAGAGGTATGGTTGACGTTGATCAGAGTACCCGGTGGTAGAACCAGAGTGTGTGTTGGAAGACGTAGGACCTCTGACCAGTGCTCTTTGTACGTAGTGTAGTAAAACCAGATTGCTTTTGGTCTTTGGGAAGCCGGCATTCTTACCTGCCGGAGGGGAACTGCTTTGCCTAAAAAGTGGAGAGACCGCAAAACACGCATTGTGTTCTGTTACATGCCGTACAAAGTATCATCATACGTTTCATGCCGTATATAAGGGGTGATGTGGAGCCTGGCAAACGTGCTCTATTCATCGCCACGACCAGCAATTTTAGGTTTAGGGCTCCTGGGGGGGACTTAGGAGGGTTAGGGTTAGGTACCCCCGGGTGGGACTTAGGTTTAGGCAGCGGGAAAGGGGGAGGTTAGGGTTAGGCACTTGGGGGGGGGGGGCGGGGGTTAGGAACCCCTAAGGAGGGTTAGGGTTAGGGGGGTTAGATTAGTGATTACTTGCCTTAGGTCGATCGGTATTGCCGCTGCCGGGATCTGTTCAGCTGTCGGGCTGACGCTGCCGGGAATCGAACCATGCGGCCGCTGGTATTTCATACCGATTCCCTTGCAACTAAGGACCAGGATCTATCTTAATTGTGGCTTAATTGTGAGATAGCTTCTTCCTCTAGGGATAGATGATTGGATATAAGCATGCCCTGAACATTATTTCTATCTCTGGCAGGTTCTGGGGTTCAACACGCGGCAGCGGAAGGCCTTCCTGAACGCCGTTATGCGCTGGGGGATGCCGCCCCAAGACGCCTTTAGCACACACTGGCTGGTGCGAGACCTGCGCGGCAAGATGGAGAAAGAGTTTAAGTAAGTGCTATACAGATCTAACCTTCTGTACACATATATGTATATCACACAGACCACGTGTACATCAGACACATACACCACACATGTACTGGTACATCAGAGCACTTGCACACTGCGGAGACCCTGGTACATCAGAGCCCTTGTACACTGCGCAGACCCTGGTACATCAGAGCACTTGTACACTGCGCAGACCCTGGTACATCACAGCACTTGTACACTGCGCAGACCCTGGTACATCAGAGCACTTGTACACTGCGCAGACCCTGGTACATCAGAGCACTTGTACACTGCGCAGACCCTGGTACATCAGAGCACTTGTACACTGCGCAGACCCTGGTACATCAGAGCACTTGTACACTGCGCAGACCCTGGTACATCAGAGCACTTGTACACTGCGCAGACCCTGGTACATCAGAGCACTTGTACACTGCGCAGACCCTGGTACATCAGAGTACTTGTACACTGCGCAGACCCTGGTACATCAGAGCACTTGTACACTGCGCAGACCCTGGTACATCAGAGCCCTTGTACACTGCGCAGACCCTGGTACATCAGAGCCCTTGTACACTGCGCAGACCCTGGTACATCAGAGCCCTTGTACACTGCGCAGACCCTGGTACATCAGAGCCCTTGTACACTGCGCAGACCCTGGTACATCAGAGCCCTTGTACACTGCGCAGACCCTGGTACATCAGAGCCCTTGTACACTGCGCAGACCCTGGTACATCAGAGCACTTGTACACTGCGCAGACCCTGGTACATCAGAGCCCTTGTACACTGCGCAGACCCTGGTACATCAGAGCACTTGTACACTGCGCAGACCCTGGTACATCAGAGCACTTGTACACTGCGCAGACCCTGGTACATCAGAGCACTTGTACACTGCGCAGACCCTGGTACATCAGAGTACTTGTACACTGCGCAGACCCTGGTACATCAGAGCACTTGTACACTGCGCAGACCCTGGTACATCAGAGCCCTTGTACACTGCGCAGACCCTGGTACATCAGAGCCCTTGTACACTGCGCAGACCCTGGTACATCAGAGCCCTTGTACACTGCGCAGACCCTGGTACATCAGAGCCCTTGTACACTGCGCAGACCCTGGTACATCAGAGCACTTGTACACTGCGCAGACCCTGGTACATCAGAGCACTTGTACACTGCGCAGACCCTGGTACATCAGAGCACTTGTACACTGCGCAGACCCTGGTACATCAGAGCACTTGTACACTGCGCAGACCCTGGTACATCAGAGCACTTGTACACTGCGCAGACCCTGGTACATCAGAGCACTTGTACCCCGCGCAGATACCGGTGCATCAGTACACGTATACAACACACAGATACCGGTACACAGTCACTTGCTGTAAGTAAGACTTGCCATGCCGATCACAGTACAGCCTGGTATTAGCGGGCACTGTAATGCCTCCGCTCCCAGGTGATGACGCCCTTACTCATCTGACGCCTGCCTGGTCACTCCTGGTCTGTTTCCTGGTGGTGGTGAATGAGACCCTTACCTCCTCCCTCACACAGACCCATATTATACTCTGCATCCAGCCGGGGGAGCCGGAGAGACGAGAGCAGTGTCTTTATACGCGCTGCCCGGTGCAGGACAGATGTCAGAGGTGCACACTGGCACTGTACAGGCTGGCAGACGTCAGAGGTGGCACACTGGCACTGTACAGGCTGGGCGGGTCAGGATGCTGTGGCATGTCTGATGGGGAAGCAGAAATACCGGGCTTACTGTGTAACATGGATTCTATTATATAGCAGCTGACCTGTTCCTGATGTGTCATAGCTTCCACCGTTTGCTGCTGTACATTCTGCTGTTGCACAGCAGGGGGCAGTGTGACAGAGACTTTACAGCCGGGTTCTGAGGCTGATACACAGCTGGAAGCAAAGCACAATAAGCCAGTAACTTTGCACCTCGGTAAGACCATGGTGCACCTCAGGGGGGGCAGAGGTAACATGTGCAGAGAGTTAGATGTGGGAGGGGCGTCTCCAAACTTAAACCTCAATTGCAGAGTAACAATGTGAAGCTGTCTCAGATGCAAGCAACTGTTTACAAACACGCAGCGGCGCTCGCAGATCCTTCCATAATCAACCATCCCTATGGTCTCGCAGAATGGTCGCCACGGGATCGCATTGTTTTGCTGAGGCACGTTTGCGTTTTTGCCGCCACTTCCCCTTAACCGCCTCCCAAGCGATCCTCGTTGCTAGCAGCATCGCTAAGGTACCTTGGCACGTACGCATCGTGACTGCGATGCATTCGAAGTCGGCTGATGGCAAACTGCGTAATTATTGGCATTGCGTCCATATCTGAATCAGGTCCTACGTGCGCTGTGTCTACGTGAGCGCCAGCAGTGCGGGCGGATTGAGTGCCGCTCTGAATGAGGCCCCATGTGTGCAATATGTTTGTTAGCTGATCGTAGATTTGGCCATAATAAGGGTCATGGCGTCTCTCCTTCGGCTGTTTCGGGGGACGCTGGAACCATGGGGTATAGAGGTGCCTGCAGGAGCCCGGGGCCCTTTATAAACATAAGTGACGTCCCAACTCCTCCCTCTCTGCGCTGCCCTTCCGGGGGTACGCCATCCTCCATAGCATGGTACCTCTGCTTTCTATCCTTGGGCAGCGTTAATTATTCCTCCAGTCACTTTTACCTCCCACAGCGGCTGGCCGGAAGCTGCGCACACACTGAGGCTGATGCGGAGCTCTTGCAGAGCGCAACTTGTGTTTTCTTTGCAGTCTGCAAAAAAAAAATCACTAGACGCGGCCGTATTGGGGGAATCCAGCTCGTTATGTTGAAGCCTGTTTGCAGCTCGCTGGGATAAGGGTGGGGTGAGGTGTAATGAGAGAGTACTGAAAACCGGCTTTTCTGATTCTTTTGCACCTTAGAGCCTACGTATCTCTGTTCATGAGACATCTCTGCGAGCCGGGTGCCGACGGATCCGAGACCTTTGCAGATGGAGTTCCTCGAGAAGGGCTGTCTCGCCAGCAGGTTCTGACCCGCATCGGAGTCATGTCACTGGTCAAGAAAAAGGTGAAAAATGTATCTAACATATAAACAGAAAAGACACCATTTGCTGTGTCTCTCCCTGGTATTATAGCTATGGGTGCAGTGTCTTTCCCTGGTATTATAGCTATGGGGCAGTGTCTTTCCCTGGTATTACAGCTATGGGTGCAGTGTCTCTCCCTGGTATTATAGCTAAGGGTTCAGTGTCTCTCCCTGGTATTATAGCTATGGGTGCAGTGTTTCTCCCTGGTATTATAGCTATGGGTACTGTATGTCTCTCCCTGGTATTATAGCTATGGGTTCTGTCTCTCCCTGGTATTACAGCTAAGGGTGCAGTGTATCTCCCTGGTATTATAGCTAAGGGTTCAGTGTCTCTCCCTGGTATTATAGCTAAGGGTTCAGTGTCTCTCCCTGGTATTATAGCTAAGGGTTCAGTGTCTCTCCCTGGTATTATAGCTATGGGTGCAGCGTCTCTCCCCGGTATTATAGTTATGGGTACTGTATGTTTCTCCCTGATGATATAGCTATGGGTGCTGTCTCTCCCTGGTATTATAGCTATGAGTACTGTATGTTTCTCCCTGGTATTATAGCTATGGGTGCTGTCTCTCCCTGGTATTACAGCTAAGGGTGCAGTGTCTCTCCCTGGTATTGTAGCTATGGGTGCTGTCTCTCCCTGGTATTACAGCTAAGGGTGCAGTGTCTCTCCCTGGTATTTTAGCTATGGGTGCAGTGTCTCCCTGGTATTATAGCTATGGGTGCAGTGTCTCTCCCTGGTATTTTAGCTATGGGTACTGTATGGCTCTCCCTGGTATTATAGCTATGGGTGCTGTCTCTCCCTGGTATTATAGCTATGGGGCAGCGTCTCTCCCTGGTATTATAGCTATGGGTACTGTATGGCTCTCCCTGGTATTATAGCTATGGGTGCTGTCTCTCCCTGGTATTATAGCTATGGGGCAGCGTCTCTCCCTGGTATTATAGCTATGGGTTCTGTATGTTTCTTCCTGGTATTATAGCTATGGGTGCTGTCTCTCCCTGGTATTATAGCTATGGGTACTGTATGTTTCTCCCTGGTATTACAGCTAAGGGTGCTGTCTCTCCCTGGTATTACAGCTAAGGGTGCAGTGTCTCTCCCTGGTATTTTGGCTATGGGTGCAGTGTCTCCCTGGTATTATAGCTATGGGTGCAGTGTCTCTCCCTGGTATTTTAGCTATGGGTGCAGTGTCTCCCTGGTATTATAGCTATGGGTGCAGTGTCTCTCCCTGGTAGAATAGCTAAGGGTGCAGCGTATCTCCCTGGTATTATAGTTATGGGTACTGTATGTTTCTCCCTGGTATTATAGCTATGGGTGCAGTGTCTCTCCCTGGTATTATAGCTATGGGTGCTGTCTCTCCCTGATATTATAGCTATGGGTGCAGTGTCTCCCTGGTATTATAGCTATGGGTACAGTGTCTTTCCCTGGTATTATAACTATGGGTGCTGTGTCTCTTCCAGGTATTACAGCTAAGGGTGCAGGGTCTCTCCCTGGTATTATAGCTATGGGTACAGTGTCTTTCCCTGGTATTATAACTATGGGTGCTGTGTCTCTTCCAAGTATTATAGCTATGGGTGCAGTGTCTCCCTGGTATTATAGCTATGGGTGCCGTATCTTTCCCTGGTTTTATAGCTAAGAGTGCAGTGTCTCTCCCTGGTATCATAGCTAAGGGTGCAGTGTCTCTCCCTGGTTTTATAGCTATGGAAGCAGGGTCTCTCTGGTACTATAGCTATGGGTGCAGTGTCTTACCCTGGTATTAGAGTTATGGGTGCTGTCTCTCCCTGATATTAGTTGTATGTGCTTTGTCTCTCCCTGGTATTCTAACTATGGGTACTGTGTCTGTCCTAGGTATTATAGCTATGGGTGCTGTGTCTCTCCCTGGTATTATAGGTATGGGTGCTGCGTCTCACTGGTATTATAGCTATGGGTGCCGTGTCTCTCCCTGGTACTATAGTTATTGGTGCTGTGCCTCTCCCTGGTATTAAAGTTATGGGTGCTGTCTCTCCCTGATATTAGTTGTATGTGCTTTGTCTCTCCCTGGTATTCTAACTATGGGTACTGTGTCTGTCCTAGGTATTATAGCTATGGGTGCCGTGTCTCTCCCTGGTATTATAGTTATGGGTGCTGTCTCTCCCTGGTATTAGTTATATGTGCTTTGTCTCTCCCTAGTATTATAACTATGTTTACTGTGTCCGTCCTAGGTATTACAGCTATGGGTGGAGTATCTCCCCATGGTATTATATTTATGGATGCTGTGTCTCTCCATGGTATTATAGCTGTGGGTGCTGTCTCTCCCTGGTATTATAGCTGTGGGTGCTGTGTCTCTCCCTACTATTAGAGCTATGGGTGCAATATCTCTTCCTGGTATTATATTTATGGATGCTGTGTCTCTCCCTGGTATTATAGTTGTGGGTGCTGTGTCTCTCCCTGGTATTTTAGCTGCGGGTGCTGTGTCTCTCCCTACTATTAGAGCTATGGGTGCAATATCTCTTCCTGATATTATATTTATGGATGCTGTGTCTCTCCCTGGTATTATAGCTGTGGGTGCTGTGTCTCTCCCTGGTATTATATTTATGGGTGCTGTTTCTCTCCCTAGTGCTATATTTATGGATGCTGTGTCTCTCCCTATTAATATAGGATTGGGGGGAAATATTCCAACATCCCTGTAATTTATAATGATTTCTGCAGTGCAAGGGATGTTCTCTGGTGATTAGACATGATCACCAGAGAGTAACTGATCAGGGGCCACATCATTAGATAGAGGGGACTCCCTACTTCTGAGTCTGTGGGTACCAGGTTGGTAAATTTTAATACTCTCACCCCTATTTCCTGGCTTCCAAAACTGTGTGCAGTGTTTTGAGTGGGGATTTTGGTAAGTTCTCCTCCTCTGCAGTGCTTATGATGAGTCCCACTGGTCCTTAGCAGCAGATGGGTTAAAGGTTTAGATCTCAGCCCTGTCGTCTTCTTTCGGAAGGAGCTGTAACTGTTGCCAGGAGTTCCGGCTTTTGTCAGGGAGTGCTACATGTGAGACCATCATACATGGCTCCTATACTCCCAACCGGATATTACCGGGAAAAAAAAAATTGTAAATTACGTACTTTGGCGAAAAACGACCGTGCAAATTTTGGGTGAAAAAAAAATAACTGAAAATGGTTTTAACGTATTGAAATTTTTTGATGGGCGGTATGGATCCTTCAAGTCTTTTAAATATCGCACGCGGTCGCAGCAGGCGTTTTTTTAACGGTTTTTAAAATTGTGTTTTTACGACATGAAAATATACTTCCACCCATTTTAACGTACCCCCAATTTCCGTGAAACCGTAATTTCCTGGGGGGAAAAAAAAAATTGCTTACTTTCTTTTTTTTAAAAAAATTTTTTTTGCTAAATTTGCGCAGTCGTCCCTACATTTTTATCCAAAAATAGGTATTTTGCATATTTTTTTTTTTCGAAAACAATGTCAGTTTTCGCCGCTAATTGAATACGGCCCTCAGTCATGAGAGCTCGGGGTTCTGAGTCCTTTTATCCACCCACAAACTACATTATGCCCACAGAGCGAAACTCAAGTAACTCCCTCACTTAAATTCTCTACCTCTGTCCTATTGAAACCAAAACCATCCCATCATCAGCCATATGTATTAACGCTCCCTGTACATGCTGGGACTTGTAGTTTCTTAGCACCATGACAGTCGGACCTCGTCCAGGCCTAGGGACCGGTTATCCTTTTCATGTTCCCTTTGTCTCCCCCAATGAGGTTGTTCCTGATCTAAGGCATCGGCCGGTCTGTTCCCTCCTTCCAGGTGCAGGAGTTTGAGCACATCAATGGGCGATGGAGTATGCCCGAGCTAATGCCAGACCCCAGCCTAGACTCCAAGCTTTCATCGCGGGCATCTTCACCCACTGTGAAGACCAGTACGACCACTCCTGATCCCAGCCTCACCAATACCCCCTGCACATCCAAACCAGGTAGGTGGGACTGTGATAACCAGGGATAGAAAAACACAAATTAGGGTTGTGATTGGATCTCTATCAGGGCGCTACTAACACGTGGGTAAGCCCCACCTCGGCAGACGTGAGGGCTTATCGGCCAGTTACGTGTGAGCACGATACTCGAGCGCAGCCGTTCATGTTCATCACAAGCTTTAAATGAAGTCCAGGTCTGTGTATGTCGGACACCTATAATCCAATCGTGGGAACGCTGGAGACTTTGGGGTATAGAGAGTGGATCCAGAAGTTCGGACACTTTAAACCTTAAACAGTTCTGTAGCTCCTCCCCCTCTATACACCTGCATGCAGGCACCTCCGTTTTACTCCAGTGCCCTGGTAGTGCTGGGGCTTGTAGTGACCAGGCTCCCATTCAGAGACTGCCCGCCAGCAACGTGGGAGAGGCCACTGAGGGGGAGGGGGCTCCAGGACCAGGGGGTCTGTATACATTTAGTAGTACAGTCCCCACGGTGGTCAGGTGAAGCAGTAGGGGACTAAAGTGGCTGAAGGGGGCCATCCTTAGTGATAGCTGCCATCTTAGGACTGGACCATGAGGGAGGTGCACCTTCTCCCTGGCAGGCTCCCACACCGTGTCTGCAAAGGCACTCTAGAAGCAGCAGTCATTTTAGGGTCTCCGGCACTCCCCCGTCTGTACCACGTCTGCAGTGATGAGGTACCAAGTTTTGGGGTGGGGTTTCCGAAAGATTATTTCTTTCAGGATTTCCTGGGCCCTGTGGGCTGACTTGCCTGCTCACTTTCCTTTCTCTGATTGCTCAGCTATTGTCCTGTGGCCACTTGCCTGTCTGGCATGTCATGTCAAGGGGCAAAAGGCTAACGTGATACTCCTGCCGTGGGTAGCTACCTGGTGGAACTGCCAATCTCAATTCCGGGGGGCACAATTTGGTGTTTTGCAAAGCCTGGGGAATAAGGTGTTGCCCGTGCCAGAGAGGGTACTGCATCTGAGGTGGCAGAACCAGCCTGGGCAAGGACTGTGACTGGCTCCTTATCCATAGGTCGGCTTGATCAAACTTCCAAGAGTTTGATCAAACTTCCAAGAGTTTAAGGGGTTCCTCTTCCAACAGCTGTTCTAGGAAGATCTTCCAGGTGAGTTCCTTGTCTCCAGAGTTGACCATTTCCGATCAGATGAGGGCGCATTCCACCAGATGGTTGTCAGCCTTTTGGGTGGTGCCGCTCTGGACCTCTGCTGAGCAAAATTATACTTCTACTACTGCATCCGAAGATGCTAGATTTGGGTGAAAGGCACTGTGCACCATATCTCTGAGCCCACCCTCCATTAGGGACAGCTTCCAGTGTCCCCCTAATGGACAACTCCTGGACCCACTCTCTCCACTCCGACGTCTCCCGCGTCCCCCAATGGACTATAAGAATCTTCTTGTTTCTCGACTGGGAAACTGATTCCTGATCTGTCAGTAATACTGTGTGCCTAGGACGGAATTAGTTGGGTTATATTGCATGTGTGCATTGCAGTATTATGGGCGCTGTGGGGGGGATGTTATAAAGGGACAGTAAATTAGACTCATTTCTCATACTTTGTGTTTTCTTGTTTTCTAGCCACTCCAGCCCCAAGCGAGAGGGCAGAGAATGGGGGGACCCCTGTGGATAAAGAGGAGACGGAGGGCAAAGAAGAGAGGGAGAAGGAGGTGAAAGGAACAGAGAAGATGGAGGGGGAACACGCAGCGAGTGTGAGGGTAAGACCACGCCATGTACCCGGGTACCGCAGCAGGATGGCACTTTTATATCTGCGGAGCTGGAAGGGACGAGAGGATGGGGGATGTCATTTGGCCGAGCCCCACCACAGAAGATGTTATTCCAGGCTGTTAATGACCTGCTGCAGTGAGGGCCTGATTCAGAGCCGGATGCTCTTTCAGAGCGCTCGCTCTGAATCAGTGCCCGCCTATTGTATTTTTACAGCGGCCTCCTGACCGACCACAGCTAGTGCGAGCGGCCAGGATGATTGTCGCGATGGTCAAGACCATCGCGACCATCGGGCTTGCGACGAGACCCTTGCGGTAGGGTCTCGTTGCCACAAGCCCAAGAGTGCTTTTGGCTCTGACAGAGCCGGAATCTCTCCACTGACATCACTTGTGATGTCAGTGGGGCCGGCACTAGACGGTAGGGAACGCCTCCGTCTGGGCAGCCACACCCCGGCCCGCCCACCAAAGGGGGCGTGTTGTCACTCAACATCGACAGCACGCCCCCTTTATAGCGAGACCTGGAGCGACGGCTTGCCCGTCGCTATCCGGGTCTCGCGCATGCGCACGATGGAGCCGCCTCCATCGTGCGCATGCGCACTGGGCCAACATCGACCCGCTTGCGAGCGCTCGCGAGCGGGTCTGAATCAGGCCCTCTGTCTCAAACTCATTCCTCATGGGACCCTAACAGGGCGTGTTTTCAAGGTATCCTCAGGAATAACTAGTACCACCTGTGGAGCTTATTGTGTTAGTCAGTTAACACATCTGTGCTCTTGCTAGATAATCTGGAAAACATGCACTGTTAGGGCTCTATTTGAGAAACTATGATGTACTGTGTCATGTAATACTGTAAGTCTCTCTAACCTACCTCTGTCCCTAATCTCTGTATTTCCCCAATCTTTCTACCTACCTCCCCTCTCTTTCCTTCTTCCTTGTCTATGTCTTCTATCCTTCTCTCTCTCTCGCCTCTCTGTCTAACTCTCTCACTCTCTCTTGACGCCCCTCTCTCTCTCTCTCTCTCTCTACATACCCCCCCCAATGCCTATACCTCCAACTATTGCTAGTAAGTGGATATTCCAAGGCTTGTCCACTAGATCAGGTGAAAGACGTAGCGTAGCTGAAACATCGCGGCCGATATATCACCTATATCCGTGTATCCATTCTCTAGACCCAGAGCCCTCAGGATGCAGCGAGCCCGCCTGCCAACGCTGTTCCAGAGAAGAGTGATGAGAAACAAACCGTAGAGACCCCAGATTTGCACCCAGGGAGGCCGGAGGCGGGGAAACAAACCCCAGTCATGGAAGAGAAGAATGGTGCGTGCACACAAGCTGGTTCACGTCTGAGATAGTGTCAGCGTTCCGCTACACAGTGTTACGTGTATCTCACCTCTCCAGTGTCCTCTCAGTGTATGGAACGGTGTTCGATCTTTTTAATGTGTAACCGTGTGTTGTCCTGCAGCTCCTCAGGCTGAGAAGCCACAAGATGGGGCCACAGAGAAGGACCTGGCAGCAGCAGCAGAGAGGCCGGACACGGGGCAGGGAGAGACAACCAGGGGTAAGTGTTCCTCACTGGTTCTGTGCCCATTAAGTGCCTCTTTGATGGAAACGTCTATCACAAGTTACTGGGTGGAGATCCACAAAATGTGTTCCTAACCCTCAGGGTCCGAGGAGGTGAAATCTGAGAGGGAGGCGCTGAAGGACACGAAGCCCACCAGCCAACAGCGAGAGGAGCTGAGGAACAGCAACGGGAGGAAGGAGGAGATCCGGCCGGAGAGACCTCGGTTCATGTTTAATATCGCAGATGGGGGCTTCACAGGTAAGAGGAGGGTACGCAAGGGCGGGGTCCAGATGAGGGGGCTATTAAACATCTGCCCTTTTCCTGCCTTCAGAACTTCACACCTTGTGGCAGAATGAAGAGCGAGCAGCCACCTGCTCCGGCCGGCTGAACGAGATCTGGCACCGCCGGCACGATTACTGGCTGCTGGCCGGAGTTGTGGTGTATCCTTGCTTTATTTATTTACACATCGTGACAGTACTTATCGTTCTACTTCAGGGTCCATAGGGGGTCCACAGGGTTGACCTTGGGGTTATAGCTGGAACAGGATCCATGGGCACCACACAGTTAAGCTTTTAGCTCCCAGGATGCACTTGGGTCCTCCTCTATACCCCGCCCCCGAGCCACAGGCACCCCAGTGTAAGCTGGTGCCCGGCCGGAGTCGGTCACCGCGCAGAGGGGCTGCAGGAGCAGCCCCCAAAAGCTTTTATTTTAAGTTAAATTTTATTTATTTTTAATCTATTTTTACTACAGACGGCAGCGAAGGGCTGTCTGTACAGACGCCCACGCTGCCGCTCTGATCCCCGACTGGCGCCGCGACGCCAGTACTGATCTGGGGATCGCGGCGGGAGGGCAGAGTCCGTACTAGCCGGACTCTGTCTACCTCCCAGGACTGCTGCCGGAGTCGCCGGGGATTCAGGTAAGCCGCGCGTCGCTGGCTAGCGGCGGCGCGCGGAATGCCTTAAATGCAGTCCTTTAGCCTCCGGTCCGGGGGACAGACCGGAGGCTGCTGGCAGTGGCGGCGGGCCCCCCCCCATAACCCGTGGGACCACTAGACCACCAGGGATAACCGGCAAGCGGGAAGCCAGCATCCCTGGGGTTAATGGCCAGCCAGGGGAGGAAGCCTTCCCTGTCAGCGGCTCCTCCCCTCAGCTCAGCGCGCCTTTCAGCACGCAGTCTGGCGTCGCTGAGCTGCAGATTCCTCGGCCACTCCTCCTCTGAGGTCTCCAGCGGCCATTTTCCCAGTGGCAGCGCAGATCTCAGGGAGCACGCGGACCGGTCCCCCTGTGTACCTCTCCCCTGATTAAGGACAGCGTACACAGCACTATAGCCCTCCCAGACACTGAATCTGGGCAGGTTGATTGTAGTGTAAAGGTGCAGTGAGTATATCTTCCTGCATGGTATGTGACTTTTTGCTAGTGCTGCCTGTCTGTGCTTATTTTCCGCTTACTGTCAGCTTATACCTATCCCTTTACTTCTCCTACAAGCCCTGCAGGTGTGTGGGGGAGGGGCGTTTCTACTGACCTCACTTATATAGATCACGTATTTGTGAGGTCCGTCACATACAGTTGTGTGCTACTCAGTGCCATATTGTGGGCTGTTGTTCAGCACACCGGTGAGTGCGTTTTACTTCTACCCTGGTGCCAGATATATAATATATTCTGTCATGTCAGACGAGGAGGTTGAGCGCTCAGTGGCTCCGGTGTTGGCCTCCTGCGGACGCTGTTCTGCAGGAGTAGATAGGGAGGATTTGTCACAGGATGGCCTGTGTAGTCGATGCCAGGTGGCTCCTGGCCCATCCAGACCTTCTCTGGCGCAGGAACCACCGTGGGCGATGTTTTCTCAAGTGCTGGTGTCTATTGCGGACCGTCTGTCGGTCCCGACTGCTCTCCCTACTAGGGCGGTGCCCCAGCCGACCATCCCCCATTCCCCGGGTGTCCCGCAGTTATTGCGGAGTCCTCCTGGGTCTCAATCAGTTGGTCCCTTTGGGGGGTTGCCTATGTATATACAGGCTTCCCCTGTGCCGCAGCAGCCTGTGGTACCTTTTCAGGCCCCTATGGCGACGCCTCCACCATGGGTGGATGTGCTCTCCAACTCCGTGCAAAATTTGGCGGCCGCTTCCTCGGCTTTTCAGTCAATGTTGCAGACTGACATGCCTTCTAGGATTTCTAAACGCCCGCTCATGGCACGGGCTGCTCAGGTATCGGACTCAGAGGGTTCCTCAGATGATGGGGAGGTCCCTGATGACACTGACTCGGACGCCTCGGTCCAGGAAATGGATACCAAGTCGTCCATTAATGTGCGAGCACTAGTTAGGGCGGTGCGAGCTATTCTTCTTATAGAGGATGAGGCACCGGTTCCTAGGTCGAAGTTTCCTAGTTTCAAAAAAACTAAGGTGGCTTCTGCGGTGTTTCCCCTGTCTGATCAGTTGACGGATCATATGGCGGTAGCTTGGCAGGCGCCCAGTAAGAGATTCCTTCCTCAGAAGCGGTTGGCTTCTAATTACCCCTTCCCTGAGGCACATTGTAAAAAATGGGAAACTCCACCGGCGGTGGATTCCCATGTCACCCGTTTAACTCGGGGCGCCACCTTACCATTACCGTCGATATCCTCGCTGAAGGATCCCACGGACAGGAAAGTTGAGACTTGCTTAAAGTCTATTTACTCCCTCTCCGGGGCGGTGGCCCGACCGTCCATGGCCATTTCCTGGGTGGCCAAGGCCATTGAGGGGTGGGCCAATGCATTGGAAGATACCTTCCCGGACGACGCTCCGGATGTCCAGCGGGCGTTGTTGGGACAAATGAGGGACGCCGCTTCTTACATTGGAGAAGCTTCTTTAGATGCTAGTCTGCTGACCTCGCGGGTATCGGCTGCAGCGGTGTCTGCCCGCCGATCCTTATGGTTGCGGTCCTGGAGAGCGGACTCTGATTCAAAGAAAGGTCTGGAGGCCTTACCTTTCAATGGGGAATTACTATTTGGTCCGGACTTGGACAAAATAGTGGACACCCTGGCTAAATCCAAGTCGGCCTTCCTCCCTTCGGCGGCACTGCCTGCTAAGGTTCGGAGTTCGGCTTTTCGTTCCTTTCGGGTTCAGGGTAAGGCGAAAGGTCAGTCCTTCCCGAGACAGTCTGCGAGTAAGACGGCCTCTAAACCCAAGAAGCAAGCCTGGAGTGCTCGGCGGCCTTCTTCCAAGCAGGAAGATAAACCTGCGGCCTGATGGGACGGGCCTCCCTCTGGGGGACCTCAGAGTGGGAGGCCGACTTCTTCTATTTGCCCAGTGCTGGCACAATACCACCACGGATGCCTGGGTTCGAGAAGTGGTCTCCCAGGGGTACGCCCTGTCTTTTCGGCACAGACCACCCCACCAGTTTTTCTGCACAAGTCCTTCTCAGGACAAGACCAAGGCGTTACAGGTTCAGGAGGCTATAGAGTCCTTGCTGAAAGCAGGGGTCATTGTTCCCGTTCCTCTATCACAACGAGGGACGGGGTATTATTCGTCTCTGTTTCTGGTGCAGAAACCCAATGGTTCTCATCGCCCTATCCTCAACTTGAAGTCTCTGAACAAATTCCTCAGAGTTCCCAAGTTCAGGATGGAAACGTTACGTTCCATCATTCTGGCGATGGAACCGGGGGATTACATGGTGTCCCTGGACATCCAGGACGCCTACCTCCATGTTCCGATAGCATCTTCACACCAGCGGTATCTGAGGTTCGCTATCCTTCAACACCACTATCAGTTCCGGGCGCTACCCTTTGGTCTCTCCACGGCACCGAGGGTGTTCACGAAGATTATGGCGGTCATGGCCGCACATCTTCGGAACCAGAATGTACGGCTGCTGCCGTACCTGGACGACCTCCTGTTGCTGGCGAGCTCCCCGGAGGTACTGCTTCAACATCTCCACCTGACGATCGCTTGCCTGCAAGCACACGGGTGGTGGATAAATTGGAAAAAGTCCTCCCTGATTCCATCACAGCGGATGGTTCATTTGGGAGCCCTGCTGGATTCGCGTCAGCAAAGGATCTTCCTGACTCCGGAGAAGGTCGCCTCACTACAGCTGCGGATACGCAGTTGCCTGAGCCGTTGCCGCCTGTCGGTCCATTCGGCTATGAGAGTTCTGGGGTCCATGGTGTCGACATTCGACATGGTGGAATTTGCCCAGTTCCATTCCCGGCCCCTGCAGGGGCTGATTCTATCAGAATGGAACGGGTTACCTCACCGGATCCGCTCTCAGGTGCTGGTGTTGTCTCCGGACGTTCGGCTATCTTTGGCTTGGTGGCTTCAGACAGCTCATCTGGTCGAGGGGCGCCCATTTTGGGTCCCGGACTGGGTCCTGCTCACGACGGATGCCAGTCTCCGGGGTTGGGGGGCAGTGACCGGCTCTTTGTCGCTTCAGGGTCGTTGGTCAGCGGAAGAAGCACTTCTCCCCATCAACATCCTGGAACTGCGGGCAGTATACAAGGCCCTGCAGTCGTCCGGCCCCGCTCTTCACGGAAGGGCGGTACAGGTGCAGTCCGACAACGCCACCACGGTGGCGTATATCAATCACCAAGGCGGAACTCGCAGTCAGGCAGCGATGTCGGAGGTGTCTCGTATCCTGTCTTGGGCGGAGGGTCACATTCCAGTGATCTCGGCGGTCTTCATCCCCGGAGTCCTCAATTGGGAGGCGGACTTCCTCAGCCGTCACGACGTGCATCCCGGGGAATGGTCGCTTCACCCAGAGGTGTTTCAGCTACTCGTGGACAGGTGGGGACTGCCGGAGCTGGACTTGATGGCCTCCCGTCACAATCACAAGTTGCCCGTTTACGGGTCAAGGACAAGAGACGCAGGTGCAAGTCTGGTGGACGCGCTGTCGCTGACATGGACGTTTCACCTGGCGTATCTGTTTCCTCCGATATCCCTGCTTCCTCGGGTTCTGCGGAAATTCAAGCAGGACGGCGGCATGCTCGTGCTGGTAGCTCCGGCCTGGCCCAGACGTCCTTGGTACTCCGATCTGAGGAGCCTCTCCATCGACGTTCCGTACCTTCTTCCTCAACGTCGGGACCTGTTGTCTCAGGGGCCCTGCCTTTACCCGGATCTGGGTCGGCTGTCTTTGACGGCGTGGCTCTTGAGACAGCTGTCTTGAGGTCTCGGGGCTTCTCCAGTTCGGTTATTGGTACGATGCTCAGGGCACGCAAGCCTGCTTCAGCACGGATTTATCACAGAGTGTGGCACACTTACTTTCAGTGGTGTGAGTCCAGACTTTATGATCCTCAGGTGTTCCGAGTTTCTAGGATCTTGGAATTTCTTCAGTCAGGATTGGATCTCGGCTTACGCCTTGCATCTCTGAAGGTTCATGTGTCCGCCTTGTCCGTGTGGTTTCAACGGCGGATTGCAATACTACCAGACGTTCACACCTTTTTCCAAGGTGTTATCAGGATCCAGCCTCCCTTTGTGCCTCCGGTGGCTCCTTGGGACTTGGCGGTGGTGCTACGGGTCCTGCAGGGTCCTCCGTTTGAGCCTCTTGAGGCGGTGGAGCTCAAGTGGCTGACATTTAAGACGGTTTTTCTCCTGGCAATTGCTTCGGCCAGGAGGGTGTCTGAATTGGGGGCGCTTTCCTGTCGCCCTCCTTTCCTAATTTTTCACCAGGACAGAGCGGTGCTCCGCACTCGTCCTGAGTTTTTGCCCAAAGTGGTCTCGAAGTTCCATATTAATCAGGAACTTGTTGTGCCAGCTTTTCAGTCCCCTGATCTTTCAGCTGGTGAGACTTCCTTAGATGTGGTCCGGGCGCTTAGAATTTATGTAGACCGGACGGCTTCGGTTAGGAAGTCTGATTCCTTGTTTATCCTCTTTGGTTTTCACAAGAGGGGTTGGCCTGCCAACAAACAAACGTTAGCCCGTTGGCTTCGTTCCGTTATTTGTGAGGCTTATGCACAGGAGGGCTTACCTGTGCCAGCCTCTGTTAAGGCTCATTCCACTCGTTCTGTGGGTCCCTCTTGGGCTGCTAGACGTGGCGCTTCTGCTGTTCAGCTGTGTAGGGCGGCCACTTGGTCTTCAATTCAAACGTTTTTGAGGTTCTATGCGTTTGACACCTTTGCCTCTCAGGATGCATCCTTTGGGCGCCGGGTACTCCTTTCAGCACAGGAGCGTCCCCGCCCTTAGTTGAACTGCTTTGGGACATCCCCAAGGTCAACCCTGTGGACCCCCTATGGACCCTGAAGTAGAAAACAAGAGATATGGTAAGAACTTACCTTTGTTATCTCTGTTTCTACGAAGTCCATAGGGTCCACAGGGCGCCCGCCCTGACGCACCTGGCTTCAAATGGGCTGTGTGGCTGGTCACCGGTTTTCCGTCTCCTATTGCTGTGAGTATGGTTTCTTGTGTGTTCCAGTCTTCCTTCTCTCTGTTCCATATTCTCCTCCGGCCTAGGCTGCTTACCAACTGGGGTGCCTGTGGCTCGGGGGCGGGGTATAGAGGAGGACCCAAGTGCATCCTGGGAGCTAAAAGCTTAACTGTGTGGTGCCCATGGATCCTGTTCCAGCTATAACCCCAAGGTCAACCCTGTGGACCCTATGGACTTCGTAGAAACAGAGATAACAAAGGTAAGTTCTTACCATATCTCTTGTTTTTTTACGGTGAGACAGAAGAAGTCTTCCCGACTTACCCGGCGTCCCGTGAGCAGCGCCCCTCTTCTTGCTCCAGCTGGCAACGTGCTGACCGCTCGTCTGAATTGAGACCAGTCCAGTGGCGTAACTTCATCCCAGGTGCCCGGAGGCAAGATAAATGTTGGTGCCCCCCCCCCCAAAGTAAAATGTACCAGCCCCAGCTGCTGCCGCCCCCCTTATGCAGTCCCTATTATATAATGCCCCCAGTAGTGGTCTGCCTATGTAGTGCTCCCCATTAATGGTCCCCCTATGCAGTACATCCAGTAGTGAGCCCCCGGTAATTGCCCCCAGTAGTGAGCCCCTTGTAGTTGCCCCCAGTAGTGATTCCCCTTGTAGTTGCCCCCAGTAGTGATTCCCCTTGTAGTTGCCCCCAGTAGTGATTCCCCTTGTAGTTGCCCCCAGTAGTGATTCCCCTGTAGTTGCCCCCAGTAGTGATGGCCCCTGTAGTTGCCCCCAGTAGTGAGGCCCCTGTAGTTGCCCCCAGTAGTGATGGCCCCTGTAGTTGCCCCCAGTAGTGAGGCCCCTGTAGTTGCCCCCAGTAGTGATGGCCCCTGTAGTTGCCCCCAGTAGTGATGGCCCCTGTAGTTGCCCCCAGTAGTGAGCCACTGTAGTTGCCCCCAGTAGTGAGGCCCCTGTAGTTGCCCCCAGTAGTGAGGCCCCTGTAGTTGCCCCCACCGCGCGCGCACACACAAAAAAAAACAAACACTTGCCTTTATCCCCACTCCTGTGCTGCTACTGTCCATCCCTGGTGTCTGCTCCTCGGCACTATGGGAGTGATGTTATGACGTCACTCCCATAGTACACTGCGGGACCCGGAAGACGGAGGGAGCTCCGTCCTCCGGCTACCGCCGGGGGTTTGAATAGGAGCCAGGCGCCCGCTGGTAACACACTCAGCGGCGCCCGGCAAATGGAGGGTACAGGGGGAGATGGAGATGGAGCGCTGATCAACGGCGCTCCTTCTCCATGCAGCTCCCGGGGACAATGGAGCCAGGTGCCCCCTTCAGGGCTGGCGCCCGCTGGCAAATAACTCCATTGTCTCCGGGAGTTCCGCCACTGGACCAGTCTTCCATGGGCGATGGGAGCGTCGCGATGCCAGCTTGAACCCTGATTGCTTCTGTCGAATTGGTCTTTTACCAGTGTGATTTTTCAAGCGAGAATGACCAATCACGTGCCGGATCGTTCAGGATCCGATTTTTACTGATGATTGTCCACACAAAAAAATTAATTGTCAGTTTTGGCCGAAAAGAAAACGATTGATCGGACTAAAACATGCAGAAAGGCCATAAAGACGTCAGTATTATTACACAGAGAAAACATAACAGGTGAAATGTAATTATATACAGTTGTATCCTCATACACTATTACTGCAGTCGCGCCAAACAGCTCTTCTCGCCGCGCCAGGTCTTGTGCATCTGTGCTTGCGCTGTTCGTCATTTTCGCTTGAAAAAGCATCCTAGTCGCAGTCCTATGTGACAAAACCTGAGGGCCGTATTCAATTAGCAACGAAACCTGACTTTTTTCTGGCATTGGCGAAACCGCCCGTTTTTCGCCAAAAAGACGGCAAAATTTTAGTTCCCAAAAAACGGGCGCAGAAAGGCAACAGGCGAAAAAAACAAACTGAAGAAAAGTTTTCTCCATCCCAGACCAGGAGAAAAAAACAAAACACAAAATTCCTATTTTTGGCTAAAAATGTGAGGATTTCTTTCAGAACCCTTTGGATATCACCCCCCCAATGATAAATTACCGGAAAAACTTTTTGTAAGTTGCGTACTGTGTCGAAAAGCGACCGTGCAAATTTTGGGCCAAAAAAAATAGTTGAAAATGGTTTTAACGTATTGGGTCTGATTTTTCGGGGGGCGGTATGGATACGTCAAGTGTTTTAAACATCGAACGCGGTCGCAGCAGGTGTTTTTATTAACGGTGTTTAAAATTGCGTTTTTACGACACAAAAATATACTTGCACCTATTTTAACGTACCCCCAATTTACGTGGAACAGTAATTTCCTGGAAGAAAAAAAAAAGCTTTCCATCTTTTTTTAACGATATATATATTTTTTTTGCCCAAAATTTGCGCGGTCGTTTTTCGCCAAAGTACGCAACTTACGAGAAAAAAAAATGACGGTAATTTATCATTAGGGGGAGTCCAAAGGGTTCTGAAAGAAATCCCCACATTTTTAGCCAAAAATAGGGATTTTGTATTTTTTTCTCTCCTGGTCTGGGATGGAGAAAACTTTACTCCAGTTTTTGTTCGCCTGTTGCCGTTTTCGCCTGATTTTTGGTGAAAGTTTCGCAGTTTTTTTTTTTGCGAAAAACGGCCGTTTTTGCCGCTAATCAGAGTCTGTATACAAAGAGCTACGAAGCAGCGGCCACGCCTTTTTTTTCACGCCCAGTTCCGTTGTGCTTTTTATACAGGCTCAGACCGGCACAAATATATAGTGTCACATATCAAGTAAATCAAAACAGTCTAATGAAGCGTTTTGTTTTTTTTGTATCCGGTTGCGTCTTACCTGCACCTAGCGGCATCTCCAGAGTTGTCTTCTGGTTTCTGACGGTCATGTGATAACCAGTTTCGTCGCAGACGTCTGATAAGCGGCTTTCCAATGAGTACAGTCCCCCTATCCCAAATCCCCTACCCCTAACACTCCTCATAGGACCTCATTCAGAGTCGGTCGAAGCGGCCGCACGGTCGTACGCCACCGATGTTCGCTATACTGCGCATGCGTAAAGTTCGCAATGCGCGTGCGCAAACTAGCCGCTGCGATCAGAAATTTCTCTCTCCTTGAACACAGTCAGGTCGGTAGTTTGAGTGACAGGATGAGGTGTTTGTGGGTGGTAACCAGGGGAAGGTGCTTGAAAACGGGGGAGTGGAGATCCGAACGCAGGCGTGCCTAATTATGCGTTTTATGGGAGTGCATACGGATTATGGGAGTGCATAATTAACAAAGTAGTGTCATGGCACACGTGACATGGGAGGTTTGTACACTGACCTGATCGTAGAGCTTAAGAGAGGGTATGGTCAACCTTAAGCTCTACGACCAGTTCCGATGGTTCCCGATGGTCTCGATTAATCCTTATGTGCCCGGAGATGACGTGCAATGCGTACGAGAAGGGGGCGTATTTTTTTTAATTTTTGGCCGCTTCCTCCCCTTGGTCGGCCAGCTACCGATCCGAACTTAGGGACGCAACTTACGAGGGAATCATTTGCATATCCGGCCCCTTTTCCCGTGCGGCCGCTTCGACCGACTCTGAATGAGGTCCATAGTGCCTAACATCCTTCCCCCCCCCACAGCCTAACCCTCCCGACGGTGCCTACACCTGTGTCGGCATCTCGAGAATTTTCAGAACTGAATATTGTGAACATATCGACATTGTGGTGTCGAGATTATGAATGTGGAGCTCTCTCTCTCTCTCTCTCTCTCTCTCGCTTGGTTCGGTTTTGCCGTCTTGCTGTAGAGCGCTCTCTAGTCTGCCGGCACTTTCTCCTTAGCCCTCTCGTAGACACGGTTACGCTCGGTGGCAAGACCTCCAGAACGACCCTCCGTTTTCTATCATTAACGAGCCATTTAAATCCGAGACCAACAAGGGGAACTTCCTGGAGATGAAGAACAAGTTCCTGGCGAGACGGTTCAAGGTGCGTCTGACTATTACAAACCACTTATTGTATTTGATTTTTTTTCCTTACTCGCTGATTTCTCTGTATAAGTGTATTCAGCTGGGGTAGAGCCAGCCTGCTGCCTGGGCAATCACTATGTCAACATGGTTAACCCAGCTTATATCTCTGAGCATCACAACTCTCTCGGGCCTAGAACAACCCTTCGCCACCTACAGCATTGCACGTCAACAGGCCCCATCCGCAGTTACAGTAGTTACTAGAGATGGCATTGGTGGTGTTACCATCGATGGTTACAAACTATTCAATGGACGACCATCGATGGTTTCACCAACCGATGGTTATCCCTGTTTTGTGACTGACTGGCCCGTGGGCCAACCAGAACCTGGGGGCGGGCATTGCGTGTGCCGGGGGGCGGGGCTATGCTCAGAGTCCCAGGCACCTTGTAAAAGAAAACAAAAACAGTCGGTTATGCTTAGACATCAATGGAGGGAAAACATCTGGTTCTCCCCCATCGATGGCAAAAGCATTTGACATCGGCCATAAACCATCGAGGATTATGAATCATCGATGGTCGATGGCCATCCCTAGTAGTTATTAGTATGGTGGACAGAAAGATACAGGTCTATAAGATAAGTCCTAACTGTGCTGATATTGAGAAAGGCAAAACACAATCCCAGTCTGACCATTACTTTTGTCTTTCATCCCAATGGGGCATACTGGTACTACAATGTATATAGACCCCGTCTTTTCCGTCCTCTGTAACCCCCATCCTGCTGGGATGTTAGAATAGCCTGATTTTGCTAAACTGCACACAATTTATTTTTAATTTTTGAAAGTTCTTTGGAAGCCGGTTGGAGTTTTGCTGCGGTCTCTTGGTCACCTGTCAGGGGTGAGGAGACCCTGTTTACTGTGGTGCCGCAGGTTGTCACTAGGTGAGAGGCCTTCGCCCCTCTGGTCCTGGTCAGTAGGGGCGGGGGATTCAGCCAGGGTCCGGTGGTCGCACCCCAATAGTAGAATTTCTACTTCAGGGTCCATAGGGGGTCCACAGGGTTGACCTTGGGGTATAGGTTGGGAACCAAATCCGGGCACCACGCAGTTAAAGCTTTTAGCTCCCAGGATGCACTTGGGTCCACTCTCCCTATAACCCCACCCCCAAGCCAGAGGCACCTCAGTTTAAGTTGTGCCCGGCCGGAGTCGGGTCACCGTTTAGTGCAGTGGGGAGCTGATTAGCAGCCCCTAAGCTTTATTTTTTCTAAAGGACAGAGTTTTTTATTTTTCCTTTGGATTCTTCAGAGCGGCAGCGTCAGACTGTCCATAGGACGTCTAAGCTGCCGCTCCGTCACCCCGCTGGCGCTGAGACGCCAGTACAGATCTGGGGATCTCAGCGGGACCCCAGAGTCTGTACTAGCCGGACTCTGCGGGCGCCCAGGACTGCTGCCGGATCCACGGGGAGCAGGTAAGGTCGCGGATCACCGCTTGCGGTGATCCTCGCATTTGAAATGCAGTCCTGTGCCTCCGGTCTCTGGGGACAGACCGGAGGCGCCGGCAGTGGCGGCGGGCCCCCCATACCCCGTGTGTCCACTAGACCACCAGGGACTTAGTGTTCGGTGCAGGGAGCCGGCGTCCCGGGGGTTAATAGCCGGCCAGGGGAGACAGCCTTCCCTGTTACAGCGGCTCCTCAGCTCAGCGCACCTTTCAGTATCTATAGTCTGGTGTCGCTGAGCTGCTTCCTCCGCGGGCCACGCTTCTTCTGAGGTCTCCAGCGGCCATTTTCTCTGTGGTGCAGCAGAGATCTCTGGAGATGGCAGTGAGTCCAGTCCCCCTGCTTACCTCACCATCAGGTCAGTGTACACAGCGCTGTAGCCTTCCCAGACACTGAATCTGGGTAAGTTGCATGCAGTGTAATAGTGCAGTATATTATATGACATGTTTATGTATATATGTATATATCTGCATTGTATGTGACTTATGCTAGTGATGACTGTCTGTATTCTCTCACCTGTCAGTGTATATCTATCCCTTTCCTTATCTGCCCTAATACAGCTGTACTTGGGGTGGTTCTGAGACCTCACATTTATATACTTGTTAATATTTGTGAGGTTTGTCACATACTGTTGCGTGCTGCACGTTGCCATATTTTGAGTGGAACTGTGTGTTGCATACGCTGAAAATGGGTCCCTGCAGCTAATTTTTAGTATCAGTCAGGACCAGTATAGCGCTGCTTGATCAAGAGCGTTATGCTGCACCCATTTTTACTATCCTGCAAGCCATGTGCTGCAGGTGTTAGTGCGGAGGATTTAACTCTTAAAGGGTTCTGTATGTGGCGTCATCGGGTGCCAGCCCCTTTCACGACCCCCTTGGGCGGTTTGTTTTCTCGGGATCCTCTTAATTGCGGATCGCCGGGCGGGCCCCATTGTTGTACCTCACTTGGGGTTACTTCACCATACTACCCCTTTTTCATCTCAGGGTATCTCGCAGTTTCTTGCACTCTTCCCCAGTGACACAGACTACCGCTCCCTACAGGGGTTTTTCGAGTATATGAATTCCCCCTGGTGCCACAATAGTCTGTCATGCCCCTTGCAGGGATTACCACAACAGCCACACTGGGTGGATGTCGTTTTTCTATGAAACGCAAATTGGCGTGGTTGACGCCCTGTGGTTACTTCCCACTTGGCTCTACCGTGAACTGGATACTGTTTTGGGCTCTTTCCCTCTTACACGGGGGGAAGCCTATCTCAAGTATCCTATCCTGCGTGGTCGGATTCTTCTGATCCGTAGGTGGTAACTCTGCCTGAAATCAGTATACTCGCTTTCAGGGGTTGTTACCCATCCTACCATGGCGATAGCATGGTTGGTTAATACTATTGCATACTGAGCTGATGCATTTGTAATGTTTTTTCCCCTCCAACACGTCTGGGGTTCAAATGTATTTGGTCGCTCTCGTAATATATGCAGTTGTCATAGGTGGACATGCCTATATTGGATACCAGCTCCTAACTTTCAGAGTTCCGGCTGCGACGGTATCCTCCGTAATACCCTATGGCTGCGCTCTGGGAATGCAGAGGTGCAGATACCATCTATAGGGTATATCTTGTTGGGTCCTGACCTTGACAGTGGCAGTACAAATTTCCCGCCTTCAGCTATGCTCACTATAGGGCCTCAGACTATTAAGTCTTTTTGTCCTCTGGGTCAGCCTAAAGGTCTGTTTCTTCATAGACTGTCGGCCTTTACAAGGGCCGACATATCCAGTTCCGAGCAGGCCTGGACTGCCAGCCGATCCTGCTTCTGAACCTACGGATATATCGTCAGCCTGACGAGACAGGCCTACCACTGGGAGATGGCGATTTTCTCAGTTTGCCCGGTACTAGTGTCTAGTTGCCGCGGCTACGTGGGTAGGAGGGTACGCACTCTCTTTGCTCAGGCGGCCTATTTCCATGTGATGGTACTCAGGCCCTTATTCGGAACAGGGCCTTACAAATCCAGAAAGCTATACAGTTGTTGCGGTAAGCGGAGCTAATTGGGCCATCCCCACTTTCTCAGCGAGGGACTGGTTGTTCTGCTTTCTTTCTGGTGCGGTGGCTGAATGGTCCTCTTTGGCCTATTCTCTGTCTCATTTCCCTGAACCAGTTCCTAAAGCTACCTGGGCTCAGGAGGCAATCCCTATGCTCCATCATACTATGTTTGGAACCTGGGGACTTTATGGTATCACTGGAGATACAGGACGCGTGCCTACGGGTACTTACAGAGACCTTACCTCAGCATGGACTGAGGTTTGCTGTATCACAGCACTTACGATTTTTCGGGCTCTGCCTGTTGAGACTGCTCTCAGCCCCACAGGGGTTTACCAGCGTTTTGGATTTTCTGACAGTTCTTCTGTTCAGTATATCCCAATGCTCCTGTACCTGGATGGCCTCCTGCTCTTAGCAGGATCACCGGGGTACTTTACAGCCGGGTCAGGTTGACTGTGGCTTCTTCAGGGTGCAGACGTTTAATCAATGGGGAAAAAGTCCTCCCTGCATCCCTTTCTGGGTATTCTTCACCTAGGAGCCCTGCTGGATTCTCAGAATCTGAGAATTCTTCTGGCGTAAGACGGCATCTCCACTCTTCCATTAGGAGTACATGGATGTCTGCGCAGTCGACATATGTCTTTACACTCTGGGATGCATGGTCCACTATTCAGTGTCTGCCTTTGGAAGGGTGGAATGGGCTTAGTTCCATTCCAGGCCTTTCCATAATTGGCTTATCTCCAGATGGAACAAGTTTTTTCTGTCTGATCAATGTTCAAACGATGATGCTCTCCCCGGAGGCAAGTCGGTCCCTTTTCGGGTGACTATGGCCATCACGTCCAGGGTATTCTTTGCTAAGGACAGTGTCTGGTTCGCATCCATTTCAGTGCAGTTGGATGTCTGTCGATTCCACCCTGTCAATTAACTTGTTGGAACTTTAGCCTGTCTTGGGCCTTCACTCTGGCATAGCCCTTGTTTCCCGGTGAACCTGAAAAAGTTCAGTCCGACAGGGTCAGAACAGTGGCTTTCTTTTTAGCAATACTGTTCGTTGGGTGGCAATGTCAGGTATGTCATACATTCGGACATTGTCTAAGGGTCTCCTCCCGACCATCTCGACAGTGTTCATTTCAGGTGCTCTCCATTGGGAAGCGGGAGTCCTCAGCTGTCACGACGTGCATCCAGGGGACTAGTCTCTTCCCCAAGAGAGGTTTCATCTCCTGGTGAGCAGGGGGGGGGGGGGTCCTCCTGAGGTGACCCTCATGGCCTTCTGACTCTATCACACTATGGTGTTACAGTCCAACTCTGGGGATTCTGAAGCAACCTTCAGTGACTCTTTGTCGGTGAAGTGGTTCTTCCAATTTGCGTACCTGTGTTCTCCGGTCTCCATTCTTCCTCGAGGGAAGTGTTTCAATCGAGACGGAGATGCTTTCCTGCTGGTGGCTCCTGATTGCCCCAGATGTCAGGGGTACTTGGTTTTTCGGAGTCTCTCCATCGATACTCCATTCCTGATGCTTCACTGCCCAGACCTGTTGTCTCAGGGTCCTGGGGTTTGCCTTGGACCTGGGTAGTTTGTCTTTGACTGCGTCCCTACAGTGGTCTTACGGCTTCCCTGGCTTTGTCATCGTTGGAATGATTAGAGCACATGGATCAGCTTTTGCTGGGACCTACCACAAACTGTGGCAGCCATAATTCTTATGGTATTATACCTGTCGATATGATCCTCTGGGGTCCAGGATTTCCAGATATTCTGGCATTCCTTCCGGCTGGCTTGGGTTTCACCCTCGGCCTGGCCTTCCTGACAGTGCGGATCTCTACACTGTCAGTATGATTAAGATATGGAATTGCTCCGCTCTGATATCCAGTTCATCCTTTGGAGTGTTTTCTGGATTATGCCTCCATTTGTCCTCCCTAGGGACTCCTTGGGAGTTAGTAGTGGTTCTTCGTTAACTCCGGGGAAAGTTAATGGAACCGCTGGTTGTGATAGCCATTACATGGTCTATTGCTTTGGCTTTCTCTCTTTCTCTCAGGGAGTTTATATCACCCAGGTGAGTGTCGGAATTGGGAGCGTTCTCATGTGGCTCCCTCTTCTGGAGGGCATCTTGTCAGGGTGTGAGTTGCTCTCACCCTGTGTTTCTTCTTAGTGATTTTTAGGTTCCATATTATTCTGGAACTTATGGTGAGGCCATTCAGTCCCCAGTCCTCTCGGCTGGTGTGGCCTCATTGACTGTAGTCCGGCCTCTGTGGATTTATGTGATCCGTTAATCGGACTCCTTGTTGGTGGTCTGAAATTTCTGGTTTTAACAGGAAAGGATGGCCGGCCTATGGCCAAATGTTGGCTGGACGGCCTCGTATGTCTTCTTCAGGGGCCTACCCATGGGTAGGCCTTTCTGTTATTGATGCTTGTTTTTTCTCGGGCCATGTAACCCTCGTGGGTGGCTCGCTGTGGCGCCTTGGCTGTTTTGCCTTGCTAGATGGCCACGTGGTCTTCTGTCCACACCTTTTTAAGGTTCTAGGCATTGGTTTCCTTTGCCTCTCCGGATGCTTCCTTTTTGGCGGCGGATTCTCCTCTCAGCACAGGAGCGTCCCCTCCCTTGGTTGAACTGCTTTGGGACATCCCCAAGGTCAACCCTGTGGACCCCCTATGGACCCTGAAGTAGAAAACAAGAGATATGGTAAGAACTTACCTTTGTTATCTCTGTTTCTACGAAGTCCATAGGGTCCACAGGGCGCCCGCCCTGACGCACCTGGCTTCGAATGGGCTGTGTGGCTGGTCACCGGTTTTCCGTCTCCCATTTCTGTGAGTATGGTTATCGAGTGTTCCATTTTTCTCTCTCTTTTTCTCTCCTCCTCCGGCCTTTGGCTACTTACAAACTGAGGTGCCTCTGGCTTGGGGGTGGGGTTATAGGGAGAGTGGACCCAAGTGCATCCTGGGAGCTAAAAGCTTTAACTGCGTGGTGCCCGGATTTGGTTCCCAACCTATACCCCAAGGTCAACCCTGTGGACCCTATGGACTTCGTAGAAACAGAGATAACAAAGGTAAGTTCTTACCATATCTCTTGTTGTTCCTGCACTATGCAAAGACCAGGACTGTGTACCCTACCTCTACCCTATAGTCTCCCCTTTATTTATATTTGTAATTTCTGAGTGATGGAGTAATCCCAGGACTAGGTGAGGGGGGGCTTCTGCGGTGACCTATTATAATACATCACTTATACTTGCATCAAAGTCTGCGTGAAGATTTATTTGGTCCTGCATGATGCCCGCAAAAGAGTTTTTCCTGCTTGTAAACAGCCAATCGCTAGATGGATCACACCAGGCGTACGTAGGGTCTGTTCCTTAAATTGTCCAGGCACATTCTGCCAGATCATTCCGCCCTTCATGGACGGGGTGACACAGCGGTTTTATTGTTTTTTTTGGCGTCCAAGGATGCCCATTTTCGGCGGGAAGGTGCTACATACCAACTTGAACGGGCATATCTGAGATATAGTGGGTGTCCCTGTGTCCCCATTGGGAAAAAAATGAAAAAGTGATTTATTGTTAGCGAGTCGTCATATCCATTTATAGATAAATTCGCCATCCACGCCTCTAGTGGTAAGGACTTCCACAGCTTAACTGCCCTTACAGTAGAGAACCCTTCCTGTGCTATTGGAATAATTTTTTATCATATTCACAAAGGATGACCCCTTATTTTCTGTATAGCTCTTGGTATGGCAAGTTTGAAAAAAAAAAAAAAAGATATACGAGGGTGAGTAAAAAATGATCCGCACTCCAGTTATATTAAAACTTCTGTTGGCCGCACTGTCTTATCAACGCTTTCCGTACTAGGTCGCTGTCTCCCCAGTCACTGCTGTGCAGGTTTGAACGTGTTTTGTCAGTTAATTTGTGACTGCAGTGCAAGAAAAAATGGCTGCCCCACTTGTGATTTGCACGAAAGAAGGGCAGCGTGCAGTGATTCGGTTTATTGTGGTCTGAGGGTGTGTCTGGTGCCGATATTTATCGAAGACTTTGTGCACAGTATGGAGAAAGGGTTTTGTCGCAAAAGTGTGTATGAATGGATAGAGAGGTTCAAGGTGTCACGCGCACAACTGTCAGCCATGAAGAAGGAGCCGGACACCCGTCCACGACTGATGAGAGCATTGAGCGTGCACGTGAACTGATTCTGTTGAATAGACTACAGTGGATCCCCTGAAAGAAACCCTACAAGGACAAGGTCTGATGAAGAGGTGAAGACAGCGGTGCGTTCGTGGCTCGCAGCTCAGCCTAAAACTTTTTTTAAAGAGGGAATACGAAAGCTTGTTGACAGGTGGACAAAGTGTATTGAAAAGCAGAGAGATTATGTAGAAAAATTATGTATTTTCTGAAAGTTGATTTAAATACATTTTTAGAGCTAGAGTGTGGATAGTTTTTGACTCACCCTCGTATATATATGAATTCCCAACCTCTCACCAAAAGTAGTTCTTGTTAGGGACCCTCCCCAATGACACCCGCCATTTATTCCAGCCAGCAACCAAATATTTTGTAAATGTGAAACGCGTCTCTGTAGGTCCATAGATATACTGCATTACTGCTGTCTCTACTTCTTCCTGTTGCGTCTTATTTCTCCATGTTCCGATCTCCTATTTCTCTTCTTCACCCTCAGCTTTTGGAACAGGCCCTGGTCATCGAGGAGCAGCTGCGTCGTGCTGCCTATCTGAATATGACACAGGACCCTTCACATCCAGCTATGGCCCTCAATGCCCGCTTCTCAGAGGTTGAATGTCTGGCCGAAAGCCACCAGCACTTGTCCAAGGAGTCCCTGGCAGGGAACAAGCCTGCCAACGCTGTGCTGCATAAAGGTAAGCTGGATGGAGGGGTAAAGGATAAAAGAGGAGAAAAGAGGGTAGAGGAGGAGTTAGGTTTCTGTTGTAGATATGGAGACATCACATTTCCCATAGGTCCATATTGCCTGTTACATGGGATAACATGTTATGAGATAATATGGGGTACAAAGATCTCCTTGTTTTATCAGCCCTATGTCGGCAGATGTCCCATAATAAGAGAACCAATTGAGTTGTCAAAGAATAGATCGCAGTGTCTTTCCCCCGAAACGCGTTTCACATCATTGTATTTTGTAACAGCTGGTTATCCCAGAGAAGAAAGGGTTTATTCCTCGCCATAGGAAATGAGGGTAGAAACATGCAAATTGCTTGTTACTTGCCATTTAAGGTCATTTTAGCGGTATAGCATAACAAGTTGCAGACCGTTGTTCCCTTATTATTTTACTTTATATTATTCAGGAATAGTGGCTTTTGCAGGGACAGGATCACTGTCCACACATGTAATGGCCATATTGGAAGAGTTCTGGCTGTGTGACACTGGGACCAGAGGCCGGATCCCATTCGAGCTTAGGTGTTCGGAGCAAGACTACAGTGAACTTATTTTACAAAACTCACTGGATGCGCACTTCAAAACGTCTGTGTAATACACTGGTGAGCCCTGATGCTCCTCCCAGGGCATGTCATGGTGCACACGTATTCTCCATGACGGGAGGCAATTCTGGAATCTAGGAATGTTCCTGGATTTGTGGCTAGGTGGAAAATTCATTCATAAAAGCTAGGCCACAGTAACGCAACTGGAAGGTGCAAAATTCGTCCCATTACAGGCAAAGTTTGAGACCTCCAATAGCTTAGAGCTGGCTTAAGAATGAAGGTCTTTTGCAGCGTGGAAATGGCTACGTCCCCCTAATAAAGCATGGAATGCTCCTAAAATATTCCCTCTACGTCCATTTATCTCCTTTCAATACTCGCTCTGCAAATCCAAGTGTGACCACTCTACGCCCTCACTCGGCCCATCTGCCATACTGCATCCACCTTCTTGCTTGGGATTTAGTGTATGCTCTTCGCCCAGTTTGCTCTTCATCAATGACGTTCACGCTCTTTGTAATAAATGTGCTTTGTCGTAGACATCTAGCACCTATCCCAGCTGTCTCCGAGCTTTCTGTCTCTTTCCTTGCTGTCTCTTTAGTTTGGCGGGATTTGGAACTGGTTGTACTTTTTTTTTTCTTTTATACAACTCCTTAATTTTCCATGAGGATTAGGCGGTCGTCCCACACATCACAGATCTTCTCACTGTGTCCGTTTTCCTGTGGGCCAGCAGACTGACTTTGCCTATCTCTGCCACAAGCCCTCTGTTGCCGCTTAGATCTCCCATCTGTGGTCAGGTTGCAGGAACTTGTCTGTTTGGCGTTAGCTGAGACCCTTTTATCCCGTCTTGTATTAGGAGCTGCACTGCGGACTTACTGACAGGCATTATAGATGGTTCTGTTCTTCTGTGCCCGCTGTTGTAGCTATGAAACCACAGAGGCTTCCGGTTACTGTAATAGACCATGCAGTCCTGCTTTATGGTGGGAATTCAATTCCCTGTACACTGGGCATAGCCACAATACCCTCCTGCACATTAGTTATGGTACTGCCAACATCACCAGTTTTCCTTGGCACCTCTGTTACCCCATGTGCCTCCAGATCACCATATTTAAAAGAAAAAAAACGGTTAAGAGAAGAGAATTGTGCAGGGTGGGACCAGATCTGCCATGGATCCAGGAAACGGCACATTTAGGGTAAGAGAAGTGCATCGTGGGACCAGATTCCTGACAGACCCAGCGAACGGCGCCTCTGGGGTGAAAGCAGAAAGGAGTGCAATGGCGGGATCCATTTCCAGGCTAACCCAGCAAACCGCACATCCAGGGTGAACAGGGGTAGAAGAGCGGTGTGTGACCAGACCCCAGACTAACAACGTTGCATCAAGAGAAGAGCGTAGGATTCCAGAAGGATCTAGCAAAATAGCACAACCAGGGATAAGAGGAGGGAGAGCAGGGTGCGTCCCGGCATCCATGAAGCGTCCAGCAGCCGATGCATCCCGGGTAAAGGGAGAGAGGAGGGACCAGAGTTTGGGACCAGATCCCTAACCGATCCAGCAGCCGGTGCATCCCGGGTAGGAGGAGATCCGGATTCTCAATGGATAGAGCAATTGGTGTATCCAGAGGGAACCAGATCCTTGAACGATCTAGAAAATGGTGCACCCTGGGTAAGAGGATAAATTGGTGTATCGGGAGGAGGAGTGCAGTGTGGGATGGATCCCAATAACCAGCATACCCAGGACATGATAAGAGATCAGTGGGTGACTGGATTCCCTGATAGAAGCAGCAGATGGCATCGCCAGGATAAAAGGAAGTCATCCTCTATGGCGGGAATCATCTGCGCTGTGATTTTGCAGCATGGTGGAAGACAGAGAGCAATGTAGGAGACGAGGGTTATCCTGATCTATCCTCTCCTCTCTTAGGATGACTGCGGCTACCAGGACATCTGATCTGATTCATACTCGGATGGAATCAATACATCGGGCGCAAGCACTTGATGTTTCGATTGTGCGCATGTGTCCAAAAGCGCACCGCGCAATTATCCGTCCGGTTACTTGTGGGAGACACAAATCCAAATTATATGGAGATCCGGGCAACTCTGTTCGGTGACTCGGCGGTGGCTTTTGACTTTGGGCGAGTCGGGAACGTGCCGATGGCAGGGACTGCATTGGAAAACGTAGTTCCAGTGGCACCGCCGGCCACGTGCCATCGGGCATTCTGAGCAACCATAGGATTGTACGAATGTCTTGATGCCGCGGCTGATGCCCGCTCAGTGGTGTTTAAATTTGGGCACACCGGTGGATCAGAACCGCAGCCGGTAGGCATCTCAGTAGACAGCCCAGCAAGGCAGCTGCTATTGTTCATAGTTTCAATTAAAGAAAACAAAAAACGTAGCGATCACCTTGAAGTCGAAGAAAGTTCTCTCTTTATTTCTACAGGCAGCCATTCGGCTGAGCTGCCTCTTCGCTCAGATAAATGCGCAGTGACCATCTCCTCCCCATAACCCATTACTTGGTACCATTTACAGAGCGCTCTTACCATGTACAGGTCAGATGAGCATGGCGCCTAAATGAACAGACTGGGCGCGCGGCCGTTGTTAGGCAGCAGATCGGCTGCACGTTCCAGGCATAACATCTACAGGTTGTGGCCATAAACCATACGGACCTCTGCTCCGACAATGGGCTGATGATATACAGAGATTGCATTTAGAACATTCCCATGAGCAGGAGAAAAAGGGGCCAACGATTTAGCACAGGGGTCTTCAAACTTGGCCCTCCAGCTGCTGTGGAACTACACATCCCAGCACTGCCACCTTTTTGATATAACAGCATGCTAAAACTATGTGCAGTGCATGCTGGGATGTGTAGTTCCACAGCATCTGGAGGGCCAAGTTTGAAGACCCCTGATTTAGCAGGTGGGGCTGTCGGAGGGCGGAGATGGCTTTATCCGAAAAGAGTACAGAGCGCTGTGTTAATTCCGTAGGGTGGGCCCTAGTGTATTAGAGGTACAGGGGCATCTGGTACACGTGTCTGAGCTCTCCCCCTTTTCAGTGTTGAACCAGCTGGAGGAGCTGCTGAGCGATATGAAGGCGGACGTAACGCGCCTCCCTGCTTCCCTCGCACGCATCCCGCCCATCGCGGCCAGACTGCAGATGTCAGAGCGCAGTATCCTGAGCCGGCTCGCAAGCAAAGGGAGTGAGAGCACAGCTCCTCCGGTGAGAGACCAGGGCGGGCGGGGGGAGAGGGGGGAAATGGATGGGTGGGACATTGCAAAAATCTGCATGGTGGGAACATGGGGACTGTGTAGAATTGCAAATCCTAGGGATCAGGATAAATATGTAGAGGGATTAGACTTTGTGGTTTCACTAATTATAGCAGATGAAGGCTCACGCGTGCATCGTGGATCGATAGTTGTTTGAACTACAAGTCCCATAAAGCCCTGGCAGCAAGATGCTGGGAATTGTAGTTCCACAACAGCTGTCCAGCCCCCGGTTGCTCCGCTCTAGCTTCTAGCGCTAAATGAATTAGAAATAGGCGCGTCCAGGAGGGTATTGCAGGCTGGGAAAGGCAGTTACAGTAAGGAAATATGGGAGGGGGGACGTGATCAGTGTTTGTGGCACAATCAGATTTCATTCTCTCTGTCCCCCCCTAGGTGTTCCCCCCTGGTCCGTACACCACGCCTCCTCTCTTCGGGGGGCATTTCCCAAGCAGCCTGCCCACATCACCTCATACTGGGGCCAATTATAATCAGATGCCCCTGGGGTCCTTCTTGTCAGGTAAGAGTGAGCGCTCTTCCTTCTCTCCTCTCTCCTGTTCATTTCCATGCAGTTGTTTTTCGTTACATTGTCCCTTTTCTGTGTATTGTTTTATTTTCATTTCCATGCAGTTGTTTGTCGTTACATTGTCCCTTTTCTGTGTGTTGTGTTGTTTTATTTTCATTTCACACTAAGTTTGCAGTTTATGTTAACAGTGTAATGTTACGGATATAGTGGACTTCATTTGCGAAGCGCGTTGGGTTCACCCTGCAATTGGCTTTGGTTTGGCCCCCAGCGCCTACTCTCCACACACAGATGATGCCTCTGCTCACTAGAAGGCAAGGAGAGATCTAATGGGAGACACACTTATGGTTAATCCTAGTTTCTAAACTCTCCGTTTCCAACCAATCGGCAAATCCATGGGCATTGTTGTAGCTACTTCGTAACGATGTAAGGACTCTCTCCAGCCAATGCCTGCTCCTGTGCCTCCATCCGGGCGCACGAACCCACGCATACTGGCAGAGACCTCGGCCCATGCCAATGAGTGTGACATCACCAAAACGAGGATTCTACTATATGCCTCGGCCCTTTCGCGCTTCGCAGATGAGGCCCAACTAATCTATATTTGAGGATAAATGTACAAGCCAATAAGTCAAATCCACTTGGAAACTGAAACCTTCTTTAAAGTGGATCTGTAATAATAGAACTTAGCACAAACCTCATAATAAACTATTGAAAATACAGAGTAATAGCGAATGATTGGGGTGTGGTATAAGCAGTGGTGTAACTAGGGTATTTGGAGCCCAGGGCAAATTTGAAAAAGGAGCCCCACAACATCCCGATATGTGCGCGCCGAAGGCGTGCGCGGAAAAAAAATGGGCGTGTCAACATGCCCTTTATATAGTGCCCCCAGCAGTAGTCCCCCCCATACAGATTTCCCTGTAGTGATCCCCCCTATCTAGTGCCCCCTGTAGTTGTCCCCGCAGTGCCCCTAGCAGTAAGCCCCTTATATAGTGCCCCCAGCAGTAGTCCCCGTCCCTCCCTCCCATGCAGTGCCCCCAGTAGTGGTCCCCCCTATCCAGTGGTCCCTGTAGTGGTCCTTCCTGTTATTGCCCCCAGTTGTGGTCCCCCCCCGTGCAGTGCCCCTAGTAGTAGGCCCCTTTTATAATGCCCCCAGTAGTAGTTCCCCCCCCCCCAAGTAGTGGTCCCCAGATGAGGTTCCCCCTCCCGATTAAGTGATAGCCGCCCCCCCCAGTAGAGGTCCTCCCAATAATGGTGCCCCCAGTAATAGCCCCCCCCAATAGAGGTCCTCCTAATACTGGTGCCCCCAGTAGTAGCTACCCCCCCCGTTGTTCCCCCACCCCAGTAGAGGTCCCCCCAGTGGTAGCCACCCCCGTTGTGCCCCCAGTAGTGCTGACATACTTACCTGAATCCACGCTGCTGCTGCTGCTCCTCCAATCCGCGACGCCGCTCCCGCCCGCCAGTCCTCCCGGGCTGGTGCGCTCAGCATAATGGGACAGACGTCATGATGGTCTTGACCATCGCGACCATCTTCCTGGCCGCTTTCTATAGCAGTGGGCGGTAACTCAACCGTTCCGCTCAGTTAGCGTGCAATAGGAGTGTTTCGGGTGTATCAGCGAAAGTGACTTCGTACACAGACGCTCCGCTGCAAGCGTAGAAGGCCATACACAGACGGAAAAACTGCGCTGCAAGCTTCAGGGGGTGCGGCCGATGGTGGCATCTGAGGATGTGCCAATCGGTAATGCAGCGGGGAGGTATAACTATCGTGTTTGCGTCCTTTGTCATCTCACCCCGGATGGCATACGCCACGAAACACACGGTCATTCTGGGGCTATAACTGTAACCTCAGCATGTGCTTTAGGCGCTTGCGCAGAACATAGAGACGTCCGTACTCCGAGGTCACATGGTGACATCACACGCACTTCTCATTTGTGCAGAGATTCCGGGCTACAACCGATCAGATATCAGGCTTACTTGCAGTAGGCGGATGAGAGGTCAGGTCTTATTGGCTCTAGTGAGTGACCGCGCATTCATACTTTCATTTTCAAGTGATTTGTTACAGAATTTCAAAGGAGAGCTTTGTATGCTCAATGGCCAACTCCAGCTTCAACCCAAGTCAGCGATACAAATAAGTGGTCAATCCCGCTGCGGATACCCGCTATTGTTATACGTATAATAACTCGGGTGTCTTTCTGGATTTCAGCTTGAGCGTATGAAGCTAAAGGTGACTAGTATGTGATAATGGCCGTCAGCATTATAGTGTAGCTGTTATTCTCTTGTTGTGTTGCTCGATTGTCTTCTGTTATTTGTTCTTCCGTTCAAATGGAGTATATTTAGGCTTTGTAATATCATTTTGAGTTTGTATATCGGCCGTCTGTGTAGATAATTCCACTGTCCAAGTGTTTCCCAGCTTCCACTACGTGACACGCTGATAAGCCCACGTTCAGCAAAAAAAAGAGCGCTTGTCCCGTCAAATGGTTTTACAGCCCCAATTACAGATCTTTATTTTAATGGGGAGGGTTTCTACCACCTTCTGATTACTTTAATGCAGCGGCTTGCCCTTTGCCTAGTCGCTACTCTTACTAAAATATTGATGATCTCAAGGAATGGCTGAAAAGCAAAGAGGGAAGCCGCGGAGATAAAGCTAGATAATATATTTTGTAAATGTGTCCGGAGAAGAGGTGCAAGGCGGCACTGAATTAACGTAATCTGAAGGCGACCCGCGTCTCGGTGATGTCACATGTTCCAAGTGATGCGGCTCTGTGCATTCTCACCAATATTCCCTTCAGATTGACAAGATGGCCGCCTCCGTGGTGGTCCGCCTTAATAAAAATGATTTATCGCCAACTTTAAACTTTTAATCTGCTTCTCTTCCTCCAGCTTCTAACGGCCCCCCGATTCTGGTGAAGAAAGAGAGGGAGCTGGACTTGCTGGACAGGAGAGACGGAAGGGCCGGCGAGGTGATTTGTATCGATGACTGAAGCCCGCCTCCCACTGCCCCTTGTGCCGCTCTGAGGGGGAGCAGCGACAGATACGACCCAGACGGTGGGCACTGCGGCAGGATGAATGTCGCACCCGCAGTCTGTTCACCCCCCCTGCAGCAGTTGGGGTAGCCCCCTCACTCCCCCCTCCCCTGGCTTGGCATTGAATGAAACGTACCATTAATCAATTTTTTTTTTTTTTCTGGACGGCGGCGTGAACGGGAGACGTCTGTTCTTCCAGCGACGAGCAATCAAGAGAAAAGCCGGGAATCGTCTGTCCAAACCTACGCTTACAGGGTGACACAGACAGACGGACGCAGCGAATCTGTCCCTCCCCGCGTAGGGCGACACAGATATATATGGGTCACACACCGAGCAGATGGCAATGGACCTCTTGTCAGTCTCTCTGTCCCTGTGTCCTCTCGCCAACTGCCCCGCGGTGTACTCCGACCACGCTGATGTAAACCATGTATATATATATAAACGTACGCACATCGCTTTCCGTATGCCGCTGCTTGGCCTGCAACGCCTCTTGTGGTGCTGTGTTCCTCATGGTCTGCTCTTGCCTCCTGATGTACATATAAATTATACTTTTTATTTCACTCTGCAGTATACTGTCTGTTTTCTATTGCACGCTTGATCACTCCGAGAACGCCCCAGCAGGTAGTAAGGGCAGTTTTTTTTTTTTCCATGCTACCGGGCTTACGGGGTACCGTGTAGTTTATGGTGGCGTTAGGATAAAAAAAAGGTGGTCTTTGTGGGTGATGGCATGAGTTTCTGTAAGTGAACGCAACCATCAGGCCGGGTACACATCTAGACGACGGCAAATCGCCCAGTTATTATTCTAGTTTGTACCCACCCTTAGCCCGCTTACTACCCTCACAATGAAAGTTTGCAACATAAATCGCAGTCTAAGGACCATCTCAGACCCAGGAACTTGTCAGGACTGTAGATTATGTAAATCTATGATCGTGTGGGGAGGACGTTTTTCTCTGCACAGCAAACGTCCTGTGTTTACATCTCCTCAAGGACCCTACTTCCACCAGCCCCTGACTGTGATGTTTTGAACAATAGCTTGCCATCAGCTGTGCAAGTGATGTAATTACATTGGGGCTTATGTATTTTACGTAACATGGACAAAGTGGATGTTTGGTTTTGCACTGGAATGCTGTCACTTTTGTACATTACACTGAACTCCTAGCGTCAGACATCTGGGGGTAATATTTAGTAACTGTCGGGTTTTGGTTCTAAATCAAAACCGTCCGAAATCGACAGTTACCGACTTCGTTTTTTTGTTTCAAAAAGATGTATATATTTACTAACCGGGGGGTTTCAGCTTCAATTGAAACCCAACGTCGATGTCAGTTGTTATTTTGCTGCTGTAAATGCCTTCGGGTTTTGAGCCCTGAGTTTAGAACTGATGGCGTTTAGAATTACAAACACGACTGGAAACCCGTCCAAACAGAAGCACTGCACAGATCAGTATGGCCTGTGCATGCTTCGTTAGGGTAAAAGGTAAAATATGGGTTAAACAAAAAAAATGAAAAGAAAAAAGTGTGGGGTCCCCACTAAATTCATAACCAGGGGGGAAACCCCTCCGATTTTCCAATAACCATCACCGGGCTGAACCAGGCGGAATGGTAATGCCCAGTGCTTAAAGTGGTCCTAGTGACGTGGTGGAACTCACCCTCCCCCCACGGTGCTTATTTAATAAAGGGATAGCGCGCATCGCAAAAAGGGGCGTGGTCACACAATAGTATGCCCTATTCAAATGACGCCACACAGTAGCGCAATCTTATTCACATTACACTGCACATAGTGCCCCTGATTCACATTACACCACATAGTAGTGTCCCTTATTCATGTTATGACACAGTAGTGCCCCCTTTTACACAATCCCCACATTAGTGCCCCTTATACATAATGCCCACAGTAGTAGTGCCCCGAATACAAAATGCCTACAGTAGTAGTGCCCCTTATACAATGCCCCCAGCAGTAGTGCCCCTTATGCAATACCCACTGTAGTGGCGCCTCTTATGCAATGCCCCCATTAGTAGAGCACCCTGTAGTACTCCCAGTGGTAATGCCCCCAGTAGTAATGCTCCCATTTGTAGTACCCCTTACACAAGAAAAATACAAACTACTTACCTTAAGCCCTGCTCCCGTGTTCACTGCCGACCGCCTGGCCGCTCCTCAGAACTATGGGAGAGACGTCATGACATCTCTCCCATAGTGCACACTGCGGGAGTCAGAAGCCGAAGCTCTGGAGTGAAGTCCGGCCTCCGGCTGCTGCTAAGGGGAAGGAGCCGGCTCCCGCTGGTAACAAAATCTCCTCGGTTCCCCGGCATATGGAGCCTCCCTGTGTACCGGGCTGACTAGCCGGGTAAGGTGGGGCGGAGGAGGTGGACCTGGTACCGTCTCCAGAGAGAACTGATGGAACGCAGTTCCGCCCCACTTTAACCCCTGGTAATGCCATAGCGGGGGGGAGGGCGGGTGGCAAGCATGGGGTCCACACAGCATGGGGTCCACTTGCCATCGCGTTAACTAGCTCCAAGCTGTTCAGTCCAGGTCTGGAAGTCCTTGGAAAATGGGGCTTCTTCACGAACCATAGGGGACACAGGCTTAGACCATGGGTATAGGGTGAGCAGGAAGAGTTCGGGCACCAAATAGTTAAACTCCTCCCAGCAGCCCCGGCTCCTCCCCCCCCCAATACCCCAGCCCCAGGCCGGCCAGTTCAGTTTGGTGCCCTGCAGGAAGCCAGGCACATGTTAGAGACTGCACTACAGTCTCAGCTTCTTTACTTTCATTTTTTTATTTTATGTAAGTTTTTACTATGAGTGGGCATCGCTAGGAGTCCTATAGGACGCCCGCACTGCTGATCCACCGACCCCCTCCTGGGCTCAGTGACCTCGGCTGGTCCCACAGCTCACACCGGGGACCTGCAGCCCCATGCTGTGGGACGAGCACGGACGGTGCCCAGAGGTAAGTTGCGGCTCCCTGTTTACAGGGAGCCACGCTGCAGTGGCTGTTACCGCCATTGTTGGAGACCACCGGTGGTGCCAACAGCGGTCGCCCAGGCGCCTCCCCTAGATCACCAGGGCACAGGCAATGGGGTGCTTCATTAGAAGCAGCCATTGCCCTGGGGGATCTGGTTAAGCCCCTCCCCCGCTGCCTTGGTGCGCTCAGTCACTGCGACAGCCACAGGGATTCTCCCCCCTCCCCTTCCAACTGAGAACACTGAGCGGCCATTTTACCCTGTACCTGCTTCAGTTAGTCTCTGGAGAGCAGTAAAGGGCTCCTGTCTCCCTGTATACCTATTCCCATGGGGTCAGGTCATACATTAAGCTCCTTCCTACCGACTGGGGTATGGATTGTTGAGCATTAATTGCTCATTAATATATCATTGAATGTTTCTGTGTGCATGTAATTGTGGGCTTGATTCAGACCCGGACGCAATTTGGGGCCGCTCGCTGGCTAAAAGGGGCCGGCTATTTAAATCATGTGCTCGCACTGCGTCGCGTAAAGCCGCCCACTAAGTATTAGCGAGCGGCCGCACTATACGCTCGCACCTGTATAAAGACGCCCCTTTGCCACTCGCAACACACGTCATCTCCGGCAGCTGTAGGATTAATCAGGACCATCGAGAGCCATCAGAGCTGCTCGCAGCGCTTGTGGTAGCCTTTTCCCACCACAACATTGCGAGCAGTTCAGGCTAAAATACAACCCAGTCATGTGTGTAATGACGCTACTTTGCTAATTATGCACACCCATTAAACGCCATTCTGACGGTTGGGCACGCCTGCGTTCGCTCATCCACACCCCCGTTTACAAGCACCTTCCCCTGTTACCACCCATAAACGGTGCTATCTGTCACTCAAAATAGCGGCCCGACTGCGGGCTACGGGCGAGCACTTTCCCATCGCAATGACTGGTTCGCGCACGCGCATTGCGACTCATACGCATTCGCAGATTGCGAAAACTCGCTCAGAGCGAGCGCAGCATAGCGTCCGGGTCTGAATCAGGCCCTGTGTTCAGGAGTACATTTTTGTTTTTTCAGTTTCTTCGAACAGCTTAGTAAATCCCTCGCCTGTAAAGACCCGCTTATTGTGGGGTGAGGTCACATTCATTGCACGCCCCCTTTTAATGCACACAGTAGTTTACCTAACTGGCATGGGGGGGCTGCCCTGGATTGCTTATCGGGTTCTCCAAGGGCAAAGCACCCAGGGATGGGGGTGCCTCAGTGTGGTGTAACTACAGGACTTGTACCTCAGGCTCTGTACTATGATGGGACTTCCTCCTGGAGCCGGCCTGGACTACCTCTCATAGGCAAGGTTGTAGATGGCTAAGGACTATTGCATATCCTCTGCAGTGTCAAGATTGTGTCGGACAAACAGACTGGCAACCCCAGGGCCAGCTCTCCCTACTAGTATCCCTCCTGGGGCCTAGCTGGGCACCTTATAGCATTCTGCCTTAGGAGCCAGGGATGCAGCCCTTCTCACTTTAAGCGCAGGTGTCCTCATCCTGAGGCTGGACAGGAACCGCCACGCCTCACAGCACTGAAGTCGTAATGCTTGATTCCCACTACGGCCCTAAATGGGTGGAGTTTGTATATTCTCCCTGTGTTTGCGTGGGTGTCCTCCGGGTGCTCCGGTTCCCTCCCACACCAGTCTAAAATAGTGTTGCGTTCCTGTCCGGTAATTGGAAGTTCTTCAGCTCATTGGGACACTATGTCTAATATTTCAGACCTTTGTCTATCCCAAACGCCCGGTTTAACGGGATAAGAGCTGTTCTTAGCTTCAAGGATACCGAGGCCTATGGCCACACCAGTAAGAAGATATTGTGTAAGCGCTCTGAGGTATGGCCACACCAACCTGAATGCGCCCGATATCGTTTGATCCGAGAAGCTAAACAGGGTCAGGTCTTGGTTAGTTCTTGGACCGCCAAGGAATACCAGGTGCGGTAGGCTACAGACCCCTAAGTCTATAGCGCTTCGGTTTCATTCTTCGGTAGACTGTTTCTGCATTCCCGTTTATTTGCGCAGCGTGTGGACCATCTGCGGAGGCACCTCTGGGTTTCTAAGCTCCTTGCCCCCTTCAGTTCTCTACCTGCTGTGGACCAGGCATAATTAGCCGCCGCCTCCTCCTCAGGCAATGCTCACTTGGCCCGCCTATTCCAGATATGGCGTCCCTTGGGATCCATTGGACAGGGCAATTAAACTTTCCTCAAAAATGTCTTATATTCTGCAGACGCTATCACGCATTCAGTCCTGACTTCTGCTTATGTAGCTAAAGCCTTTGGAGGTTGGACGGATGCTCTTTAGGAAGTCCTCAGCTGCTTCAGGTGAGAACGTCAGAGGGTGGCCTCATGTATTGAAGAGGCGACAATAGTTACTGGTGTCCTGACTTCAGGTGTCAACATCCTTGGTGGTGGTTAGGTGAACTCTCTGGCTTAATTTCTGGTGCGCTGACTCAGACTTCAAGAAGGCCATAGGGGCTCTTCCACTTCAGGTCACTGGCTGTGCTGTTTTGGCCAGGGTGGTAGCCATAATGACAGCGTCCAGGACAACCTTCCCCCTTCTATGATTTAGGTTACAAACTTCTAATCTTCGCTCCTTTCCTTGAAGGGAAGGTCCAAGGACCAAACTTTCTCAGGGCTCCAGGTTACCCAGGTTTACCAGTTATCCTACCTCCAGGCCTACTGACAGGCTTGTGCTTCACTAGGCATACCTCCACCTAGGGGGGGTTCCCAGCATGGGCGGATGACTTTGCTGTTTCCATTACCTGGATGGCGACCACGCAGGATGCCTGAGGGTGATTTTTTTCTCCCTGGGGCTATGCCGTAGCCTTTCAGAAATGGCCTTAGATTCTATTTTGTCTTAGTGGTCACGCCCTGCTGGGACTTTTTGGCCAGTCTCTTAGTTGTTCACCAGGAATTCCTCAACAGGCTTTTTGGTGAACCAGGGAGTCTCCATCATTCTGACTCTGCGGGATCTCGGGGCCTCCTTGGTTTCTCAGGAAGCCTATTTCCAGGTTCCTATGCGGCCCCGTCACTAGAGTTTTCCTCTAGCTGGTGGTTCAAGAGGAGCATTTTCATTTTCAGACATTTCCATTCAGTCCAGAACCCATAGCCTTTTAACGAAAGTCATGGTAAATAATTTATGTCGCAGGGGCATCAGGTTTCTACCTTCTCTAAACGACCTTCTGATCCTTACCGGTCTCCGGATGTTCTCAAGGAACACATCGGTCTTTCATTAGGTCTCTCCAAGATCATCACTGGGATGGATTCCTCCTGGACTCTATGTCGCTTTGGATGAAGGATTGTCCCTGTGGAACAGTTCCCACCAATAGCTCACACCTTCCTGGGAGATTAGGCTCTTTTTCTGGTGGTCCAGGCATCCTGCTAACACTGGGGTTGCCCCCTTTTGATTCCACACAGGGTCCTCCTCACCACCGATGTCAACAACCTTCTAGGGTCAGTGAACAGCCTCCGGGGTCAATCAACTTTTCAGATCTCCGATCTTCAGAAAATTACGTCATCGGTGAAAAGTTTTCGCCAAAAACACGCAAAAATGGCTTTTCGCTTCAAATTGAATACAGCCCATAGCAAGTGACTGTGCAGGGTAAAACCATGCTGCACTGCAGGTGGGGCAGATTTAAAATGTGCAGAGAGATTTAGATTTGGGAGGGGTGTGTCCAAACTTACATCTAAATTGCAGTGTAAAAATAAAGCTGTGCAGTATTTGTGGGCTACATGCAAAAGCAGCCAGTATTTACCCTGCATGCAAAATAAAATGCATGTATTTGCACCCCTTGCATTGCAACATGGTTTGTCCATACACACAGTTACTTGCTTTATCTTACTCTATTCCCAATGCTGAATCAGGCCCACGGATCAATGATTTTCTGACTTACATCACAATGTGAAGGCTCTATCTCATTCACCGTAGGATCATCTGGTGGTTTAGAAGACCTTTACTTGCAGCTACACTATTCACAAAAAATTATCCACTTCTTTTCTTGGCCCTGCAACCACTGATGCCACCTGAGGGGAGGAAGACCTCATATGTGATGTGCCAGCCTGAGAACATTAACTGCCGATCCCAATAGACTCCGTAACAACAAATAATAATAATGATCTTTAAATAGCGCTTTTTTTTTTCAGAAAGATTTAAAGCGCTTTACATTTGCAGGAAATAAACCGTATCACGCAGGAGGCAGCCATCTTGGACGCACTCTATAAGTTACAGTAGGCAGAATAACCAACGTGGGGATATGGACATATGAAAGAGGAAAACGGAGGGTGGGCGGACATAGGAGACACTGAAGGTGAAGGGATACAGTGGCAAGAAAGATCGAAATGCAGTGATAATTGGCTGGCCAGCGGTGAGACAGAAATACATTGGTCATTCCTGGGTGAGAAGTCTGTAATAGCAGGACGACAGGACGTGAGGCAAGGACAAATGCAATAAAGACTGACAATTACTGTAGTAATAATGTACCAGCTGGTGAGAATTCTCCTATTGCACCAATCGCTGCCAGCGTGTGACAATTACCCCCCCGAACTGCCTATTCCAATTGCTGGTTTATCTGAACGCACACTGCAGGTAATTCATGACCAGATCGTTGTTAAAGAGATTATGACCCCTGTGTTTAGCCCAGGATTGAAGCCTTGTGTTGGTGCCAACCTCGCATGAGCCTTGTACTGGCGGCACTCTTTGTATTTTCTTTGTATGAAAAAATATTTTGGATTTTGGAACTCCAAGTAAGCTGATCAGACTTCACTGTTAGTATTATTATTACCCTTTATTTATTTGGTGCCACAAGTGTTCCGCAGCGCCTTACATAGTACATAAATGAGTGAACAAGAAACCAGTGACTTATAGTACAATACAGGACAAGGTTTATGTACGTTGCTGCATTGGAGATCAATATACTCAAATAAGCAACAGGGTGAGTTAGGTGCCCTAGTAGGGAGTGAGTAGTAGATACAAGTAAGGAGAAGCACAAGAGGGTAGAGGGCCCTGCTCGTGAGAGCTTACAGTCTAATGGGGAGGGGCAGACAAACCTGTGTGACACAGATGGGGTAGACAGACAGAAAGGAGCATGTAGCTGCGAGTTAGGATGAGAGCTGGAAGGCTATTATGAAGTAGTGGGTCTTGAGAGCCCGTTTGAAGATTTGTACAGAGGTGGAGAGTCTGATAGGGAGAGAGTTCCAGAGGTGGGGAGCAGACTGGGCAAAATTTTGGATAAAGGAGCAGGAGGAAGTAATAAGTTGGCAGGAGAGACGGCATGCATTTCTTGAGCAAAGAGGGCAGATGGGAGGGTGAAGGGAGATGAGGTCAGAGATGTAAATGGGAGAGGAATGGGTGAGGGCTTTGTAAATGAGTGTAATGCTGAGTACACACTGGCAGATTTATTGGCCAATCAATTGATCTGCCAATATATTGTATGCCCGCCGGCCATTGTGTACCTGCGTTGGCTGTGCTGCACAGCCGATGACAGATATATCTGTCCATCGTGCTGTGTGTACAAGCAATCAGCTGACCGCCTGTACGGCCAGCGGGACCTGCGGATACATGACAGATAATGGTTGTTCAGTGTATATGAAAAACCATCATCTGCAGATATATCTGCTAGGTGTGTACCCAGCTTAAGAGCCTTGAATTGGGTTCTGAAGGGGAGCCAGTGGAGGGCTTGTAGGAGAGGGAAATTATTTAACTTTAATAATTGGGGGCTCATGCAAAGGACTCTCATCCCTCTGCTCATAGACACAGATTTCGGTGTATCAACAAGGGTGGAAGACGCATCACTAAAGGTAAGAACAATTTGTTCTAATTCTTAAAACCATCAGTGTTAATACACCAAACTCCTGCTTTGTGAGTTAAGAAGATGCAGAGGAAAGAATCTGGGAAGAATAAGGTAAAATAAATTGCATAGTCTGCGTAGATATTTGCTGTGTTTTAAATAACTTTCTGCCTGATACAGTAGTTACACTGCCATAAAACTAACATTTTAGACAAAATTGTATAGCTCAGTGTTATAAAATTCACCATTTACTGTACCTGTGCAGACTTGCTGAGCAGGTTAATTAGCACATTAAAACATAGAGCATAGACTCTGTGGCCCATCTCAGAGACTGACTCGCAGTTTTCTATTTCTCTTCTCAGTCAGTTACATGTTTGATAGAAATATCTGAATTAAAAGGTACAAACAAAAGGAATTGTGGTAACAAAACTATGCGGGATGGGTGTGCCGGTCAAACCACCATGTAAATAGTGCGATTACCTTCACCAAGGACAATTTCCTGAGGGACTACAAAAAGGGGAGCAAAATACTGCACCCCAATTTGCAACATTTTGAAAGCTTAAAGGACCGCAACAAGAGAAGCGAAAGGATCGTATTTCAGGATCGGCATTTAATCAGTATGTGACTACAGCAATTCAATAAGCACAATAGTGAATTTCGGGGAGTGAAAGAGCCTAGACCGCTTCTAATTTAAATGATACTTATACCCCTTTTACACCAGAGCAAAAACCTGGGTTTTTGCTGGGTCTACCCGGGTCGCAGCTCAGTGTAAAAGGGTCCCTGAAAAATAACCTGCGTCAAGTGACCCAGCAATCCAACCCAGGTAGCTACCAGGGTTGGACCCAGGATTGACCCGGGTAATGGTGCAGTGTAAACGGTGCAACCCGGGTTATCTGACCTGGGTCATGCCTAAAATGAGCTGATTGGTGGTTGTGGGGCAGTCACCTCCCACTTTTTATGACCTCACAGGTTTAGCAGGGCAGACCTGAGTTCAGTGTGAACAGGGCTGACCTGGGAGTAACCCAGATCGAAGCTGCAGTGTAAATGGGTCTGACCTGGGTCTGACCAGGGTTGGAACCATGTCCAAAAACCCAGGTCGGACCTGGGTTTTTGGTGGAAAAGAGGTATTAGTGAGTACAATATTGTGTGTAGGAAACCTGTTGGGACGATAGGTAGGTCACGGGTTAACACCGTTAGGACAAGAGGTAACGGTATATAATGACTTCAGCTGTACATAAAATGGAGACCGGAATATGTATAGACACTTTACTTCTATTTGCAAAAGCCGCAACAAACTTGTAATACTTTTGGTTAATAACAACGACTCACAAGGGAGACCTTAAATCTCAAAGTAAATGTGAATAAATACAGAAAAAAAACAACATAAATTGCAAAAATAAAAATAGTCAACAGATGACTGAAAAAAAAAAAAAAAACATTCCAATGGTTGGTAAAGTTAATTGTACAGTTGAGTAAGTAGTATTAGGGGGGATATCACATTGTATTGGTGATGATAACGTATAGAGTGTGACGTCCCACAGCTCTTATACAGATGAGTATGTCTCTTTGTCAGGTGTATATACTGATGACAAATATGGTTCCTGTTGTGCAAGATGACTCTTATCATCCCGCGGAGACTAGTGCCTGCACCTCCTCTGTGACAGGAGAAAGTTATACTGCGGCACCCGGCACCTGTCACTGAGGAGAAGCCGCATTTTGGTGTCACTCCCTCTGAGGGTGACATCCAGGTGTGTCCCGCACCCCCTTAGTGACGTCACTGTATCAAAGGGTGAGAAAAAAATTAGTTTGCAAATACGCGGTTCTCTATATAGAATAGTTATATCCATAAAATTGATACCAATCAATATTGCCGGCAATAATACAATGACATATATGATTGATATCAACGGATAAATATCCTGAGTTTACACTTATAAAAGATGTCACCAGCTGTGTGCCCTATTTGTAAACATTAAAATTGTATCTACTTTACATCAGAAACAAAGTTGCATATTCTTGTAGTAAGTATCCTTTCCACAAGAATATAATATGATACTCAAATGCGACCAATCCTTTGTGTAGTCCAGATACCTGAGTATGTAAAGTGAATATGACTGATGATCCACAAATATCTAGATCTATTTAGGAGATCAATTAGTGTGACATCTCCCCATATAGATTATATATTTAAAAGGTGAGGGCCGAACACCATGTCCTTTATTGTCCCGCTTATTAGCTCGATGTAAGAAAATGGACAGATAGTCAGCTCACCTGGTGACCAGACTCAGACTCTTCGTGGTGTAATGTGAGCAAATTCTCCGTGTGAATATGGCCTATCTGGCCCGTCCCTGCTGTATGCTGCCCGACTTCTGGTTCATCGGAACGGCTGACTTGTGGGCCGGGTAACAGCCAAATGGTAAGCGGAGCTCTACGGAGGCGCTCAGCTGATCAATTCCTACTCCGGAGCTCCAGCGGCTGCAGTGTCAGATGGTACACAAAGCTCAACGGAGGCGCTCAAGTGAGCAATTCAACTCCGGTGCTGTAGCGGCTGCCGCACTCAGGTCAGGTGATCACCGGGGCTTCACGAACAATAAGCACTGATGGTGCATGCGGGTCTCCACAGGCTTGGACACAAATAGGATTTGCAGACTAGAATCCAGGGACACCCTAACGCGTTTCTTTCTCAATAGAGAATTTCTTCAGAAGGAAAAGTTGCATCCATAATTATACAGTTGATGTGGGATCAAAGGGGAATAAGTGCCCAATCCGGCGGCCATTTTTAATGAATAAAAAATATATTTTCTTGGTCATATTTCTTTTTCTTGCTTTCACTGATCTCTGCCCTGCTGTCTTCCCTACACCTCTTTATCTTAACTTTGTGCTAGTGCCCCAAAGGTTCAAGGATAGCCCAATTATCTTTCTACAAGTCTGAAGTGACTGTTTCAATCCTTTTAACCGAGTTATGAATCCATCCTTAGTCAAATGGATGAGTTCTTATTATGTTCAGTTTTGTCTTCTTTGCCTGACACTAAAACAATAGTTTCATGTCTCACAAGCAGGACAGAAGGTATTATGAGGATAAGTTACAGCCATGTTGGATGAAGGAGGTATATTGGGGACATTGGACCTCATTCAGAGACGATCACTTTCTACAAGCGATCGCTCTGAATGAGGGTGGCCACTTTTTTAAGTGCCACCTTCTGGTCGATCGCTAGGCTGTGGGTTACAACCCACAGCTCTAGCGACCGACCAGGGTGATGGTCGCGATGGTCAAGACCATTGTGACCATCGGGGCTTGCGACGAGACCCTAAGATTGGGTCTTGGCACTCGCAAGCCCCAGGGAGCTTCCTGCTCTAATCGAGCAGGAAGCTCCCCACTGACATCAGCAATGATGTCAGTGGTGCTGCCCCCAAACAGCAAGCGTTCTGACTGGAACGCCTCCGTTTGGCCGGGGACGCCCCCTGCCCGCCCACCAAACGGGGCGAGTTGTCACTCACCATCGACAGCTCGCCCCGTTTGGTGCGAGACCCCTAGTGATGGAGCACCCGTCGCTAGCCGGGTCTCGCGCATGCGCACGTTGGAGCCGGCTCTGATGTGCGCATGCCCAGTGGGGCAACATCGACCCAGTTGCGAGCGTTCAGCGCTTGCGACCGGGTCTGAATGACCCCCATTGTGTGACTGAGGGGATGAGACATCAGACAGGATATAGAGAGACACGGGTACTGAAAAGGGGGGGGGAGTGGGTACTAATTATCCACAGCAGCGTGTGTGCTGGGCTGCATTGCAGTGGGAGACCACTGATCACGCCCCCCGGCTTCGTGCTGGGCTGAGGGACTCACAGCGCCCTCTTCGCGGTGCTGCAAAAAGGTCTGTTTTTCACCCTAAGGGGGACATGGCCACACCCCCACACAATTAGGCCACTCCCCCTGGCCCGCCCTCAACGCTCCTGGGGAGACAGTATAAGGGCATCATGCAGTATGCAGTGTCTGCTCATTGTAAATTTGACACAAATAAGCACAAAATGGTAATTGGCCCTTATGGCACAAACACATAATAACCATCAAAAGATGTAATATGCTAAATCCTGTCATTTATTTGACATATGTATCTTACAAGATAAAAAGGAGGATTCAGCAGTTACACAGATACAAATGACTGCATGGAACATTTAAATCAGATCGGCTTACCCCTTGACCTGACATGTGACAGCCCTTTATAAAGAATATACTATGATTTTTTTTCATAGATAATGTCGGATGGCAGACGATAATACTAATGCCAACTAAAAGATACGTTTTGAGGTCATCTATGAGGTTGTGGTCCTTTGACAGATTAAAATTTTGGGGTCTATTTACTAAGCAGTGTTAGGAGACAGAGTGAAAAGTGATAAGAAAGTGATAAGGTGCCAGCCAATCCGCTCCCAACTGTCATTCTTCAAACACAGCCTGTGAGATGGCAGTTGGGAGCTGATTGGCTGGCACCTTATCACTTTCTTATCACTTTTCACTCTGTCTCCTAACACTGCTTAGTAAATAGACCCCTAAGTTTTATTTTTTTGATGAACAACAAAATCATTAATAATAATACATTCCCAAGACACACAAAGGACTGTTGACGACCATACAACTGCCACTGGTAGTTAAGTTGATTTAGACAAGGAGAGCTGATAAGGTTGCAAAGAGTGGTGGCCTCACCTGTAGCTCAGTTGCCAAGAATGCAGGCAATGAATTTAATGGTTTTAATTCAATTATTTTTGAGGCTCTCAGCATATAGAAAGTGATTAATATGCAAGATTTGTGTTCACCACGGGAAAGAGGATGAAGGGATGTGGACTGGAGTCTACAGGACTGTGTAATGATGGACCCAGTAGGCCAGTAGCTCACAGGGCATACTTTTCAAGCCTGGCAGAGGCAGCACATGGTATGGCTCATTTGGGTAAGGAAGGTATGTGTAGATTGGTGTGCACTTGGCTTCTCTTCTCAAGTTGCAAAGAAGGCTGCTTTCATTCCTTACCTGTTTGAGAAAGAACATGGGAAAAATAATACCAACTGATCCATCCAACATTCCTCCTACCAGGGGGGCTAATTCCTGCCCAGGTGATACAAATCAACTTCATAAGTTGAGTAAGGTGATGACTGAGACAGGGTAAGCATGGCAAGAAGCCTTGCCGCTAGTATGACAAAAGCATCAGAACTACCCCTGGACCACCACTTAACCTGTCACCATTGGGGATATTTTATTTTTGTTGGACAGATGACCTTGGAACTGTCTGGTGTGAGAAAGAAACTGAGATAACATGAGTTTAAAGCTTATGGCTCTGATCATGTTGGCTACTAGCTGTCATGTTCCTGGAAAATAATGTGATAGTTAAGACATTTCTTGAGTTGCTTAACAGACCGTTGGGAAGGACGATACCATTAACCAAACCACACCAACATACATCTCTTCACTCATCTCAAAATATCTCCCAACCCGACCTCTGCGCTCAGCACAAGATCTGCGTCTCTCATCCCCACGCATTACTTGCTCCCATTCACGGTTACAGGACTTTCTTCAGGCTGCACCCACGCTATGGAAGGCCTTACCCCCACAATAAGACTTACCTGAAGTCTCCAATCCTTCAAGCGTTCCCTGAAAACTCACCTCTTCAGGCAAGCTTGTCATATTCCAGAACCGCCCACATAACCTTCATAGCTTCCATATCTAATTACATCCCCTTTCACAGTCCACACATAACCTCACACATTGTCTTTCTTTCACATCCTCCTGACATTTGGCCGACATTCCTGTGTGACTGGATCATGCAGCCCACCAAGAAACTCTGCAATCTGGCTGAATTGCAATATATAGCACCTATCCTCGTGTATCAATGCCTATTTCCCTATTGATTGTGAGCTTGTGAGCAGGGCCTTCCCTGAGTATATAATAAGTGGTTGTCCTTTTCTCGAAACTCTGAAGGCATGTGTTTAAAGAGAAGGTAATACTGAATGCAATGACACATATACTGGTATTCAAAATCAAAACTAATCCAACAGCAAGATGGTAATAATTATCAAAATTTGGTGACCAGAGTATATAGTATCATTTTAAAGATAACATCTGATATAACTTGTTGCAACCACATTAAATTTCTTATATGAAAACTAAGATTTCTTCTTCAGGTTCCATAGGGCTCCACAGGGAGACCTTGGGGTGTTGAGGACCGGGCACCACAAAGATATAGCTTTCAGCTCCTAGGATGCACTGGGTCCACTCTCCCTATACCCAGAGCCAGAGGCACCTCAGTTTCGTTGGTGCCCGGCTGGATTCGGTCACCATTACGCAGGGGGGCTGCTTAGGCAGCCCAAATAGATTTTATTTTATGATTTGTTTATTTTATATTTTCCTGCTGAGCGTGCAGCAGCAGACTGTCCACAGGACGTCTGCGCTGCCGCTCCATCACCATTCTGTGACGCCGCAACGCCAGCTTCGGCTGGGGATTTCGCCGGGCATCCCGGGGTCCATGCTAGCCGGCCCTGCGGACGGACCCAGACTGTAGCCCGGACGCAAGGGGACAGGTAAGGCGGGTCATCAATTGCGGTGACCCGCGGATTGGCAGTCGGTCTCTGGTGACAGACCCAAGGTACTGAGAGTAAACACAGGCTTTATCCAAAGTGATCCACTAGACCACCATGGTACTTATGAAGTGTAAATCCAGCATCCCAGTGGTTAAAAATCAGCATGTGGAGGTCAATTTTCCCCATTAAAATGGCCCCTCCCCTCAGCTCAGGGCGCCATTCCTCTGAGGTGGTGTTTCCTGAACTGTTCTCCGACCACGCCCCCTCAGAGGTCTCCGGCGGCCATTTTCTCCAGGCTCAGCCACAGCTCTCTCTGGGAAATGCAGGGTCCGGTCCCTTGAGGTATTTACATACATTAGACCGGCGACCCACACATTGGAGAAGCCGCACACCTTCACCTCATACCGTGGTGGACTTATCCGCAGACTGCAGCTGCCGATCACCACCCCGCACCTGGCTCTCGTTGTGCCCCAGGACTAATAACATTGCTGCTATTCAATCACCGTCAGCACTACCTTTCTACGGGGACACATAGCTTTAATAACGAGAGACTGTCCTATTTAGAGAGGGCCTGATTCAGACCCGGTCGCAAGTGCTGAGCGCTCGCAACCGGGTCGATGCTTGGGACCAAGGGTATTTTGGATATTGGAATATTCCGCATTTTGGAATAATTGCATACCATATTGAAATGTCTTAGGAATAGAGCCCAAATCTAAACACAGAATGCATTTATGAATCATATACACCTTATACACACAGCCTGAAGGTCATTTTATACTTTATTTTTAATAATTGTGTGCCTTAATAAAGTTTGTGTACATTGAACCATCAAAAATCAAAAGTTTCACCTTCGCAGTCATGCTAAAAATATTTTGTATTTCGGAATATTCCGTATTTCGGAATATTTGGATATGGGAGACTCAACCTGTACTCTCTTTCAGGAGCTGTTGCCAGTCCGACCATGGCTATTGCATGTGTGGCCAAAGCTATAGAGAGCTGGTCTGATGCACTTGAAGACTCTTTTCCCTCAGATGCTTCTAGAGATTAGATGTGTTTCGTCGCTCACATACGAGATGCAGCTTCCTATATTGGAGAAACAACGTTGGATGCCAGTCTCCTAACCTCCAGAGTCTCGGCCGCAGCAGTGTGTGCCCACCGTACCCTGTGGCTACGCTCATTAAAGGCAGATGCAGATTCCAAGAAAGGCTCAGAAGTGTTACCCTACAATAAGGAGATCTCATTTGGCCTAGACCTTGACAAGATTGTAACTACATTGGCGGCATCAAAAACTGCATTTTTGCCTTCAGACACTACAAAGCCAAGGGTTAAGGATTTGGTTGCAGCCATTGGGCTGTCGATGCTGCCTTGGGGCTGGTTTGTTTTGACTAGTTGTGCTGAGGGCAAGAGGTGTGATGCAGCCCCTGGGCTGTAGGAGCACCCTTGAGGGCTGGTTGTGGCCTTTAAAGTCGTGGCCAAGGGACTGATGGTGTGAAGCAGCCGTTGGGCTGTTGCAGCAGCCTTAAGGGCTAATAGTGACCTGGGGACCCAGGACCATTGTAGCCTTTGGGCTGATGAGACTCAGGTGAGATACGCAACAAGAACGTGGGGCTGCTACCAGTGTCGCCGAGATGAAACTGGCGACGGTATGCTTATTTAAGCACCTGGAATGCAGATTGGCTACCAATGTCGCCGGGATGACACTGGTGATGGTGTGCTAGATTGCGTACCTGGAATGCAGAGTTGCTACCAATGCCGCCGGGATGACACTGGCGATGGTTTTCTAAGTTGCGCACCTGGGGTGCACCTGGAATGGCCACTACAAAGCCTTGGACTACATATTTTAAGTCCTTTTGTCCTCACGGAAAGCCTAAAAGGTCAGTCCTTTCCTAGGCAGTCGGCTTCCACTAGGGCTGCCAAGCCCAGGACCAAGCAGGCCTGGACCACCAGATGCCCTGCTTCAAAACTGGAGGATAAGCCCTCAGCCTGAGGTGACGGGCCTCCCTCTGGGGGATCCCAGAGTGGGAGGCTGACTTCTTCAGTTTGTCCAGTGCTGGTGTGAAATCACCATGGATGCTTGGGTAAGAGAAGTGGTCTCTCGCGGGTACGCCCTCTAATTTCTTAGACGGCCCCCCCACCAGTTTTTCTACACAGGCCCTCCTTCAGACCCGAACAAGACCCTACAAATCCAGAAAGCCATACAGTCCTTGCTGCAGGCAGGGGTAATTGTGCCAGTCCCGCTGTCTCATTGGGGGACTGGTTATTATTCTACTCTCTTTCTGGTTCAGGAGCCGAATGGGTCTCATTGGCTTATCCTCAACCTCAAATCCCTGAATAAATTCCTTAGGGTACCCAGGTTCAGGATGGAAACCCTAGCTATGGAGCCTGGGGACTTTATGGTATCCCTGGATATTCAGGATGCGTACCTATAGTGCCCTCACATCAGTGATATCTCTGGTTTGCTATACTACAGCAACACTTCCAATTTCAGGCTCAAACCTTTAGACTATCCATAGCTCCATGGGTGTTTACCAAAATTATGACTATCATGGATGACTTCCTGCTCTTAGCAGGATCCCCAGAAGTGCTTCACCCCCATCTGCAGCTAACCATTGCTTTCCTTCACAAGCATGGATGTTAATGAACTGGAAAAAGTCCTCCTTAAATCCCTCACAGAAAATGATTCATCTGGGAGCCCTGCTGGTTTAGAGAATCTTTCTGACATCAGACAAGATCTCCACACTTGAACTATGAGTGCGCTCCATAGTTGCCGGGTGTCAATCCACTCAGCAATGCAGACTCTGGGATCCATTGTGTCCACCTTCGATATGGTGTAGTATGCTCAGTTCCACTCCAGGCCTTTGCAAAGGCTAACCCTCTCCAGGTGGAACAGGATCAAAGCTATGGCAATGGTACTCTCTCTGGAGGTGTGTCTGTCCCTTTCATGGTGGCTACAGACATCTCATCTAACCAATGGTTGCCCCTTTTGGATCCCGGACTGGGTACTCCTAACAATGGATGCCAGTCTCCGAGATTGGGGCACACTGACCGGTCCACACTCCTTTCAGAGCCGTTTGGCAGGGTTGATTCAACCAATGTCTATCAACATACTGGCTTTTCGAGCTGTCTACAGGACCCTTATACTGGCCCAGGACATACTTCTGTCATGATCTGCAGCTTCCAGTCTGAGTCACTGCATTAATTACTGCCTGTTTGTGGGCAGTGTCAGGTGCACACTAATTGATTCTCCTGTCTGTGTACAGCACAGCTGCACACTGGTCTATCATTAAGGGACACTTGCTCTGGTTGGGCTTTGTTCCTGTTAAATTGCAGCCAGCCCTTCACTCCATGCCGGTGATAGAGTTTTTCGGACTTCCGGCTTTCCAGTCTACTGCTTGTCAGTCGAGCTCCTGAGTCAGTCTAGCTGTGTTTCGTGTGTGCCGTTTATTCCATAGAGGCAGCTCCACCTGCATTTCATCCACACGTGCTGCTTATACCATTTGGGCAGCACGGAGCGCTTCCTACTCCAGAAGCGTCTGTCACCATCTGTTGGCTTGTGTCAACCCGGCGGCACCAGCCGCAGTTTAGCATTCCAGGTGCACAATCTAGGACACCGTCGCCGGTGTCATCCCGGTAGCACTGGTAGCTACTCTGTGTTCCAGGTGCACAACCTAGCATACCATCGCTAGTGTCATCCCAGCGGCACTGGTAGCAGCTCTGCGTTCCAGGTGCTCAACTTAGCACACCGTCGCCAGTGTCATCCCAGAGGCGTTGGTAGCTACTCTGCATTCCAGGTGCACAATCTAGCACACCGTCACCAGTGTCATCCCGGTGACACTGGTAGCCACTCTGTGTTCCAGGTGCGCAAATTAGCACACCATCGCTAGTGTCATCCCGGCGGTACTGGTAGCATCTCTGCGTTCCAGGTGCGCTATTAAGCACACCGTTGCTAGTGTTATCTCGGCGGCACTGGTAGCAACCTCACCTGAGTCTCATCAGCCCAAAGGCTGCAATGGTCCTGGGGCCCCAGGTTGCTATCAGCCCTCAAGGCTGCTGCAACAGCCCAATGGCTGCTTCACACCATTAGTCCCTTGGCCACGACTATAAAGGCCACAATCAGCCCCCAAGGCTGCTCCAACAGCCCAAAGGCTGCCTCACACCATCAGTCCCTTGGCCTTGACTTTAACCACTTGCCTGGCATGGTCGTATCAGATACGACCATACCAGACTGGGCTTTTCCTGACATGGTCGTATCTGATACGACCAGTCAGGAAAGCTCTGTGGGCGGCTGCTGGAAAATAATTTTCTAGCAGCCGCCAATCACAGAGGGACTTCCTGGTCCCTCTGCACACTGTCCCTCCCTGTGGGCCGGCCGATCACTGCTAGCAGTGATCGGACAGCCCACCGAAGGCGCACCCACCCCCGGCAGCAGCTGACAGGGCAGAGAAGGCAGCGCTGATAGCGCTGTCCTTCTCTCCCTCCTCCGGAGCTAGCAGCAGCCCGGCGGCTGATGGCAGAGCAGAGCAGCCGCCGGGCAGAGAAGGACAGCGCTATCCTTCTCTCTCCCTCCAACCCCACTAGCAGCAGCCCGGCGGCTGCAAACTAGACAAAGCAGCCGCCAGGCAAACAGAAGGTAGCGCTATCAGCGCTGACCTTTTCTCTGCCCCCACCCCACCATCCTGTCAGCGGCTGCAAATAGTAGAGGGAGCAGCCGCTGGCCAAAGAGCCAACCCCTCCTCTCCCTCCTCCATGTTTGCAAGCCCCACCCCACATATAAACGCAAAGCCCTAGATGTATGTATATTATATATATTATTTATATATACATATATATATATATATATACACACACACACACACACACACACACTATATATATATATATATATATATATATATATATATGTGTGCATATATATATATATATATATAATATATAAAATGTGTGTGTGTATATATATATATATATATATATATATATACATACATACATACACACACGTGTGATCTATACACATGGATATATACATATACTGTGTATATACAGTATGTATATATATATATATATGTGTATGCGCACATATATACCATATATATATGTGTGTGTGTGTGGAGCCCCCAACCGATGTCAAACAATCGATTGTTTCTATCGATGGTTGAACCAATCGGCCATCGATGGTACAGCTGTCAATGACCAGAACTACAGAATACCATAAAAATGTAAATTTTTATGGTATATGGTGTTTAAAAAAAAAATTGCGTTGAAATAGTTTTAAAAGGCTGTTCCTGACCTAATTCAATCATAAAAAAACCCGACAATTTCGGAGCGGTTTTTGGACAAAAAATTAGTCAGTTAAGTGGTTAAAGGTCACAACCAGCCCTCAAGGCTGCTCCTACAGCCCACAGGCTGCATCACACCTCTTGCCCTCGGCACAAGTAGTCAAAACAAACCAGCCCCAAGGCAGCATCAACAGCCCAATGGCTGCAACCAAATCCTTAACCCCTGGCCACGACTAGGCAAATACATTCCAGCCCTCAAGGCTGTCATCAGTTGGCTCTACATTAATACCGTCGATTCTCTCCAGGAATCATAACATTATCATCGGCTATAAAAATTTGTAGGTTCATGGAGCCAGGTCAGAACCCAGCTCAAATTCTTGCTGCCCAAATACAGGTCCTAACACAAAAGGTTCAGGAACTTTCTCTCTGGGTAGAAGAGACACGGGCAGCTCCCCCCTCAGTTTCAGCCTCAGCTCAGCTCCCTGAGCCTAAACTCAATTTGCTGGATCACTTTTCTGGCAACCGTAAAGATTTTCTCACCTTCTGAGAAAGCTGCAAGGTGTACTTCAGGCTTTGGGCTGCTTCTTCTGGATCAGAGACCCAACGAGTCGGTATTATTATTACTTTGCTTCAAGATGACCCTCAGACCTGGGCCTTTGGTCTACCTCCAGCTCATAGTCCTCTGTAGATGGTGGATGCTTTCTTTGCTGCTCTAGGTCTTCTCTACGATGACCCAGACAAGGTGGCATTAGCCCAATCCAAACTCTGATCTCTGTCACAAGATCAAAGAGCTGCTGAGGATTACTGCACGGAGTTCCATAGGTGGGACAATGACTCTGGTTGGAATGATCTTGCACTAAGAAGTCAATTCCGCCTTGGTCTCTTGATCAGGTAAAGGATATCCTTGTCCAACATATGATTCTGGAGACATTGAATGACCTCATGCAACTGGTTATTCACATTGATCGCCGCAACCGGGAACATAGAAGGGAGAAGGAGCTTCCTACATCTGTTCCTCAGTCTCCAGTTTGGGTAACTCCTCCGGATCCTGGACAACCTATGCAATTGGGTGCCTATCGGCTCTCGGCCGAGGAGAAATGAAGCAGATGCTCCCAGGGCCTCTGCTTATATTGTGGAGGAAATGGCATTCAGTTTTGAATTGTCCTGTCAAATCGGGAAAAGGCAAGGTCTAGGTGTCTTAGGAGAGCTACACCTAGGCCTAACATCTGTCTCTCCCACAAATTCAGTTCTAATCTCCACCATTATTCAAGGAAGGGGGTGGTCCAGTTTCTTCCAGCACTCTTGGATAGTGGAGCAGTAGGAAATTATATGGACATCTTCCTTCTTTAAATCATTGGGACTGGCATCCGAACCTCTAATACGACCTCTCTCTGTAGTTGAACTTAATAGAGAGGAACATTTCAGAGTTGTCGTTGTCTCTCTGACATCTCCTGTTCAGTTATCCATTGGGGCTCTACATTCTGAGGAGATCACGTTCTTGTTGCTCCACTGTCCGCTGGCTCCATTGGTGTTGGGTCTTCCTTGGCTCAGAAGACATAACCCCGTCATTGATTGGCAAACTGGAGAAATTCTTCAGTGGAGTGATTTGTGTTCCTCTATCTGCATCACACTTCCTGTCCACCTGGCTTCTGCCATCCAGTCCGAATCAGCTTCCAGAATTCTGGCTCCTTATCAGGACTTGGCTGAAGTCTTTTCTAAAAAAAAAGGCAGATACCCGTCCACCTCACCGCTCCTATGACTGTGCGATTTATCTCCTTCCTGTTGCTTAGCTTCCCAAAGGCAGACTCTATGCTCTATCCCTTCCTGAAAGCAAGGCTATGGAAGAATATATTCAGGACACTTTGGAGAAAGGATTTATATGACCTTCCAAATCGTCGGTCGGAGCGGGCTTCTTTTTTGTGCAGAAAAAGGATGGCTCTCTTTGACCGTGCATTGAACAACATCACTTTTAAGAACTCCTATCCTTTGCCCTTGATTTCAGTATTGTTTGATCAACTTCGGGGGGCCTCCATCTTCTCCAATAGATATCAGAGGTGCATATAATCTGGTCCGCATTAGAGGATGACGCATGGAAAACGGCCTTTAACACCCATTCTGGCCATTATGAATACCTGGTGATGCTGTTCGGCCTGTCTTCCAGGATTTTATTAATAATGTGTTGAGGGAATATCTCGGTGTGTTTGCGGTTGTCTACCTCAATGATATTCTAATTTATTCCAGCTCCCTTGAGGAACATCTCAAGCATGTGAGACTGGTGCTGCTAAAACTCCTGGAGAACAATTTATATGCAAAACCAGAGAAATGCGATTTTGAAATTCAAGAGGTGTAGTTCCTGGGGTACATCATCTCCTCTCAAGGATTCTCAATGGATCCAAGCAAGGTTAAGGCCATCTTAGATTGAGTTCAGCCTACCAATCTTAAAGTGATCCAGCTCTTCCTTGGCTTCGCCAATTATAAAAGGCGATTTATCGATACCTTCTCATCCGTAGTTGCACCTATTGTGGTGCTCACCAAGAGAGGAGCCGATGTGCCCCAACTGGCCGGCCAAAGCTCTTCAAGCCTTTGACTCCTTAAAGATTGCCTTTACCTCTGCTCTGGTTCTTCGGCATCCCAATACTGACCTTCCATTTATTGTCAAAGTAGACGCCTCAGAGGCTGGCGTGGGGGCCATATTGTCTCAGAAGGATCCTGTGAATGGCAAACTCCATCCCTGTGCTTATTTTTCCCAGAAATTTGCATCAGCAGAAAGGAATTACGATGTAGGGAATAGTGAGCTGTTGGATATCAAGTGGGCATTGGAGGCACTGGCTGGAAGGAGCCAATCATTTCATCACGGTGCTCACCAATCACATTCTTTCTTACATTGAGACTGCCAAGAGGTTGAACGCCAGGCAGGGTCGGTGGGCATTATTTTTTACTCATTTTAATTATGTCATCTTGTTCCAGCCTGGCTCCAAGAACTTAAAGGTGGATGCCACAGTTTTCAACCAGTTCAACCAGTCACCATGCTGGAGGAAACCATCATCCCTACCTCTAATATCCATTTTGCTGTGACCAGAGATCTTGCAGTTCTTATTTGTTCCTGCCAATTGGAAGCTCCTGCAGAAATGCCACCAGGGGTCTTGTTCATGCCAGAGAGATTTCAGAAATCGGTGCTATTGGACTTTCATTCTTCCAAGCCATCTGGGCACCGAGGCATTGCAAAAATTACCGAATGACTGTCTCGTTCTGTCTGGTGGCAATGTCTGGATCAAGATACTCGGGACCTCAACCATTCTGCTCTGTCTTCCCCCTTCCGTGCTGTTTTGTCTTCCCCTTCCGTGCTGCTCTGTGTTCCCCATCTGTGCTGCTCTGTCTTCCCCCATCTGTGCTGCTCTGTCTTTCCCCATCTGTGCTGCCCTGTCTTTCCCCATCTGTGCTGCCCTGTCTTCCCCATCTGTGCTGCCCTGTCTTCCCCCATCTGTGCTGCTCTGTCTTTCCTCATCCATTCTGCTCCGTCTTCCCCCATCCATGCTGTTCTGTCTTCCACAAATTGTGCTGCTCTGTCTTTCACCATTTGTGCCACTAGGTCTTCCAGCATCTGTGCTGTTCTGTCTTCCCCATCTGTGGCCAGAGCATTCACATTCAGTCTTAATTTATGAATCACTGCCTTGTTCTGACCTTTGGCTATATTGTCTGCTACCTGCCCTGATCTTTGGCTACATTTCTGGAATGACTGATTTCTACCTGCCCTGACCTTTCACCCACTATTTGTGCAAGTGTTTTGTTGAACCCACCTGGAGGTACCGGGAAAACCAGGGGGCCATGCATAATGTCTGACCTATGGGCAGATCAGTCAGCTGGCAAGGGTAAAAAAGCTACTGCATATATTACACCAGAATTCTCATTGCCATACAAATGTGAATTAAAAAAAGTTCTTACAAAATGGTATTAAGATGGTATTTGAGTCCTTTCAGACTTTATTTCACAAATAAATGTTATTTACTTCCTGAGTAATTTTATGTTTACTAATTCCTAATCTCTATGAGAGTTTAAATAAATTTTTTACATATTTTGCATGTTACAAAGTGTATGGTGGAAATTTTTTTAAAACAATCCGGGTTATCAATTTATCAATTCATCAAAGTCTCAAAGCCCTACATTCTGTGGGAATGGAAGCATTCCTCTCAAGATTTAGGGCTTTTGGCTATTTCTTGAAGCTCTCCTATAGGTGCCGGCTACTGATTACTATTGCAAGCAACCACCGAAGGGCACCCTGCAATATATGGGGATTTCAACAATTTATCATGGACGATGGCAGTGACACAAGTGCTGCAGCTGCCCTGCGATTGCTAACACCATTTGAGAATGGCATTAGCCCAGAGGTGCCCACAGGGGAAAAAAAATTATTAAAATATAGCCTTTTTTTATCTTTTTAACAATTTTTTTCCCTATTTGTTTATTTTATTTTTTCTAACAAAAACTAGTTTTTTTGTTTGTTTTTAATAACAAATTTAAAGCCCAATAAAACATTTTCTTAATAAATAGACCCCTATAACACATCAAATCCATGCAGTTAAATTGAAATATGGTTTATTGCCCCTGTGGGGAACAATACTCACCGATTACAGGATAAAGGAGATAAATTATATGAAATTTAGAAGCCCTTCTTTTCATTTACTATTTTCTTGAGCCATGAAAATAATCCGTTAATACAGTATGACCCTTTATAAAACAATGAAAATGGAACCAAGGCAACAAACATAGCGAGTCACTAAAATATAGCTATGTTATGTATGTATACTGGGATGTAGTCAGAATCCCAATGGTAAGTATTAGGGTGAGGCACTAGGGGGAGGGTAAGGCTACGGGAGGGACGGGAAAGGGTTAGGGTAAGAGTTAAAATACTTACCTAAATTCATCAGGATTCTGACTGTCAGCATGGTGACCATCGATCCCGTACCCAACCTGATACGAATGTAAACCTGGTTGTTCACCATCAGTAGGTAGAGTACACCCAAGAGGGTCCTATGATGCTTGTATTGTGGGGGTATAGAGGCATCACAACACTGGGATAATTGTGTAGGAGATCTATGCTTACCTGATATTAGGACATGGGCACTATTGCTACATGTTATATTGGACTTGTTGCCACTTATTGCTTCCTATTATTAGACTTGGGGTTCACCTTTGTCTAGAACCTACAAGAGAAGAAATTGCTCTACATGAACTGGAATCTGGGAATGAGACTAAACCCGTTGAGTCCAGTGGGCCTCTTGTGGTCCAGAAGACACAAAAAATTCCATGGGAAGGACAACTGGTGAACCCCATGTGCCATATACACTAGTATGAGGACATAGACATCTGCTCAATCTACCTAGTTGGGTGTTCTCAGTTTCTTTTATTCCCAAAACATCACATAGTTTTACAATATGCATGGCAACAAAGAATTGCTTAGTTTTATCTCCTCCTTCCGTTTCTCCAGCTGATTATCCAGTAGTTTAATTAAGGTTATGTCCTGACTCAGGCTGGCAATGCCTGAACTCACTTAATTGGTTACAATTTCAATTGGTTTCAGTATTCCACCTATTTACTACCTCTTGCTTCAGTTGGTTGCATGGAAAGGGAACTGCTCTTACAGCTGCTGCACTCTATTACATGCTGTTGCTGAATTCCGAAAAATGCCAAGATATTTTACAAATAGCCAGCGTATCCTGCATGCACCTATTATTTTATAAGAAATTCGGAAACCACCAAGTTTATTGTGTGTGCAAAACACAGTACATGGTGAAATTCATCGTCATAATGCTTCTATAATCTTACCATTATCTTAAGGTTATCGGAAATTACAAATCCTGAGTAGAATCTTACCACGGTAAGCCATTTGGCATCACATTCCCAAATTTTTCCAACAGATTGACAGCGGCATGCCTCTTAATGAAGCCAGTGATACAGAGAGTAGCCTGCCTTTGAATGAGCTGGAATTTTGTGTTAGATACTGCTGCATTTTGTCTTAGATACTGCTGCTGTTAGGGCCAGTGCAAGGTGTCATGGCACCCTAGGCAAAACTCTAGCTTGCCATCCCTCACTTACTAGCTTCTCGCAAATGACTTTTGAAAAAAAAAATTATTCTTACCTGTTCCTGGCTGTTGAGTCTGCAGTCCATATAAACTGATGTCTGATGCAAAACACTGTCCAGACTCCTCTGCTGCTGTATGATTTCTAGATTGCTGGAGGGGAGACTGATGTTAGGACGAAGTAACAGACAAAAGTAAGAAGAGACTTACCACACTGCTGGTCATTCGGTGCCATTCTGCACATGTATGACCCGGAATTGCTGGGTCACACAGACATACTGCACTGGAAGATCGGTCTGGGGCTTCCAGGTGCAGATTCATTTGTATAAAATGTAAAAAATAAACATTTAACTTTTTTGAAAAGATGAAAAATTGGTTAATTTTTCTAATGTAGCATTTTTTCTTACCCCACAGGTGATCCGGTCCATAGGGGGGAGTACTGTATGTATATATATATATATATATATATATATATAGTGATAGGATCACTGGTAAAGTGGTCTGTGGCAGGTACATTTGTCCCAGATTCCTGTCTTTTGTGTTTTAAACCCCCAGGAGAAAGTCTGCAGTGTAGCAGGCTTGAGTTTCGGCTTTTTGAAAAGCCGGTTTGGGACCTGGGGGTTGTGGGTGAGAGGAGAGGGAGGGCTCCACCCACGGCCACTCCAGGTTTTGGTTCTCGCAGCCTGGTAACAGGCTTGATTGGGTTCCCACCTGAGAGTGGCCAATATAAGTCTAGTTTGTTTAGGGCTGATTGTCTCACCTGGGAGAGCAGGCAGGGAGTTTGCTCAGAGACACTTGAAAAACCTATTTGTGAGTACTGTGCTGTGCTTTGTTGCTGGCGAAGGCATTAGGCCCTGCCAGGTTCTGGTAGTGAGGGAACTACCTGTGAAGTTAGTGCCCCGACAGGGCTAGGATTTATATTTATGTTTTCTTTGTATTTCTGTCATTGTACAATAAAGACTGGCGCCGACCAGCTTGTACTTGCATCCAGACTGGTGTGCTGCTTCCCTGCTGCTGTGTGTGTGTGTAAGGAAGGAGTCCTCTACCCAGGAAAGGGACCCCCCTAACCTAACTGTGTCACAATATATATATATATATATATATATTACACTCACTGAGGTGCTGTTGGTTAGTAAACAAGTCTGGGTCTGTTTTGTATCTGCACCGATACCAGTGAAATTCTACTCAGTCGGTCAAGTCTGTCTAATTATTGAAAATCTGTATTATTTAGATGTAGGTGAATATCAGAGAGTGTTACCCCTGATGAAGTCCTTATAAGGACAAAGTGCGTTGAGTTGTTATTAAATAAATATGTCCGTTTGCTTGGGTCCCATTGGTGTGAGCTAAAACCATAAGGTGCGACAGTATTTTTTTAATGTTTGTTTATCAACGGAGTAAAACATGTTGATTCACTGTTGTAAATCATTTGTGATGTAAAAACATTACTGTTTTTTACGGAGTCTTTTTAAGTTTAATAAAAAGTTCTTACTAACTGTGGCCTTTTATGTCTAGGTGTCTCTTGGTGCGAAGGTTATATTGCAGTTAAGAATGAGGAAGGAACTAATACTTAGAAAGAACTACCTCATTGTGTTTCCTTTATACGAAGTGTAAAACCAAGAGGGTCATTTCAAGGTCAACCACAACAAGGAACAACTATTCTGATGTAATCCACCTTTGTCACAAATCCAGAACCGGTGTATTGGAGTGTTTCAATTATCCCAATTTTTTTTAAAAACAAATAAATATACTTGTATTTGATTAATGTGTGTTTAAATTGTTAGCGCCCTTCCTTATCTGTTGTTTTCACATTTTTTGGTAACCCTTCTAACAGGGGGTGTAAAGAGAGGTGCAGCTTATATTTCATTTTGAGAGCTTTTTTCAGCAAATAGAATCATTATAAATGTAAGCGCAAATTAGGGGCATCTGTTTGTGATTATATATATATATATATATATATATATATATATATACAGTCAGGTGCATAAATATTGGGACATTGACAGAATTTTCATATTTTGGCCTCTGTTCACCACCACAATGGCTTTGAAATGAAACAAACAAGATGTGCTTTAATTGCAGACTTTCAGATTTAATTTGAGGGTAATTACATCCAAATCAGGTGAATGGTGCAGGAATTACAACGGTTTCTATATGTGCCTCCCACTTTTTAAGGGGTCAAAAGTAATGGGACTATCAACTCAAAAGCTATTTCATGGACAGGTGTGGGCTATTCCCTCGTTATTTCATTATCAATTAAGCAGGTAAAAGGTCTGGAGTTGATTCTAGGTGTGACATTTGCATTTGGAATCAGTTGCTGTCGACTCTCAATATGAGATCCAAAGAGCTGTCACTATCAGTGAAGCAAGCCATCATTAGGCTGAAAAATCAAAACAAACCCATCAGAGAGATAGCAAAAACATTAGGTGTGGCCAAATCAACTGTTTGGAACATTCTTAAAAAGAAAGAACGCACCAGAGAGCTCAGCAACACCAAAAGACCCGGAAGACCACAGAAAACAACTGTGGTGGATGACAGAACAATTATTTCCCTGGTGAAGAAAAGCCCCTTCACAACAGTTGGCCAAATCAAGAACACTCTCCAGGAGGTAGGTGTATATGTGTCAAAGTCAACAATCAAGAGAAGACTTCACAAGAGTGAATATAGAGGGTTCACCACAAGATGTAAACCATTGGTGAGCCTCAAAAACAGGAAGACCAGATTAGAATTTGCCAAACAACATCTAAAAAAGCCATTACAGTTCTGGAACAACATCCTATGGACAGATGAGACAAATATCAACTTGTACCAGAGTGATGGGAAGAGAAGAGTATGGAGAAGGAAAGGAACTGCTCAAAACATACCATCTCATCAGTGAAGCGTGGTGGTAGTATCATGGCATGGGCATGTATGGCTGCCAATGGAACTGGTTCCCTTGTATTTATTGATGATGTGACTGCTGACAAAAGCAGCAGAATGAATTCAGAAGTGTTTCGGGCAATATTATATGCTCATATTCAGTCAAATGCTTCAGAATTCATTGGACGGCGCTTCACAGTGCAGATGGACAATGATCCGAAGCATACTGCAAAAGCAACCAAAGAGTTTTTTAAGGCTAAAAAGTGGAATGTTATGCAATGGCCAAGTCAATCCCCTGACCTGAATCTGATTGAGCATGCATTTCACTTGATGAAGACAAAACTGAAGGGAAAATGCCCCAAGAACAAGCAGGAACTGAAGACATTTGCAGTAGAGGCCTGTCACAGCATCACCAGGGATGAAACCCAGCGTCTGGTGATGTCTATGCGTTCCAGACTTCAGGCTGTAATTGCCTGCAAAGGATTTGCAACAAAGTATTAAAAAGTGAAAGTTAGATTTAGGATTGTTTAGTTTGTCCCATTACTTTTGGCCCCTTAAAAAGTGGGAGGCACATATAGAAACCGTTGTAATTCCTACACCGTTCACCTGATTTGGATGTAATTACCCTCAAATTAAATCTCAAAGTCTGCAGTTAAATCACATCTTGTTTGTTTCATTTCAAAGCCATTGTGGTGGTGATTAGAGGCCAAAATATGAAAATTCTGTCAATGTCCCAATATTTATGCACCTGACTGTATATATATTTTCTAAAGCATTGCTACACCCCACCCATATAACATTACACCATCCCCAAATAGCTTCACTATACCTCAATGCAACATTAACACCCAAGCCGATAATGATAATACACCCCCACCTCGCCTATCATTATATAACCCACTCTATCAAGATAACATTAATACACCCATAAAAATATTACTAGATACCACAAATACTTACCTTAGATTGCAGGAGGTTCTGTGGTCTGTTCATATTCACACCTCAGAGTAGTTGGGTGGGGTCCCGTAGAAATCAAATAGGCAGTGAATGAGGAGTGGGTGGAGCCTTGGGTAGGGAAGGGGCAGAGCCATGAAGAGGGGCAGGAGAAGGGACAGAAAGGCGGCAGTAGATTGGTGGCTGGTCCCTGAGGAGGGAGCAGCCACGATGTAGAGTGCGAAGGGGGCGGGCATCAGGCACTGCTGCTGGCAATGCTGTATCAGACATGTCATACTGTGACATGTCTGCAGCAGTCTCGGCCAGGCAGCAGCAGTGTGGGAGCGGCGGCCGTGGCTTTTAAGATCCGTGGGCCGCTGCCAGTGGTAAGTAAAATAAGGTGTGTTCTTTCAGACACATCCTTATTATAGTGTTAGCAGCCTTTTTGGTGCCCCCTCAGGTGCCGGTGCCCTAGGCAGCTGCCTAATGGCAGTGCTGGCCCTGGTTGCTGCTGAATGTGAAGCACCCACCCAGTGTGCTGTCACAGTCATGTAATCTTTAGTTTGACCAGGACGACTTGTCCACAGATCTGTAGTTATGTGGATAGTCGGTACAATGGCATTTTATAGGCAAGGAATAACATTTGTTAACATCTTGGTACAGGTGATACATTTCTGTACTGGTAGAATGGCATGGAGATGGGATTTAGTAGCATGGACACATGACCTCAACTAATTGTCTAAAACTAGATGCATTAATGGCAGATATTGGATGCAGATCTAATGCTACATACTTGCAAGTGATTGTTTCACAGTTTTTTTTTGTAACAGTGAAAAACCCTTTAAAGAGGTCTTCTTGGGATGTTGCCAGTGTCGGACTGGAGTATGAAGGGCCCACCGTGGAAATTGCATCGGTTGGGGCTCACTGAAGATGTCTGACAAGCCATTTTGTAGGTGTTGTCATCAACTGAATGGGCGTGGCCAGGGCCGGCCCTAGTCCAAATTTTTTGGTAAGCAAGTATATTTTTTGGTGCCCCCCTATGCAGTGCCCCTTTTACAGTGCCACCGGTAGTGGTCCCCCCTGAGCAGTGCCCCTTGTGCCCCCAGTAGTAGTCCCCCTATGCAGTGCCCCCAGTAGTGGTACCCCCTATGCAGTGCCCCTTTTACAGTGCCCCCGGTAGTGGTCCCCCCTGTGCAGTGCCCCTTGTGCCCCCAGTAGTATTCCCCTTATATAGTGCCCCAGTAGTACTCCCCCCCTATGCAGTGCCCCCAGTAGTGGTGCCCACTATGCAGTGCCCTTTATATAGTGCCCCTAGTAGTAATCCCCCCCTTGTAGTGCCCCCAGTAGTATTCCTCCCCCCTTGTAGTGCCCCCAGTAGTAATCTCCCCTTGTAGTGCTCCCAGTAGTAGCCCCCCTTGTAGTGCCCCCATTAGTAGTCCCCCACTTGTAGTGCCCCCAGTAGTAATCCCCCCCTTGTAGTGCCCCCAGTAGTATTCCCCCCTGTAGTGCCCCCAGTAGTATTACCCCCTGTAGTGTCCCCAGTAGTATTACCCCCTGTAGTGCCCCCAGTAGTATTACCCCCTGTAGTGCCCCCAGTAGTTTTACCCCCTGTAGTGCCCCCAGTAGTATTCCCCCCTAGTAATCCCCCCTTGTAGTGCCCCCCAGTAGTATTACCCCCTGTAGTGTCCCCAGTAGTATTCCCCCCCTGGTAATCCCCCCTTGTAGTGCCCCAGTAGTATTCCCCCCTTGTAGTGCCCCCGCAGTAGAGACGTAATGAAAATTTAAAAAAAAAACCACTTACCTGAAACCCGCTCCTGGGCCCGCCGCCGATACCAGCTCCTCCGACCGCCGCTTTGCATTATGGGAGTGACGTCACGTCATGACGTCACTCCCATTGCCCATTGCCGGAGCCGGCGGCTGTGTGTTTGTGCTGTGTAGCGCTGACTGAACTCCATCCGGTCAGCGCTACACACGCGGTGCAGCTGTGTCACAGAGACACAGTCTGGCCCGCATGGTACGCAGCTGAAGCACCCTTCACTATGTGGCGCCTTACACAGCTGTGTACCATGCGTAATGGGAGAACCGGCCCTGGGCGTGGCCATCCAACAAGGGACACGGGACACTATTATACACCCTGTTGGATTCGGTGGTAAAATACTTTTTTACTTACATAAAAATTTTATTTTTGTTCATGGCAGAGATATGATAATGACCTGGTTTATGGAACGGAACAGGCTAAAGAGTATCCTGTCGACATGTCGGAATGTAGAGAGCTGGACCATGGTCACCAGCTCAGAGGTGGCAGCAGTCAGGGTTATGCGATTATAGATAATGTGGAGGATATGTACTAAGCCTTGGAATGAGATAAAGTGGCGAGAGATATAGGGGTCTATTTACTAAGCCAGCTGTTCTCAAACTCGCTCCTCAGGACCCCACACAGGTCACGTTTTCCAGGACACCCAGCAGGAGCACAGGTGTATTCATTACTCACTGACAAATTTTTATAAGATCCACAGATGGAGCAAATTATTTCATTCTATGAGGAGACCTGGAAAACATGCACTGTTTGGGGTCCTGAGGACTGAGTTTGAGAACCTGTGTACTAAGCCTTGGAGAGAGATAAAGTTGACAGAGATAAAGTACCAACCAATCAGCTCCTAACTGATTGGTTGCATAAGATAAAACTCGTTGATAAATGGTCCCCAAAGTATGAACTTGTTGGTGTTGGACCGGGCACTGGTATATTCACATAAGTCAAATGCGATATAGGTCAATTATAAGCGGCATTTATAAAAAGTTAATTATCGTGCTAATAATTAAAGTTCCTTTTTAGCGCAAATGCTAAGGTAATTATGGCCGGTGATGCTCCCCTAGAGTCAGTACGAAAGCATCTAATACGAAACAGTAAAGTGACTCAATAAGTAAAATAATGTTCTCTTTATTAAGTAGGACCTCTTCTAGAACCAGGAACCCTCAGTATATAGTTAATGACAATACTTCATGCACTATGCCACTTTTTCATATACTGTAATTATGCCACAATTGCAAATATCAGTTATATTTACAGTCTGAAACTAATCCTCAGAGATTATCTGTCTATAGTTGAACAAACTAGTTATTATAAATTATAGCAGAGGTTTTCAACCGCTATGCCGCGGGGCGGTTGTTTAGCGTGCAGCAGCGTGAGAGTCGAGCTCCTCTGAGAGGTTCAGACGCGCCCCACGCCATGCCCAGACATGGCGGCATCACAGGTCACATGCCGCGTTGCCTGTCCGCCTGGCTGCCCCGACAGTTACCCAGCCCTTTGAAGAACCGCGGAGGTGCTCTGGCAGTGAAGGAGGAGCAGAGAAGAGGTAAGTGAAGGGGGTGGGGGACTGGGACATACAATAACGGACACTGATTGGTACGAGGGGGGGAGAGCGTAGAACAGAGGAGGAGGAGGGGGAGCACAATAACACAGATGGGAAGAAGGCAAGTGTGCACAATAACATATATGAGGAGGTGGAGGAGGGGGGGAGAGCACAATAACAGATGGAAAGAAGGGGGACACAATCACAGATGGGGAGAAGGGGGGGCAGAATAACGCAGACAGGGCAGTTAATCAGAGCAGGGCTGTACGGCTGCACCCTGTGACCCCTTCACAGAGTGTAATTATTCTGAAAATAATGGGGGGGGGCAGTCTCTTTCTTTGCCAGTGGCGCTCGGACCCCTAGATACACCCCTGGGGCCAATGTATGTGTGTTTTACTTCTCTGGGGCCAATGTAGTGCGTTTTATTCCTGTGGAGGCCAATGTATGTGCGTTTTATTCCTGCGGAGGCCAATGTATGTGCGTTTTATTCCTGCGGAGGCCAATGTATGTGCGTTTTATTCCTGCGGAGGCCAATGTATGTGCGTTTTATTCCTGCGGAGGCCAATGTATGTGCGTTTTATTCCTGTGGAGGCCAATGTATGTGCGTTTTATTCCTGAGGAGGCCAATGTATGTGCGTTTTATTCCTGCGGAGGCCAATGTATGTGCGTTTTATTCCTGCGGAGGCCAATGTATGTGCGTTTTATTCCTGTGGAGGCATATGTAGTGGGTTTTAGTCCTGTGGAGGCCAATGTAGTGGGTTTTATTCCTGTGGAGGCCAATGTAGTGGGTTTTATTCATGTGAAGGCCAATGTAGTGGGTTTTATTCCTGTGAAGGCCAATGTAGTGGGTTTTATTCATGTGAAGGCCAATGTAGTGGGTTTTATTCATGTGAAGGCCAATGTAGTGGGTTTTATTCATGTGAAGGCCAATGTAGTGGGTTTTATTCATGTGAAGGCCAATGTAGTGGGTTTTATTCATGTGAAGGCCAATGTAGTGGGTTTTATTCATGTGAAGGCCAATGTAGTGGGTTTTATTCATGTGAAGGCCAATGTAGTGGGTTTTATTCCTGTGGAGGCAAATGGGTGTGGGGTGTGTTTTTTATGTGGGAACAATATGCATTTTTTTTCATAGGTCGTGCATGCAATATCGCCAGATGGTGTGATTTGGTAATTTTAAAATCTTGTGTAGTGTGCCTCGAGTTGAAAATCATTAAGTTATAGTATAGCTCGGTAATATAAGTGACTGTATAGATTCACTAATTACACAATATGTTGCAACTTTTCCCTTGGCCTAAACCATAAGCTTAGCAATGAGTCAGTATATTTTAATATTGACGGCCAGCCAAATCTGTAGAGATGGTGCACTTTCCGTTGCCCGGGTTAGTTTAATCAAAAGAGGCTTCCTATTCCACCATATTTATTGTAATAACTGCACCCTAGCACTGATGTTAGGCCTCTCTGATGCAGTTTCTATATCCTCTCTGGCCTATCAGCTGAAGTGTATGAGGAGATTTTATATATATATATATATATATATATATATATAACAGACCTCTCCTGTTCCAGAAGGGGCTGATTATGTCACTGACATCCCAGCCTTGTAGTGGCTCCCCTGGAATAAGCCTGCTTCTTCAGCCACCTCCCTCTGCCTGTCTGAGGTGAACAAAGCTCTACCGGCCTCCTGAGATAGGAGTTCCTCCTTGAAGTACCCAGCTACGAACTCCGGCTCTGCCTTATGTAGCTACTGTCAGTCATATGTGGCTTTATTTATACAGCCGCTGCCGGTCCCAAGTCACCATTCTGCTGTCTCGATCACTGGCACGTGGAGGGACACACCCCCATGTAACCTGCTCGCAGCGCACACCCGCTCACTCACTGTTACCTCACACTCTCTGACATAGGGCCGTATTCAATTAGGTACGAAAAGCCGAGAGCGGCGAAAAAGTATCGTGGATGACGTCAATTCAGCAGGCAGAAAGTTTCCTCAGTATTCAATTCCAAAGTCTTCCAGGTACGTAAAAACGCAATGCAATGTAATAGGGGAAAAAGATTTGCCTCTGAAAGCAGGCCAAAAAAAAGTACAGAATTGCGGTTTTTGGGTGCTAAATTGCGGGAACCCCCCTGCAGCCTTGGGACAGCCCTACAAAAGGTAAACTGTGTCAACAAAAAGTTTTTAAAAAAAATTAAGAACACCTCAAAAAATGACTTTGAAAAAGGGGGCAAAAAAGTTGGAAGTTGGGGTACAAACTTAAAAACTAGCGAAATAGACTCCAGGAGGACCCCAAGTATGCCCCAGGTGTTTTTAGATTGCAGGTGCTTGTGCCAGGTGGATGTTTACTTTTTTGAAAACTTCACTTTAGCAACTTTAAAATATGCTAGCCCCCATTTTCATGTACCCCAAATTTGCTGGGACTACTTATTTTCACCAAAAAACCCCTGCTAAAACTTATTCTTCACCAGTTGTGCAAAGACCCTAAATAGCTATTAAGAGCATTTAAGTACCCCAAATACCTTCAGCAGGGCTATTCGGGGGTATCTATAGTGATCCCCAATGTTAGTACATCTTTTGGGGATGTCAGGCTGATTTCCCCAAATCTGACAGCACTTTTCGCCTGTTTGAGTTTTGCCAGGTCCCGTTTTCGATGATTTCTAATTGAATACGTTGATAAGCGGGGACGAGCGCGATACTTTTTCACATTGAAAACCAGCGATGTCGGCGAAAAGTCCGACATGCGAAAACTTTTTGCACCTAATTGAATATGCTCCATAGTGTCAGATGTAATACCTCATATAGTGTGATCATCACCAGAGAATGACAGATGAAAGTTCCCCTTCCCAATGCATATGAAGAGAAGTAATACCATGGGCAAAATTTACTAAGCGGCGGTTTGACGGCGGTTTCTATTCTATTCTAAACCCCGGGGGTTTGGTGGCGGTTTCTATTCTACTCTAAATGACAGCCCTGTTCTATTCTATTTTAAAATGTGTTTTGATGGCAGTTTTACAGCAGTTTTGGCCTTAGTAAATCTGCAGATAGCAAAACCGCCGCCAAACCACAGCCAATTTGTTTCTCCCACTAAAAAAATGTCATGCTCATATTATGTAATAATTAATGGAAAAAAATGACAATGGCTGTGTTTGTCAGTGGAACATTGCGTGTATTTACCGCAGCGCCAGTGGGTCCGGATGGAAGATGCATACAAAGCCTCCAGCCGTGAGCCGTCCAGTTCAGGTACCAGCCGCAAATACTCAGTCCACTTCCTAGTTTGGCGCAGCCACAACCCACAACTCTGCAGTGGCCGCCATCTCTAAACATCCCATCCGCTTACATCACAGTGCAGGCTTACCAGTGCACCGGTCATTCACATCCCTTCCAGACCCACCCATGTGCATAGCAAGGGGCACAGTGCCACACTGGGGGAGACTCAGGGATATGTGCGTAACCTTTCCGGGGCAGCGGCAGACTGCACATTGATCCGGGAGTCTCCAAGGGAATGTGGGATAGTAGGCAGCTATGATGTATGTAGCCTAATGCAAGTGGTAAATAAACCAGGCTATTTGCAGGTAATAAAGTGTGACTGTGTCTGGTAATTCATTAATGATCCTTAATGCAGGTGATAATTATTATGCAAGCATGTATCCATTCTATGTAAATCTCCCATAGGAACAGACAGCAGCCAGATATGAGTATATAAAACTTCAATAGGTTTTATAAACATAAAACATGGTATGGAGAATCCTAGTGTAATTTACGTGAAATTGAAGACCCTCCATTTCCTAAAGTCCCCCATACATCAGCAATTGATTGCAGCAATCGCGCAATTTGCAATCAATTGTGTATAAAAATCTTTCCCTTTTTCAATCAATTGCAAATTGCGCGATTGCTGCAATCAATTGCTGATGTATGGGGGCCTTAACACTGTGATCTCCTCTGCAGAGCATGTGTGTGATTACAGTGATTGCTGTGTATATGGGGATCAGGTGCAGTACTGAGTGAGGAAACCCTTCACCAACTGCACAGGATGAAAAGTGCGCCCGGGCGCACATTTCTAACTGCGTACGCACATTTCTCCCTGTGGGTGTGACCAAACCCACAGGGTAAAATGTATGTTGGTCCTGAGGGGATCTCCCGCTGTGCGCACATGAGGATCCCCCTGCCAGACAGCACCCACGAAATACACTGCTAGACAAGGTGCTATAATAAGGTGCGTACACACGTAACGATTTGTGTAGTTAACGATTTTCGTTAACGATTCCCCTTCGGATTTTCCCTTGAAAAATAAAACTAATTTATGTCATGAAATTAACGATTTTCACAACGACTTTCATCAACGATGATGGCTGTGCTTAGCTGAAATCGTCACGTAGGACAGTCAGAATGGGCGATGAACGATAACTACCAACTACAAACGGGAGCGCGCATTGGTAGGTATCATTCATCGTTTTGCCCCTGAAACCGGACGATTTGTTGAATGACTTAACGATGTTGTTAACGTCAAATCGTCCCCAAAAAAATCGTTACGTGTGTACGCACCTTTATATATTATATAACTATATTTCTTCCTTACTAAAGTCTCTGTTCAGCTGGTGAATGGTTTCCTCTAGGGGTGTGCACCGGCCACTTTTCGTGTTTTGTGTTTTGGTTTTGGATCTGGATCTTTCTTCGTGTTTTGGATCTGGATTGGTTTTGCCAAAACCACCCTTCCGTGTTTTGGGTTCTGGGTTTTGTGTTTTGGATCTGTATTTTTTTGAAAAAAAGCATAAAAACAGCTAAAATCACAGAATTTGTAGGTTTTTCTGCTCCTATGCTATTATTAACCTCAATAACCTTAATTTCCACTCATTTCCAGTCTATTCTGAACACCTCACACCTCACAATAGTGTTTTTATGTCCAAAAGGTTGCACCGAGGTAGCTGGATGACTATGCTAAGCGACACGAGTGGGCGGCACAAACACGTGACCCATCTAGGAGTGACACTGCAGTGGCAGACAGGATGGCAGTTAGAAAAACTAGGCCCCAAACTGTACATAATGCAAAGAAAAAAAGAGGTGCAAGATGGAATTGTCCTTGGGCCCTCCCACCCACCCTTATGTTGTATAAACAGGACATGCACACTTTAACAAATCAATCATTTCAGCGCCAGGGTCTGCCACACAACTGTGGCTGAAATGATTGGTTCGTTTGGGCCCCCACAAAACAAGCTGGCAATTAATGTGTCCCTGCACAAACTGGCTCTACGGAGGCAAGATGTCATCCTCATCCTCCTCATCCACCGATTCCTCACCCTCTTCAGTGTGTACATCCTCATCCTCACAAAGTATTAACTCGTCCCCACTTGAATCCACCACCACAGGTCCCTCTGTACGTTCTGGAGGCTGGTCTCCCTGGAAGAGCTGATAATTCATTTTGATGAACATCATCTTCTCCACATTCTGTGGAAGCAACCTCCTACGCCTTTCGCTGACAAGGTTCCCGGCTGCACTAAACACTCTTTCGGAGTACACACTGGAGGGGGGGCAACTCAGGTAAAATAGAGCCAGTTTGTACAGGGGCCTCCAAATTGCCTCTTTTTCCTGCCAGTACAGGTATGGACTGTCTGACATGCCTACTTGGATGCTGTCACCGATGTAATCCTCCACCATTCTGTCAATGGTGACAGTATCATATGCAGTGACAGTAGACATGTCAGAAATTGTTGCCAGGTCCTTCAGTCCGGACCAGATGTCCAAACTTGGTCCTGCCTGCCCTGCATCACCGCCAGCGGGTTGCTTAGGATACCTAAGTTTTTTCCTGGCAGCCCCAGTTGCGGGAGAAAATGAAGAAGGAGCCGTTGACGTGTCACGTTCCGCTTCAGCTGACAGTGTGTTCACCAGCAGGTCTTTGCACCTCTGCAGGCTTGTGTCGGCCGGAAAGAGAGACACCACATAGGCTTTAAACCTAGGATCGAGCACGGTGGCCAAAATGTAGTGGTCTGATTTCAACAGATTGACCACCCTGGAATCCTGGCAAAGCGAATGAAGGGCTTCATCCACAAGTCCCACATGCCGAGCGGAATCGCTCCGTCTTAGCTCCTCCTTCACTTTCTCCAGCTGCTTCTGCAAAAGCCTGATGAGGGGAATGACCTGACTCAAGCTGGCAGTGTCTGAACTGACTTCACGTGTGGCAAGTTCGAAGGGCTGAAGAACCTTGCACAACACGGAAATCATTCTCCACTGCGCTTGAGTCAGGTGCATACCCCCTCCTTTGCCTATGTCATAGGTGGATGTATAGGCTTGTATGGCCTTTTGCTGCTCCTCCATCCTCTGAAGCATATAGAGGGTTGAGTTCCACCGCGTCACAACCTCTTGCTTCAGGTGATGGCGGGGCAGGTTCAAGAGTGTTTGCTGGCACTCCAGTCTTCGGCACGCAGTCGCTGAATGGCGAAAGTGGCCAGAAATTTTTCGGGCCACCCAAAGCGTCTCCTGCACGCCCCTGTCGCTTTTCAGAAAATTCTGCACCACCAAGTTTATTGTGTGAGCAAAACATGGGACGTGCTGGAATTTGCCCAGATGTAATGCCCGCACAATATTGGTGGCGTTGTCAGATATCACAAATCCCCAGGAGAGTCTAAGTGGGGTAAGCCACTGGGCGATGATTTCCCTCAGTTTCTCTAAGAGGTTGTCGGCGGTGTGCCTCTTACTGAAACCGGTGATACACAGCGTAGCCTGCCTTGTAACGAGCTGGCGTTTCTGAGATGCTGCTACTGGTGACGCTGCTGCTGTTGCTGCGTAAGGTGATACATCTACCCAGTGGGCTGTCACAGTCATATAGTCCTTAGTCTGCCCTGTTCCACTTGTCCACATGTCCGTGGTTAAGTGGACATTGTGTACAACGGCATTTTTCAGGACACTGAGGACACTTTTTCTGACGTTTCTGTACAGTCTCGGTATCGCCTGCCTAGTGAAGTGGAATCTAGACGGGATTTGGAACCGGGGACACACTACCTCCATCAATTGTCTAAATCCCACTGCACTAATGGCGGATACCGGACGCACGTCTAACACCAACATAGCAGTCAAGGCCTCAGTTATACGTTTTGCTTCAGGATGACTGCTGTCGTACTTCATCCTCCTCGCTAAGGACTGTTGGAGGGTCAATTGTTTAGTAAAAGTAGTGGTGTTCCTACTTCCTCTCTGGGATGATGAACGACTCCCAGCAGCAGCAGCAACAGCAGCAGCGGCAGCAGTAGGCGTAGCAATGCAGGATCCTCCGGAGGAATCCCGGATAGGAGAGTCAGTCATGCCAGTGATATGGCCTGCAGGACTACTTCCGATCCTGACTAAGGAGGAAATTGACGAGGAGGGAGTTGACGGTGTGGTTTGCAGGCGCTTGGATACAACAGGACAACGGGATTTAGGTGTCCCTGGACTGCTTACGGTCTGAGCCAAAGTTTCTGAACTTGACAGTAACTTTTTATGAACGCGCTGCAGGTGCCGTATAAGGGAGGATGTTCCTAGGTGGTTGACGTCCCTACCCCTACTTATTTCACCTTTACATATGGTACATATGGCAAGACAGTTGTTGTCCGGATTGGGATAGAAATATTGCCAGACCAAAGAGGTGGAATGTTTGGTCTTCTGCCCAGGCATGACCGTGATGGGCTTTTTCATCCCACGGACAACAACTGTCTCCCCCGGAGCCTGATTTAAACAAACCACATCACCATCAGAATCCTCCTCGCCAACTTCCTCCTCAGCGCCAGCTACACCAGTATCCTCATCCTGTTGTACTTCAACAGTGACATCTTCAATTTGCATATCAGCAAGTGGACTGTGGGTGCTCCTTTCAGCACTTGCAGGGGGCGTGCAAATGGTGGAAAGAGCCACCTCTTCCCGTCCAGTGCTGGGAAGGTCAGGCATCGCAACCACCACCATACTTGGACTCTCCTTGGGGATTTGTGATATCTTCTTAGAAAGCACAGTTCTTCGCTGTGCTTTTGCCAGCTTAACTCTTTTGATTTTTTTAGTGGGAGGAGTGCTTCCATCGTCATGTGAAGCTGAACCACTAGTCATGAACATACTAGGGATCGACCTTAGCCGTTCCTTGCCACTCCGTGTCGTAAATGGCATATTGGCAAGTTTACGTTTCTCTTCAGCTGATTTAAATGTCTTTTTCAAGGTCATTTTCCTGAACTTTGCCATTTGGGATTGTATGTGCCCTCTACTATGACATTGGGCATCGGCCTTGGCAGACGACGTTGATGGCATGTTATCGTCTATGTCATGACTAGTGGCAGCAGCTTCAGCACTAGGAGGAAGTGGTTCTTGATCTTTCTCTATTTTATTTTTATCGGAGAAAGTTTGGTCCTCCATTTATGTTATATCGATTTGATATATACGTGCGGCTAAACACAGAAAATAATTTTTTTTTTGGTTTGGACTGGAGTGTACTTTGTGGGTTACAGCACCCTTTAACGGTCAAGCCAGCCGGCCCTTTACTTATGACACAGGCGCACTCTTGGCACTACTTTGTTGATGCACGTGCGGCTACTGCGCACACAATTCACAAACACAGAAAATAATTTTTTTTTGGTTTGGACTGGAGTGTACTTTGGGGGTTACAGCACCCTTTAACGGTCAAGCCAGCCGGCCCTTTACTTATGACACAGGCGCACGCTTGGCACTACTTTGTTGATGCACGTGCGGCTACTGCGCACACAATTCACAAACACAGAAAATAATTTTTTTTTGGTTTGGACTGGAGTGTACTTTCGGGGGTTACAGCACCCTTTAACGGTCAAGCCAGCCGGCCCTTTACTTATGACACAGGCGCACGCTTGGCACTACTTTGTTGATGCACGTGCGGCTACTGCACACACAATTCACAAACACAGAAAATAATTTTTTTTTTGGTTTGGACTGGAGTGTACTTTCGGGGGTTACAGCACCCTTAACGGTCAAGCCAGCCGGCCCTTTACTTATGACACAGGCGCACGTTTGGCACTACTTTGTTGATGCACGTGCGGCTACTGCGCACACAATTCACAAACACAGAAAATAATTTTTTTTTTGGTTTGGACTGGAGTGTACTTTCGGGGGTTACAGCACCCTTAACGGTCAAGCCAGCCGGCCCTTTACTTATGACACAGGCGCACGTTTGGCACTACTTTGTTGATGCACGTGCGGCTACTGCGCACACAATTCACAAACACAGAAAATAATTTTTTTTTTGGTTTGGACTGGAGTGTACTTTCGGGGGTTACAGCACCCTTAACGGTCAAGCCAGCCGGCCCTTTACTTATGACACAGGTGCACGCTTGGCACTACTTTGTTGATGCACGTGCGGCTACTGCGCACACAATTCACAAACACAGAAAATAATTTTTTTTTTGGTTTGGACTGGAGTGTACTTTCGGGGGTTACAGCACCCTTAACGGTCAAGCCAGCCGGCCCTTTACTTATGACACAGGCGCACGTTTGGCACTACTTTGTTGATGCACGTGCGGCTACTGCGCACACAATTCACAAACACAGAAAATAATTTTTTTTTTGGTTTGGACTGGAGTGTACTTTCGGGGGTTACAGCACCCTTAATGGTCAAGCCAGCCGGCCCTTTACTTATGACACAGGCGCACGCTTGGCACTACTTTGTTGATGCACGTGCGGCTACTGCGCACACAATTCACAAACACAGAAAATAATTTTTTTTTTGGTTTGGACTGGAGTGTACTTTCGGGGGTTACAGCACCCTTAACGGTCAAGCCAGCCGGCCCTTTACTTATGACACAGGCGCACGCTTGGCACTACTTTGTTGATGCACGTGCGGCTACTGCGCACACAATTCACAAACACAGAAAATAATTTTTTTTTAGGTTTGGACTGGAGTGTACTTTCAGGGGTTACAGCACCCTTAACGGTCAAGCCAGCCGGCCCTTTACTTATGACACAGGCGCACGCTTGGCACTACTTTGTTGATGCACGTGCGGCTACTGCGCACACAATTCACAAACACAGAAAATAATTTTTTTTTGGTTTGGACTGGAGTGTACTTTCGGGGGTTACAGCACCCTTTAACGGTCAAGCCAGCTGGCCCTTTACTTATGACACAGGCGCACGCTTGGCACTACTTTGTTGATGCACGTGCGGCTACTGCGCACACAATTCACAAACACAGAAAATAATTTTTTTTTAGGTTTGGACTGGTGTGTACTTTCGGGGGTTACAGCACCCTTAACGGTCAAGCCAGCCGGCCCTTTACTTATGACACAGGCGCACGCTTGGCACTACTTTGTTGATGCACGTGCGGCTACTGCGCACACAATTCACAAACACAGAAAATAATTTTTTTTTTGGTTTGGACTGGAGTGTACTTTCGGGGGTTACAGCACCCTTAACGGTCAAGCCAGCCGGCCCTTTACTTATGACACAGGCGCACGCTTGGCACTACTTTGTTGATGCACGTGCGGCTACTGCGCACACAATTCACAAACACAGAAAATAATTTTTTTTTGGGTTTGGACTGGAGTGTACTTTCGGGGGTTACAGCACCCTTAACGGTCAAGCCAGCCGGCCCTTTACTTATGACACAGGCGCACGTTTGGCACTACTTTGTTGATGCACGTGCGGCTACTGCGCACACAATTCACAAACACAGAAAATAATTTTTTTTTTGGTTTGGACTGGAGTGTACTTTCGGGGGTTACAGCACCCTTAACGGTCAAGCCAGCCGGCCCTTTACTTATGACACAGGCGCACGTTTGGCACTACTTTGTTGATGCACGTGCGGCTACTGCGCACACAATTCACAAACACAGAAAATAATTTTTTTTTTGGTTTGGACTGGAGTGTACTTTCGGGGGTTACAGCACCCTTAACGATCAAGCCAGCCGGCCCTTTACTTATGACACAGGCGCACGCTTGGCACTACTTTGTTGATGCACGTGCGGCTACTGCGCACACAATTCACAAACACAGAAAATAATTTTTTTTTTGGTTTGGTCTGGAGTGTACTTTCGGGGGTTACAGCACCCTTAACGGTCAAGCCAGCCGGCCCTTTACTTATGACACAGGCGCACGCTTGGCACTACTTTGTTGATGCACGTGCGGCTACTGCGCACACAATTCACAAACACAGAAAATAATTTTTTTTTGGTTTGGACTGGAGTGTACTTTCGGGGGTTACAGCACCCTTTAACGGTCAAGCCAGCCGGCCCTTTACTTATGACACAGGCGCACGCTTGGCACTACTTTGTTGATGCACGTGCGGCTACTGCGCACACAATTCACAAACACAGAAAATATATTATTTTTTTAGCACTTGGGGGGAGCACCCCTGATGGACAGAGCACCCCCTGGACAACACTACAGCACCCCTTTAGGACTGGGACACTGCACAGGACTTTGGAGTGGACACAGCCCCTATGGAGAACTGACTGCACAACACAGTCCAGCCAGCCCCTATGGACTTTGAAGTAGTGGACACAGCCCCTATTAACAACAGCAGCACAGCACAACACAGCCAGCCCCTATGGACTTTGAAGTAGTGGACAACAGCAGCACTACACTACACTACACTACACAGCACTAACTCCCACCCTCCCTCTTCACTGTCCACAGCCGAGTGAGAAAATGGCGCCGACGCGGGTACCTTATATAGGATCCAAAACCCGCGAGACTCGGAAGGCGGGATGATGACGTTTTGCCTCGATGTCAGATCCGAGTCAGGCGGGAAAAGTCGAGCCTGACTCGGATCGGACTCGGATCGGGGGGGCTCGGGGGGGTTCGGATTTCAGAAATCCGAACCCGCTCACCCCTAGTTTCCTCACATAGGGATTCAATCACCCATACCTGTAATGAGAGAGATTATTCTTTATCCCTCAGTGCTGCACCCGGTCACCATATGCCCAGCATTCACTCAGATCAAGCACATGCCCGCCATTGACTATCAGTCTGTTGACATTCAGGGACCATATGGTGGTGGTTAGGGGGAGGGGCGGCAGAATACAGGGGTCATGGCTGTTTTTGTGGGCATGTCTCAGCCTACATCTGCGATCCAGTGGCGGATCCACAGGGGGTGATTGGGGTGATCGCCCTCCGCAGCACAGTGCGCCAGCTGCAATCGTTCTCTCCTACCCCGCAAGCAGTGAGAGTTTTTAGAAGTGAGTTTTAAAAGAGATGTTGCCCATAGCAACCAATCAGATTCTAGCTATTATCTTCTAGAAGGTGCTAGTTAAATGTTAAGTTGGTTGCTATGGGCAACATCACTTTTAAAGCTCACTTCTAAAAACTCTAACTTTAGTGAATTTACCCCTGGATGTATTTAGTGCTGAATGAAGCTCATCAGCCTGCACCCCCTGCTAAGACCCCCGGGGCAGCGTATATATATATATATATATATATATATATCACTCACTGCCTGTGCAGGAGATGCAAGAGTAGCCCTGGTAACTGGTTAGAGAATTATATTGTATAAATAAAGCTATCATTTATGTGGTAATGTATCTATCATACAAAGGGAATTATTGAAAATTAATAAATAATACGTAAAATATATGCAATTCATGTATGGATATTTATGAAAACATGTGCATTATAATTCATTACAATATATTTATGTGAATACTTATTGGAATTTATAATGTGTATAGACACTGAAATGTATTGTATATAGCGCTTGTGTACATTGCCTGAGGGTGTGCCCCAGTGCCCATACACTATAGAAGAGGCGGCGTTATGTAATGGGGAGTGATTGGGTTCCTGTCAGGGACATAGGGGTCTTCAAATTGAAGTGTTTTTTATATTGATGTTATTATTCTGTCATTTTATATGTTCATTATCCGTGCTGCTCTACAGAATTTTTATTCATTTTTATCATCTTTTTTAACTTACATATTTCTTCTTTTTTTATATATTTATATTTATCTCATCCATGTATGGACGTTATTTATGGACCCAATATCATCTCCCTGATGGGATTGATGAGTGAGGATGGACTATATGTATTATAGAGGTCATCCTGACTGTGAACTGTGGTAATCAGGAGGAACATTAATTTCATATCTAATGATTCTGGAATGCATGACGCTCATTGCTTCTGGCTATATGGAGGTTATGGAATGCATAAACTGGGTCTCCGCTTGAAGGGCTAATTCAAAGGCAGCCTGGAACGCAATAAGACTGTTACTTCCGGGTTTGCGGAGGCTGTGGAACGCATAACATGACCGTTTCCTGCTGTGTGGAACGCACGCCCATTTTACTTCCGGGATATGTATGCGAATGCGCATGTGCCTATACTAATGAGTGCCGATTAGCGGTAAAAGTGTTGCTGTGTAAGATTGATTAGGAAGGATATATATATATGCTGCAAGAATGAGCCTTAAACACGCTTCTGAGGAAGGACCAAGAGGTCTGAAACGCGTTAAGCGTGGACTCTAAGGACGATATCCATCACTGGCAGAGGTCTGGCTGTACCTGCTTCACCTTGGGCACAATACTGCATCCGGAGCGGGTATCTTTGCCCTCCCTTTTACCATCTAAGGAATCCAAGGAGGGAGTTCACGTACATGCTGTTGCTGTGCCATGTTGAATGGATTTTTACATGCTTGATTTTTATCCATAGTTGCCGACTTTCTGGCTCCTCTTCCGGGAGGGAGCAGCCAGATCGGCAGGGCAGCGGGGGGCGTGGCTGAAAAAGGGGCGTGTCCGGACGTGTGCATGACATTTGTAGACGTCCCGGGGGCGGGGTCACGTGATCGCGTCATTTTGGCCCCGACGCGAATCACGTCACTGGCTGCCCTCGCAGCGGGGGCTAGGAGTACATTGCGGGGGATATCAGGGGGATCGGCGGCCGCCGAGAGGCTTGCCTGCCTTTCCGGGGGGGGGGGGGGGGCGGGAGCTGCACGCACGCTCTGAATGAGGGCCGCCCTCCATGAAAATGGAGCGTCCTCCTGGACGCTCGTATAGCTGTGGGTCACCACCCACAGCCTATACGAGCGTGCATTGTGATGGCCGCGATGGTCGTGACCATCGCGACCATCAAAACTGCGAGCCGGAGCCTGCGGTTGAGGTTTTCAACCGCAAGCTCCGGAGTGATTTTGGCTCTATCAGAGCCAAAATCACTCCCACTGACATCACTAGTGATGTCAGTGGGCCGACTTCTGACGGGAGGCGTTCCCGTGGGAACGCCCCCGTCAGGGAGGCACGCCCCTGGCACGCCCACCAAAGGGGGCGTGCTGTCAATCAACATCGACAGCACGCCCCCTTTGATCAGACACAACGAGCGAAGGACTTTCCTTCGCTCGTCGCGTCTGGCGCATGCGCACGACGGAGCTCCCTCCGTCGTGCGCATGCTCAGTGCATAACATCGACCCACTTGCGAGCGGACAGCCGCTCGCGAGTGGGTCTGAATCAGGCCCTATGTTTGTATTTTTTCTATATCCCCTTATGTGAGACTTGCTGTAACCAGCGCTTAAAACATTGGAGGATAAGAAAATCCATGCTTTGATACCACTAAAGAACACAAGATTTACCTACATGGTTATATGATCTTATAACAAGCGGAGTGGATTTATGGTGATTATCCCTTTTGCCTTATTATCTATGTGCATTTTGGTGTTGGGGGAGCGCTAGTAGGTGAATTACACCTTTTTCTATTTGTGCATGTTCTATTGAGTAGTGGGTGGTTACTCGATTGTCCTTTCACCCTTGCTGCACCCCTGATTTTATTGCGCACTTACTATCAATATTTTTGTCTATTTACTAAGCAGTGTTAGAGACAGAGTGAAAAGTGATAAGGTGCCAGCCAATCAGCTCCCAACTGTCATTTTTCAAACACAGTCTGTGAGATGACAGTTAGGAGCTGATTGGCTGGTACCTTAACTGTCATCTCACAGGCTGTGTTTGAAAAATGACAGTTGGGAGCTGATTGGCCGTGCTGCATTTGGCAGCATGGTATCATTAACGATATCCCCAGATTTAGCTGCATGTTCAGAGGACTGGGGATATCGGTAATGACCCGCGAAAGCGCACATCATCAATCGGTAAGTGCATACACACTGAACGATATATCGTTCAACGATATATTGTTACCGTTCATATCCTTCACAATTATCGTGTCCCACAGTTTGGGACATAATCAGAACTATTTAACTGAAGGAGTTAAGTCTTGGGAGCTGGCATTAGAAGCCATGTGACATCTCAAGTCATATTACTCCCAGGTTTGCTACTAATAACACAGCTGTTACATGTGGTATGAATTAGCTGAAGTTTATCTTAAGCTGGCCACACATCTAAAGATTATCTGTCCAACCAACCAACTGGTTGATTGGTTGGAATGAAAATCTGGGAAGGTATGAAAGCAAATGACAATCAGCAATTTGCTCCCAAACGCCGGAAAATGGACAGAAACTGTTGTTGGAACAAATTGTTTAGATCAAACATTTAACAAACTTGTCTGACGACCATTTTCCTCTGTATTCTGGCATTTAGGAGCAAATTGCTGTTCATCATTTACGCCCATACGTTACCAGATTTTCATTCCAACCAATCAACTAGTTGGCTGGTTGGAGAGATAATCTTTACATGTGTGGCCAGCTTTACTTTGTAAAAAAGGAGACAGTGTTTCAATCTGTTACCAAGAATATCGTTATTTGTGTAACACCCTCTAGGGGATGGTATTTGTAAATACACCCCTGTCAGTGTTAAAGATTACTGCCTGTTGCAGATACTACATAAGGTGCCCATACACGGTGCAATAAAGCAGCTGATCCGATGTATTGGTACAATTTATCTGCTATATCGTACCATGTATGGGCATGATATCGGCCAGAGCGTGCACCCGTGGGGACGTACATCGCACCCCCAGATCTTCCTGCAGGTTCAGTTGATCTGGGGATGCGATGTGCGATCCCACGCAGCGCTATGCGGGTGGGGTAGGGGGAGCTGGCGTATATCAGGCGATTGGCCACCCGATCACTACATGTGTGGGGGGGACCACCCGATATTTTGGACGTCGGATACCCCGTTGCGTCGCACGTTGCAAATCACGTATGGGTGGCTTTAGGGGTATATTTAGTAAAGGGAGAGGTTTTAGAATTGGAGATGTTGCCCATAGCAACCAATGAGATTCTAGCTATTATTTTCTAGAAAGTGTTAGTTAAAAGCTAAGTAGATTCTGATAAGTTGCTATGGGCAACATCTCCACTTCTAAAAACTCTCACAGTTGTGCTATTTGGCCATGCTAAAAATGTTGCAATGCATGCTGGGAATTGTAGTTCAACAACAGCTGGCGAGCCACTTATTGCCCACCTCTGCCCTAGACACTGAAGTGAATGGTAACCTAAGATCCCTAGTGGTAAAAGGGGGTTACACAAGGATCCATCAAACAGTTTCATTTGAACTGTGACTTGTTCCTTAATGTCCAAGGTCCTGGCACAGAGACGGCCGATTAACATTGTAGGTAAATGTAACTTTTATACAAGTTTTATTATACAGTATTGGGCTTACTGGATGGTTCCAGCAATGAAGTAGTAAATAGGTATATACTGTATATGTATATGAACAATGCGTTAAATTGCACTTTTAAAAAACATACATACAGTTTGTGAGAAAACAGTCCGAACACGTATGTTCTCTTTGCATGTACAATGCACTCCCATTAACGTGGATGTCATTTTTGAACTGCATCGAAGAGCAGAAGACTCATATGGTGGCACAATAAGCATAAAAAAAACAATATCACACCACTCAACAAGTCAAATACATGTAAAACACACAAACATTAATATGTGTTGTCTCATTTACTATAGTGATTTTTATTTTCACTTCTATTCATAAAAACCCATCCTAAGGTGGGTACACACTAGGACGATTTGTCATATCAGAACAACAAATTGTCTACATTCTCTAGTGTGTGTGTACCCTCAATTGCGCGCTCCTGCGGATGACACATGAGAGTGTTTGATTGAACGCGCTGCACAGTCAGTCAAATGATATCGTGTGTGTGCCAGTGGATTTTAATAAAGGACAGAATGAGGCATCGTTCCGTCGGTCATTAAATTGACTAGTGTGTACCGGCAATCTGTGATGGTCCTGGGCAGAGGGAAATCTCCGCGACCATCTGCGCGTTTGCCGGTCGTCCTAATGTCTACCCGACGCTACACTTAAAGACTGTTGTGTCTGCAGCCTGAAGTGAGCCAGACTGGTGCCTTTTAGACCATTTGGATCATTTTGTACCAAAATAGTTGCTGGTGTTGCCCCCAAAATGATTTTTCAAAATTAATTTGGATCAGTGATTGATTGGTCTGGATGTAAAATCCTTTCAGCCAATGGATGGGCTTTTTTTTTAATTATTTGTGAGACTATTGTCTTACAGGCAACATGCCCCCATGTGTTTGGCCCCCACCCCCACAAGTTGTCTATTCTAGAAAGCTAAATATTAATATAAAGATTAATATACAACTCAATTCCTTCTGTACATGAATCAGCAGCATCACTTGGGGCGTACAAATCTCACTGGGTGACCCCGTGACACTGCTGCTCATATGACATAGTGTATTGATGTGCAGGCCTACAGGAGATGGGACCGGAAAGGGGAGGAGTCAGAACTGGAAAGAGGAGGAATCACGACTAGAGAGGAGGGGGCAGGATTAATTATTGAACCGCTCCCCCAAAAAGAAAAGTATAGATCCGCCCCTGCTGCGATCCCATACGCAGATACAGTGGTTCCGACGTCTCAGTTTAGGCGGCTATTCTGCACCACCATAGGGTTACTCAGATGGTGGATTATGGAAGGATCTGCGAAATGCCGCTGCGAGTTTGTACGTAAATGCATGGATCTGCAAAGCCGCTTGTGGGCGTCTCAGTGCATTTACAGGTAGCATATTGTCGCACAGGACCTGCTTACGGGATAGCAGCTGACATTACATCAGTGTCCCTAACTGAATCAGTCCCAGTGACTGCAAATAATTACACATGTCTTGTCTGCACACATTCCCCTTGCAGCATACTCCACTATACAGGCCTATAAACCTGTGATGTACTGGACAGGGGAGTGGAGTGGTCACAGCCTGCAGCAAACCCTTTATCAGAATTTAGCATTAACATAGAAGCATATATTGCCTGAAGCAAGAGCTCAGAGGCCGGACTCAGTGTGCACTGCTGAACACAGACTCCCAATTAACAGGAATCTGCACGTGCGCAAGACCCATTCTGCGATTGTTTAGATAAGGTCCTGCTAAGACACACGCAAGCCCTTGAATACCTCTACCTGATTATCAGGCAGAGGCATTTAAGGGGCGGTGTGGGGACAGGGTCAGCCGGCATTCCCAGAAACAGGGCGTGTCCATCCACCAGTGATGTCAGTGGGAGATCTTCCAGCTCTATTAGAGCCAGAAGCTCTCTGGGGCTTGCGGCCATGAGACCCTACCACAAGGGTCTCGTCGCAAGCCCGGCCGCTCGCATCCTGGCCGCTCGCAATAGCTGTGGGTGGCAAGGAGGCCGCAACTAAAAAAAACAGCACCTGCCCTGATTCAGAGTGAGCGCTCGCTTTTTGCGAGCGCCTCTAACAGGCCCTGTATCCAGGGAGGGAGATTAACCTCTATTGAGCTGGTCTCCACACCTGCAAGGATTAACTCACAGCCCCTATGTGCTGCTGTAACAGTTTCCAAATCATTCTCTAACAAAATATCACACAAGTTGTCATTAGGACTCGCATTGTAACAAAACATTTCTGCCTGAATCCTGACTAGATTCTGTCCTGGGATCCTGCAAAGGGTTAGTTTCTGGGACAGAAAGATCAGCAGTATATTTGTCATCACATGCAATTATAACCAAATAACACAGGTCAGCATAATTCACCTGAGAGAAAATAGGGTTAGTTAGTATTACTATCATCCTCACGTATCTCTTATCATCTAACAAGATGCAAAAGGATCACTGGCATTTCAGGTTCTTTTATACAATGTCACATCATTGCAAGATTCAGCAGGAACACATACTACCTGAGGTGAGTCACACAGTGGACCAGAATTAGAGATAGCAGGAACACATACTACCTGAGGTGAGTCACACAGTGGACCAGAATTAGAGATAGCAGGAATACATACTACCTGAGGTGAGTCACACAGTGGAACAGAAATAGAGATAGCAGGAACACATACTACATGAGGAGAGTCACACAGTGGAACATAATTAGAGATAGCAGGTACACATACTACATGAGGTGAGTCACACAGTGGAACAGAAATAGAGATAGCAGGAATACATACTACCTGAGGTGAGTCACACAGTGCAATAGAAGCAATAGAGTTAGCAGGAACACATAATACCTGAGGTGAGTCACACAGTGCAATAGAAGCATTAGAGATAGCAGGAATACATACTACCTGAGGTGAGTCACACAGTGGACCAGAATTAGAGATAGCAGGAATACATACTACCTGAGGTGAGTCACACAGTGGACCAGAATTAGAGATAGCAGGAATACATACTACCTGAGGTGAGTCACACAGTGGAACAGAAATAGAGATAGCAGGAACATATACTACATGAGGTGAGTCACACAGTGGAACATAAATAGAGATAGCAGGTACACATACTACATGAGGTGAGTCACACAGTGGAACAGAAATAGAGATAGCAGGAATACATACTACCTGAGGTGAGTCACACAGTGGACCAGAATTAGAGATAGCAGGAGCACATACTACCTGAGGTGAGTCACACAGTGGAACATAATTAGAGATAGCAGGAACACATACTACATGAGGTGAGTCACACAGTGGAACAGAAATAGAGATAGCAGGAATACATACTACCTGAGGTGAGTCACACAGTGGACCAGAATTAGAGATAGCAGGAACACATACTACCTGAGGTGAGTCACACAGTGGAACATAATTACAGATAGCAGGAACACATACTACCTGAGGTGAGTCACACAGTGGAACAGAATTAGAGATAGCAGGAATACATACTACCTGAGGTGAGTCACACAGTGGAACAGAATTAGAGATAGCAGGAACATAATACCTAAGGTGAGTCACACAGTGGAACAGAATTAGAGATAGCAGAAACACAGACTACCTGAGGTGAGTCACACAGTGCAATAGAAGCAATAGAGTTAGCAGGAACACATAATACCTGAGGTGATTCACACAGTGCAATAGAAGCAATAGAGTTAGCAGGAACACATAATACCTGAGGGGAGTCGTACAGTGCAATAGAAGCAATAGAGATAGCAGGAACACATACTACATGAGGTGAGTCACACAGTGGAACATAATTAGAGATAGCAGGAACACATACTACCTGAGGTGAGTCACACAGTGGAACAGAATTAGAGAAAGCAGGAACACATACTACATGAGGTGAGTCACACAGAGGAACAGAATTAGAGATAACAGGAATACATACTACCTGAGGTGAGTCACACAGTGCAATAAAAGCAATAGAGATAGCAGGAATACATACTACCTACGGTGAGTCACACAGTGGAACAGAATTAGAGATAGCAGGAACACAGACTACCTGAGGTGAGTGACACAGTGCAATAGAATCAATAGAGATAGCAGGAATACTTAATACCTGAGGTGAGTCACACAGTGGAACAGAATTAGAGAAGCAGGAACACATACTACCTGAGGTGAGTCGTACAGTGCAATAGAAGCAATAGAGATAGCAGGAACACATACTACATGAGGTGAGTCACACAGTGGAACATAATTAGAGATAGCAGGAACACATACTACCTGAGGTGAGTCACACAGTGGAACAGAATTAGAGATAGCAGGAACACATACTACATGAGGTGAGTCACACAGAGGAACAGAATTAGAGATAACAGGAATACATACTACCTGAGGTGAGTCACACAGTGCAATAAAAGCAATAGAGATAGCAGGAATACATACTACCTACGGTGAGTCACACAGTGGAACAGAATTAGAGATAGCAGGAACACAGACTACCTGAGGTGAGTCACACAGTGCAATAGAAGCAATGAGATAGCAGGAATACATAATACCTGAGGTGAGTCACACAGTGGAACAGAATTAGAGAAACAGGAACACATACTACCTGAGGTGAGTCACACAGTGCAATAGAAGCAATAGAGATAGCAGGAATACATACTACCTACGGTGAGTCACACAGTGGAACAGAATTAGAGTAAGCAGGAACACAGACTACCTGAGGTGAGTCACACAGTGCAATAGAAGCAATAGAGATAGCAGGAATACATAATACCTGAGGTGAGTCACACAGTGGAACAGAATTAGAGAAACAGGAATACATAATACCTGAGGTGAGTCACACAGTGGAACAGAATTAGAGAAACAGGAACACATACTACCTGAGGTGAGTCGTACAGTGCAATAGAAGCAATAGAGATAGCAGGAACACATACTACAAGAGGTGAGTCACACAGTGGAACATAATTAGAGATAGCAGGAACACATACTACCTGAGGTGAGTCACACAGTGGAACAGAATTAGAGATAGCAGGAACACATACTACATGAGGTGAGTCACACAGAGGAACAGAATTAGAGATAACAGGAATACATACTACCTGAGGTGAGTCACACAGTGCAATAAAAGCAATAGAGATAGCAGGAATACATACTACCTACGGTGAGTCACACAGTGGAACAGAATTAGAGATAGCAGGAACACAGACTACCTGAGGTGAGTGACACAGTGCAATAGAAGCAATAGAGATAGCAGGAATACATAATACTTGAGGTGAGTCACACAGTGGAACAGAATTAGAGAAACAGGAACACATACTACCTGAGGTGAGTCACACAGTGCAATAGAAGCAATAGAGAGAGCAGGAACACATAATACCTGAGGTGAGTCACACAGCAGACCAGAATTAGATATAGCAGGAACACATACTACCTGAGGTGAGTCACACAGTGGAACATAATTAGAGATAGTAGGAACACATACTACCTGAGGTGAGTCACACAGTGGAACATAATTAGAGATAGCAGGAACACATACTACCTGAGGTGAGTCACACAGTGGAACAGAATTAGAGATAGCAGTAACATATACTACCTGAGGTGAGTCACATAGTGGACCAGAATTAGAGATAGCAGGAATACATACTACCTGAGGTGAGTCACACAGTGGAACAGAATTAGAGATAGCAGGAATACATACTACCTGAGGTGAGTCACACAGTGGAGCAGAGTTACAGATAGCAGGAATACATACTACCTGAGGTGAGTCACACAGTGGACCAGAATTAGAGATAGCAGGAATACATACTACCTGAGGTGAGTCACACAGTGGAACAGAATTAGAGATAGCAGGAATACTTACTACCTGAGGTGAGTCACACAGTGGAACAGAATTAGAGATAGCAGGAATACTTACTACCTGAGGTGAGTCACACAGTGGAACATAATTAGAGATAGCAGGAATACATACTACCTGAGGTGAGTCACACAGAGGAACAGAATTAGAGATTGCAGGAATACATACAACCTGAGGTGAGTCACACAGTGGAACCTAATTAGAGATAGCAGGAATACATACTACCTGAGGTGAGTCACACAGTGGAACAGAATTAGAGATAGCAGGAACACATACTACCTGAGGTGAGTCACACAGTGGAACATAATTAGAGCTAGCAGGAACACATACTACCTGAGGTGAGTCAAACAATGGAAGAGAATTAGAGATAGCAGGAACACATACTACATGAGTTGAGTCACACAGTGGAGCAGAGTTACAGATAGCAGGAACACATACTACATGAGGTGAGTCACACAGTGGACCAGAATTAGAGATAGCAGGAACACATACTACCTGAGGTGAGTCACACAGTGGAACAGAATTAGAGATAGCAGGAATACATACTACCTGAGGTGAGTCACACAGTGGACCAGAATTAGAGATCGCAGGAACACATACTACATGAGGTGAGTCACATAGTGGAACATAATTAGTGCTAGCAGGAACACATACGACCTGAGGTGAGTCACACAGTGGAACAGAATTAGAGATAGCAGGAACACATACTACCTGAGGTGAGTCACACAGTGGAACAGAATTAGAGATAGCAGGAACACATACTACCTGAGGTGAGTCACACAGTGGAGCAGAGTTACAGATAGCAGGAACACATACTACCTGAGGTTAGTCACACAGTGGAACATAATTAGAGATAGCAGGAACACATACTACCAGAGGTGAGTCACACAGTGGAACAGAATTAGAGATAGCAGGAACACATACTACCGGAGGTGAGTCACACAGTGGAACAGAATTAGAGATAACCGGAACACATACTACCTGAGGTGAGTCACACAGTGGAGCAGAGTTACAGATAGCAGGAACACATACTACCTGAGGTGAGTCACACAGTGTACCAGAATTAGAGATAGCAGGAATACATACTACCTGAGGTGAGTCACACAGTGGAACAGAATAAGAGATAGCAGGAATACATACTACCTGAGGTGAGTCACACAGTGGAACAGAATTAGAGATAGCAGGAATACATACTACCTGAGGTGAGTCACACAGTGGAACAGAATAAGAGATTGCAGGAATACATACTGCCTGAGGTGAGTCACACAGTGGAACCTAATTAGAGATAGCAGGAATACATACTACCTGAGGTGAGTCACACAGTGGAACAGAATTAGAGATAGCAGGAACACATACTACCTGAGGTGAGTCACACAGTGGAACAGAATTAGAGATAGCAGGAACACATACTACCTGAGGTGAGTCACACAGTGGAACAGAATTAGAGATAGCAGGAACACATACTACCTGAGGTGAGTCACACAGTGGTGCAGAATTAGAGATAGCAGGAACACATACTACCTGAGGTGAGTCACACAGTGGAGCAGAGTTACAGATAGCTGGAACACATACTACCTGAGGTGAGTCACATAGTGGACCAGAGTTAGAGATAGCAGGAACACATACTACCTGAGGTGAGTCACACAGTGGACCAGAATTAGAGATAGCAGGAATACATACTACCTGAGGTGAGTCACACAGTGGACCAGAATTAGAGATAGCAGGAACAGATAATACCTGAGGTGAGTCACACAGTGGACCAGAATTAGAGATAGCAGGAACACATACTACATGAGGTGAGTCACATAGTGGAACAGAATTAGAGCTAGCTGGAACACATACTACCTGAGAAGAGTCACACAGTGGAGCAGAGTTACAGATAGCTGGAACACATACTACCTGAGGTGAGTCACATAGTGGACCAGAATTAGAGATAGCAGGAACACATACTACCTGAGGTGAGTCACACAGTGGACCAGAATTAGAGATAGCAGGAATACATACTACCTGAGGTGAGTCACACAGTGGACCAGAATTAGAGATAGCAGGAACAGATAATACCTGAGGTGAGTCACACAGTGGACCAGAATTAGAGATAGCAGGAACACATACTACATGAGGTGAGTCACACAGTGGAACATAATTAGAGCTAGCAGGAACACATACTACCTGAGGTGAGTCACACAGTGGAACAGAATTAGAGATAGCAGGAACACATATTACCTGAGGTGAGTCACACAGTGGAACAGAATTAGAGATAGCAGGAACACATGCTACCTGAGGTGAGTCACACAGTGGAACAGAATTAGAGATAGCAGTAATACATACTACCTGAGGTGAGTCACACAGTGGTACCTAATTAGAGATAGCAGGAATACATACTACCTGAGGGGAGTCACACAGTGGAACAGAATTAGAGATAGCAGGAATACATACTAACTGAGGAGAGTCACACAGTGGAACAGAATTAGAGATAGCCGGAACACATACTACCTGAGGTGAGTCACACAGTGGAGCAGAGTTACAGATAGCAGGAATACATACTACCTGAGGTGAGTCACACAGTGGACCAGAATTAGAGATAGCAGGAATACATACTACCTGAGGTGAGTCACACAGTGGAACAGAATTAGAGATAGCAGGAATACTTACTACCTGAGGTGAGTCACACAGTGGAACAGAATTAGAGATAGCAGGAATACATACTACCTGAGGTGAGTCACACAGTGGAACAGAATTATAGATAGCAGGAATACATACTACCTGAGGTGAGTTACACAGTGGAACCTCATTAGAGATAGCAGGAATACATACTACCTGAGGTTAGTCACACAGTGGACCCTCATTAGAGATAGCAGGAATACATACTACCTGAGGTGAGTCACACAGTGGAACAGAAGTAGAGATAGCAGGAACACATACTACCTGAGGTGAGTCACACAGCGGAACAGAATTAGAGATAGCAGGAACACATACTACCTGAGGTGAGTCACACAGCGGAACAGAATTAGAGATAGCAGGAACACATACTACCTGAGGTGAGTCACACAGTGGAACAGAATTAGAGATAGCAGGAACACATACTACCTGAGGTGAGTCACACAGTGGAACAGAATTAGAGATAGCAGGAACACATACTATCTGAGGTGAGTCACACAGTGGAACAGAATTAGAGATAGCAGGAACACATACAACCTGTGGTGAGTCACACATTGGAACAGAATTAGAGATAGCAGGAATACATACTACCTGAGGTGTGTCACACAGTGGAACAGAATTAGAGATAGTAGGAACACATACTACCTGAGGTGAGTCACACAGTGGAGCAGAGTTACAGATAGCTGGAACACATACTACCTGAGGTGAGTCACATAGTGGACCAGAATTAGAGATAGCAGGAACACATATTACCTGAGGTGAGTCACACAGTGGACCAGAATTAGAGATAACAGGAATACATACTACCTGAGGTGAGTCACACAGTGGACCAGAATTAGAGATAGCAGGAACAGATAATACCTGAGGTGAGTCACACAGTGGACCAGAATTAGAGATAGCAGGAACACATACTACATGAGGTGAGTCACATAGTGAAACATAATTAGAGCTAGCAGGAACACATACTACCTGAGGTGAGTCACACAGTGGAACAGAATTAGAGCTAGCAGGAACACATTCTACCTGAGGTGAGTCACACAGTGGAACAGAGTTAGAGATAACAGGAACACATACTACCTGAGGTGAGTCACACAGTGGAACAGAATTAGAGATAGCAGTAATACATACTACCTGAGGTGAGTCACACAGTGGAACCTAATTAGAGATAGCAGGAATACATACTACCTGAGTAGAGTCACACAGTGGAACCTAATTAGAGATAGCAGGAATACATACTAACTGAGGTGAGTCACACAGTGGAACAGAATTAGAGATAGCCGGAACACATACTACCTGAGGTGAGTCACACAGTGGAGCAGAGATACAGATAGCAGGAATACATACTACCTGAGGTGAGTCACACAGTGGAACAGAATTAGAGATAGCAGGAATACATACTACCTGAGGTGAGTCACACAGTGGAACAGAATTAGAGATAGCAGGAATACATACTACCTGAGGTGAGTCACACAGTGGAACAGAATTAGAGATAGCAGGAATACATACTACCTGAGGTGAGTCACACAGTGGAACCTCATTAGAGATAGCAGGAATACATACTACCTGAGGTGAGTCACACAGTGGAACCTAATTAGAGATAGCAGGAATACATACTACCTGAGGTGAGTCACACAGTGGAACAGAATTAGAGATAGCAGGAACACATACTACCTGAGGTGAGTCACACAGTGGAACAGAATTAGAGATAGCAGGAACACAGTCACACAGTGGAACAGAATTAGAGATAGCAGGAACACATACTACCTGAAGTGAGTCACACAGTGGAACAGAATTAGAGATAGCAGGAACACATACTACCTGAGGTGAGTCGTACAGTGCAATAGAAGCAATAGAGATAGCAGGAACACATACTACAAGAGGTGAGTCACACAGTGGAACATAATTAGAGATAGCAGGAACACATACTACCTGAGGTGAGTCACACAGTGGAACAGAATTAGAGATAGCAGGAATACATACTACATGAGGTGAGTCACACAGAGGAACAGAATTAGAGATAACAGGAATACATACTACCTGAGGTGAGTCACACAGTGCAATAAAAGCAATAGAGATAGCAGGAATACATACTACCTACGGTGAGTCACACAGTGGAACAGAATTAGAGATAGCAGGAACACAGACTACCTGAGGTGAGTGACACAGTGCAATAGAAGCAATAGAGATAGCAGGAATACATAATACCTGAGGTGAGTCACACAGTGGAACAGAATTAGAGAAACAGGAACACATACTACCTGAGGTGAGTCACACAGTGGAACAGAATTAGAGAAACAGGAACACATACTACCTGAGGTGAGTCGTACAGTGCAATAGAAGCAATAGAGATAGCAGGAACACAAACTACAAGAGGTGAGTCACACAGTGGAACATAATTAGAGATAGCAGGAACACATACTACCTGAGGTGAGTCACACAGTGGAACAGAATTAGAGATAGCAGGAACACATACTACATGAGGTGAGTCACACAGAGGAACAGAATTAGAGATAACAGGAATACATACTACCTGAGGTGAGTCACACAGTGCAATAAAAGCAATAGAGATAGCAGGAATACATACTACCTACGGTGAGTCACACAGTGGAACAGAATTAGAGATAGCAGGAACAAAGACTACCTGAGGTGAGTGACACAGTGCAATAGAAGCAATAGAGATAGCAGGAATACATAATACCTGAGGTGAGTCACACAGTGGAACAGAATTAGAGAAACAGGAACACATACTACCTGAGGTGAGTCACACAGTGCAATAGAAGCAATAGAGAGAGCAGGAACACATAATACCTGAGGTGAGTCACACAGCAGACCAGAATTAGATATAGCAGGAACACATACTACCTGAGGTGAGTCACACAGTGGAACATAATTAGAGATAGCAGGAACACATACTACCTGAGGTGAGTCACACAGTGGAACATAATTAGAGATAGCAGGAACACATACTACCTGAGGTGAGTCACACAGTGGAACAGAATTAGAGATAGCAGTAACATATACTACCTGAGGTGAGTCACATAGTGGACCAGAATTAGAGATAGCAGGAATACATACTACCTGAGGTGAGTCACACAGTGGAACAGAATTAGAGATAGCAGGAATACATACTACCTGAGGTGAGTCACACAGTGGAGCAGAGTTACAGATAGCAGGAATACATACTACCTGAGGTGAGTGACACAGTGGACCAGAATTAGAGATAGCAGGAATACATACTACCTGAGGTGAGTCACACAGTGGAACAGAATTAGAGATAGCAGGAATACTTACTACCTGAGGTGAGTCACACAGTGGAACAGAATTAGAGATAGCAGGAATACTTACTCCCTGAGGTGAGTCACACAGTGGAACATAATTAGAGATAGCAGGAATACATACTACCTGAGGTGAGTCACACAGAGGAACAGAATTAGAGATTGCAGGAATACATACTACCTGAGGTGAGTCACACAGTGGAACCTAATTAGAGATAGCAGGAATACATACTACCTGAGGTGAGTCACACAGTGGAACAGAATTAGAGATAGCAGGAAAACATACTACCTGAGGTGAGTCACACAGTGGAACATAATTAGAGCTAGCAGAAACACATACTACCTGAGGTGAGTCAAACAATGGAAGAGAATAAGAGATAGCAGGAACACATACTACATGAGTTGAGTCACACAGTGGAGCAGAGTTACAGATAGCAGGAACACATACTACATGAGGTGAGTCACACAGTGAACCAGAATTAGAAATAGCAGGAACACATACTACCTGAGGTGAGTCACACAGTGGAACAGAATTAGAGATAGCAGGAATACATACTACCTGAGGTGAGTCACACAGTGGACCAGAATTAGAGATCGCAGGAACACATACTACATGAGGTGAGTCACATAGTGGAACATAATTAGTGCTAGCAGGAACACATACGACCTGAGGTGAGTCACACAGTGGAACAGAATTAGAGATAGCAGGAACACATACTACCTGAGGTGAGTCACACAGTGGAACAGAATTAGAGATAGCAGGAACACATACTACCTGAGGTGAGTCACACAGTGGAGCAGAGTTACAGATAGCAGGAACACATACTACCTGAGGTGAGTCACACAGTGGAACAAAATTAGAGATAGCAGGAACACATACTACCAGAGGTGAGTCACACAGTGGAACAGAATTAGAGATAGCAGGAACACATACTACCGGAGGTGAGTCACACAGTGGAACAGAATTAGAGATAACCGGAACACATACTACCTGAGGTGAGTCACACAGTGGAGCAGAGTTACAGATAGCAGGAACACATACTACCTGAGGTGAGTCACACAGTGTACCAGAATTAGAGATAGCAGGAATACATACTACCTGAGGTGAGTCACACAGTGGAACAGAATAAGAGATAGCAGGAATACATACTACCTGAGGTGAGTCACACAGTGGAACAGAATTAGAGATAGCAGGAACACATTCTACCTGAGGTGAGTCACACAGTGGAACAGAGTTAGAGATAACAGGAACACATACTACCTGAGGTGAGTCACACAGTGGAACAGAATTAGAGATAGCAGTAATACATACTACCTGAGGTGAGTCACACAGTGGAACCTAATTAGAGATAGCAGGAATACATACTACCTGAGTAGAGTCACACAGTGGAACCTAATTAGAGATAGCAGGAATACATACTACCTGAGGTGAGTCACACAGTGGAACCTAATTAGAGATAGCAGGAATACATACTAACTGAGGTGAGTCACACAGTGGAACAGAATTAGAGATAGCCGGAACACATACTACCTGAGGTGAGTCACACAGTGGAGCAGAGATACAGATAGCAGGAATACATACTACATGAGGTGAGTCACACAGTGGAACAGAATTAGAGATAGCAGGAATACATACTACCTGAGGTGAGTCACACAGTGGAACAGAATTAGAGATAGCAGGAATACATACTACCTGAGGTGAGTCACACAGTGCAACAGAATTAGAGATAGCAGGAATACATACTACCTGAGGTGAGTCACACAGTGGAACCTCATTAGAGATAGCAGGAATACATACTACCTGAGGTGAGTCACACAGTGGAACCTAATTAGAGATAGCAGGAATACATACTACCTGAGGTGAGTCACACAGTGGAACAGAATTAGAGATAGCAGGAACACATACTACCTGAGGTGAGTCACACAGTGGAACAGAATTAGAGATAGCAGGAACACAGTCACACAGTGGAACAGAATTAGAGATAGCAGGAACACGTACTACCTGAAGTGAGTCACACAGTGGAACAGAATTAGAGATAGCAGGAACACATACTACCTGATGTGAGTCGTACAGTGCAATAGAAGCAATAGAGATAGCAGGAACACATACTACAAGAGGTGAGTCACACAGTGGAACATAATTAGAGATAGCAGGAACACATACTACCTGAGGTGAGTCACACAGTGGAACAGAATTAGAGATAGCAGGAACACATACTACATGAGGTGAGTCACACAGAGGAACAGAATTAGAGATAACAGGAATACATACTACCTGAGGTGAGTCACACAGTGCAATAAAAGCAATAGAGATAGCAGGAATACATACTACCTACGGTAAGTCACACAGTGGAACAGAATTAGAGATAGCAGGAACACAGACTACCTGAGGTGAGTGACACAGTGCAATAGAAGCAATAGAGATAGCAGGAATACATAATACCTGAGGTGAGTCACACAGTGGAACAGAATTAGAGAAACAGGAACACATACTACCTGAGGTGAGTCACACAGTGGAACAGAATTAGAGAAACAGGAACACATACTACCTGAGGTGAGTCGTACAGTGCAATAGAAGCAATAGAGATAGCAGGAACACATACTACAAGAGGTGAGTCACACAGTGGAACATAATTAGAGATAGCAGGAACACATACTACCTGAGGTGAGTCACACAGTGGAACAGAATTAGAGATAGCAGGAACACATACTACATGAGGTGAGTCACACAGAGGAACAGAATTAGAGATAACAGGAATACATACTACCTGAGGTGAGTCACACAGTGCAATAAAAGCAATAGAGATAGCAGGAATACATACTACCTACGGTGAGTCACACAGTGGAACAGAATTAGAGATAGCAGGAACAAAGACTACCTGAGGTGAGTGACACAGTGCAATAGAAGCAATAGAGATAGCAGGAATACATAATACCTGAGGTGAGTCACACAGTGGAACAGAATTAGAGAAACAGGAACACATACTACCTGAGGTGAGTCACACAGTGCAATAGAAGCAATAGAGAGAGCAGGAACACATAATACCTGAGGTGAGTCACACAGCAGACCAGAATTAGATATAGCAGGAACACATACTACCTGAGGTGAGTCACACAGTGGAACATAATTAGAGATAGCAGGAACACATACTACCTGAGGTGAGTCACACAGTGGAACATAATTAGAGATAGCAGGAACACATACTACCTGAGGTGAGTCACACAGTGGAACAGAATTAGAGATAGCAGTAACATATACTACCTGAGGTGAGTCACATAGTGGACCAGAATTAGAGATAGCAGGAATACATACTACCTGAGGTGAGTCACACAGTGGAACAGAATTAGAGATAGCAGGAATACATACTACCTGAGGTGAGTCACACAGTGGAGCAGAGTTACAGATAGCAGGAATACATACTACCTGAGGTGAGTCACACAGTGGACCAGAATTAGAGATAGCAGGAATACATACTACATGAGGTGAGTCACACAGTGGAACAGAATTAGAGATAGCAGGAATACTTACTACCTGAGGTGAGTCACACAGTGGAACAGAATTAGAGATAGCAGGAATACTTACTACCTGAGGTGAGTCACACAGTGGAACATAATTAGAGATAGCAGGAATACATACTACCTGAGGTGAGTCACACAGAGGAACAGAATTAGAGATTGCAGGAATACATACTACCTGAGGTGAGTCACACAGTGGAACCTAATTAGAGATAGCAGGAATACATACTACCTGAGGAGAGTCACACAGTGGAACAGAATTAGAGATAGCAGGAACACATACTACCTGAGGTGAGTCACACAGTGGAACATAATTAGAGCTAGCAGGAACACATACTACCTGAGGTGAGTCAAACAATGGAAGAGAATTAGAGATAGCAGGAACACATACTACATGAGTTGAGTCACACAGTGGAGCAGAGTTACAGATAGCAGGAACACATACTACATGAGGTGAGTCACACAGTGGACCAGAATTAGAGATAGCAGGAACACATACTACCTGAGGTGAGTCACACAGTGGAACAGAATTAGAGATAGCAGGAATACATACTACCTGAGGTGAGTCACACAGTGGACCAGAATTAGAGATCGCAGGAACACATACTACATGAGGTGAGTCACATAGTGGAACATAATTAGTGCTAGCAGGAACACATACGACCTGAGGTGAGTCACACAGTGGAACAGAATTAGAGATAGCAGGAACACATACTACCTGAGGTGAGTCACACAGTGGAACAGAATTAGAGATAGCAGGAACACATACTACCTGAGGTGAGTCACACAGTGGAGCAGAGTTACAGATAGCAGGAACACATACTACCTGAGGTGAGTCACACAGTGGAACATAATTAGAGATAGCAGGAACACATACTACCAGAGGTGAGTCACACAGTGGAACAGAATTAGAGATAGCAGGAACACATACTACCGGAGGTGAGTCACACAGTGGAACAGAATTAGAGATAACCGGAACACATACTACCTGAGGTGAGTCACACAGTGGAGCAGAGTTACAGATAGCAGGAACACATACTACCTGAGGTGAGTCACACAGTGTACCAGAATTAGAGATAGCAGGAATACATACTACCTGAGGTGAGTGACACAGTGGAACAGAATAAGAGATAGCAGTAATACATACTACCTGAGGTGAGTCACACAGTGGAACAGAATTAGAGATAGCAGGAATACATACTACCTGAGGTGAGTCACACAGTGGAACAGAATAAGAGATTGCAGGAATACATACTGCCTGAGGTGAGTCACACAGTGGAACCTAATTAGAGATAGCAGGAATACATACTACCTGAGGTGAGTCACACAGTGGAACAGAATTAGAGATAGCAGGAACACATACTACCTGAGGTGAGTCACACAGTGGAACAGAATTAGAGACAGCAGGAACACATACTACCTGAGGTGAGTCACACAGTGGAACAGAATTAGAGATAGCAGGAACACATACTACCTGAGGTGAGTCACACAGTGGTGCAGAATTAGAGATAGCAGGAACACATACTACCTGAGGTGAGTCACACAGTGGAGCAGAGTTACAGATAGCTGGAACACATACTACCTGAGGTGAGTCACATAGTGGACCAGAGTTAGAGATAGCAGGAACACATACTACCTGAGGTGAGTCACACAGTGGACCAGAATTAGAGATAGCAGGAATACATACTACCTGAGGTGAGTCACACAGTGGACCAGAATTAGAGATAGCAGGAACAGATAATACCTGAGGTGAGTCACACAGTGGACCAGAATTAGAGATAGCAGGAACACATACTACATGAGGTGAGTCACATAGTGGAACAGAATTAGAGCTAGCTGGAACACATACTACCTGAGGAGAGTCACACAGTGGAGCAGAGTTACAGATAGCTGGAACACATACTACCTGAGGTGAGTCACATAGTGGACCAGAATTAGAGATAGCAGGAACACATACTACCTGAGGTGAGTCACACAGTGGACCAGAATTAGAGATAGCAGGAATACATACTACCTGAGGTGAGTCACACAGTGGACCAGAATTAGAGATAGCAGGAACAGATAATACCTGAGGTGAGTCACACAGTGGACCAGAATTAGAGATAGCAGGAACACATACTACATGAGGTGAGTCACACAGTGGAACATAATTAGAGCTAGCAGGAACACATACTACCTGAGGTGAGTCACACAGTGGAACAGAATTAGAGATAGCAGGAACACATACTACCTGAGGTGAGTCACACAGTGGAACAGAATTAGAGATAGCAGGAACACATGCTACCTGAGGTGAGTCACACAGTGGAACAGAATTAGAGATAGCAGTAATACATACTACCTGAGGTGAGTCACACAGTGGTACCTAATTAGAGATAGCAGGAATACATACTACCTGAGGGGAGTCACACAGTGGAACAGAATTAGAGATAGCAGGAATACATACTAACTGAGGAGAGTCACACAGTGGAACAGAATTAGAGATAGCCGGAACACATACTACCTGAGGTGAGTCACACAGTGGAGCAGAGATACAGATAGCAGGAATACATACTACCTGAGGTGAGTCACACAGTGGACCAGAATTAGAGATAGCAGGAATACATACTACCTGAGGTGAGTCACACAGTGGAACAGAATTAGAGATAGCAGGAATACTTACTACCTGAGGTGAGTCACACAGTGGAACAGAATTAGAGATAGCAGGAATACATACTACCTGAGGTGAGTCACACACTGGAACAGAATTAGAGATAGCAGGAACACATACTACCTGAGGTGAGTCACACAGTGGAACAGAATTAGAGATAGCAGGAACACAGTCACACAGTGGAACAGAATTAGAGATAGCAGGAACACATACTACCTGAAGTGAGTCACACAGTGGAACAGAATTAGAGATAGCAGGAACACATACTACCTGAGGTGAGTCACACAGTGGAGCAGAGTTACAGATAGCTGGAACACATACTACCTGAGGTGAGTAACATAGTGGACCAGAATTAGAGATAGCAGGAACACATACTACCTGAGGTGAGTCACACAGTGGATCAGAATTAGAGATAGCAGGAATACATACTACCTGAGGTGAGTCACACAGTGGACCAGAATTAGAGATAGCAGGAACAGATAATACCTGAGGTGAGTCACACAGTGGACCAGAATTAGAGATAGCAGGAACACATACAACCTGTGGTGAGTCACACATTGGAACAGAATTAGAGATAGCAGGAATACATACTACCTGAGGTGTGTCACACAGTGGAACAGAATTAGAGATAGTAGGAACACATACTACCTGAGGTGAGTCACACAGTGGAGCAGAGTTACAGATAGCTGGAACACATACTACCTGAGGTGAGTCACATAGTGGACCAGAATTAGAGATAGCAGGAACACATATTACCTGAGGTGAGTCACACAGTGGACCAGAATTAGAGATAGCAGGAATACATACTACCTGAGGTGAGTCACACAGTGGACCAGAATTAGAGATAGCAGGAACAGATAATACCTGAGGTGAGTCACACAGTGGACCAGAATTAGAGATAGCAGGAACACATACTACATGAGGTGAGTCACATAGTGGAACATAATTAGAGCTAGCAGGAACACATACTACCTGAGGTGAGTCACACAGTGGAACAGAATTAGAGCTAGCAGGAACACATTCTACCTGAGGTGAGTCACACAGTGGAACAGAGTTAGAGATAACAGGAACACATACTACCTGAGGTGAGTCACACAGTGGAACAGAATTAGAGATAGCAGTAATACATACTACCTGAGGTGAGTCACACAGTGGAACCTAATTAGAGATAGCAGGAATACATACTACCTGAGTAGAGTCACACAGTGGAACCTAATTAGAGATAGCAGGAATACATACTACCTGAGGTGAGTCACACAGTGGAACCTAATTAGAGATAGCAGGAATACATACTAACTGAGGTGAGTCACACAGTGGAACAGAATTAGAGATAGCCGGAACACATACTACCTGAGGTGAGTCACACAGTGGAGCAGAGATACAGATAGCAGGAATACATACTACCTGAGGTGAGTCACACAGTGGAACAGAATTAGAGATAGCAGGAATACATACTACCTGAGGTGAGTCACACAGTGGAACAGAATTAGAGATAGCAGGAATACATACTACCTGAGGTGAGTCACACAGTGGAACAGAATTAGAGATAGCAGGAATACATACTACCTGAGGTGAGTCACACAGTGGAACCTCATTAGAGATGGCAGGAATACATACTACCTGAGGTGAGTCACACAGTGGAACCTAATTAGAGATAGCAGGAATACATACTACCTGAGGTGAGTCACACAGTGGAACAGAATTAGAGATAGCAGGAACACATACTACCTGAGGTGAGTCACACAGTGGAACAGAATTAGAGATAGCAGGAACACAGTCACACAGTGGAACAGAATTAGAGATAGCAGGAACACATACTACCTGAAGTGAGTCACACAGTGGAACAGAATTAGAGATAGCAGGAACACATACTACCTGAGGTGAGTCACACAGTGGAGAAGAGTTACAGATAGCTGGAACACATACTACCTGAGGTGAGTCACATAGTGGACCAGAATTAGAGATAGCAGGAACACATACTACCTGAGGTGAGTCACACAGTGGACCAGAATTAGAGATAGCAGGAATACATACTACCTGAGGTGAGTCACACAGTGGACCAGAATTAGAGATAGCAGGAACAGATAATACCTGAGGTGAGTCACACAGTGGACCAGAATTAGAGATAGCAGGAACACATACTACATGAGGTGAGTCACATAGTGGAACATAATTAGAGCTAGCAGGAACACATACTACCTGAGGTGAGTCACACAGTGGAACAGAATTAGAGCTAGCAGGAACACATTCTACCTGAGGTGAGTCACACAGTGGAACAGAATTAGAGATAACAGGAACACATACTACCTGAGGTGAGTCACACAGTGGAACAGAATTAGAGATAGCAGTAATACATACTACCTGAGGTGAGTCACACAGTGGAACCTAATTAGAGATAGCAGGAATACATACTACCTGAGGTGAGTCACACAGTGGAACCTAATTAGAGATAGCAGGAATACATACTACCTGAGGTGAGTCACACAGTGGAACCTAATTAGAGATAGCAGGAATACATACTAACTGAGGTGAGTCACACAGTGGAACAGAATTAGAGATAGCCGGAACACATACTACCTGAGGTGAGTCACACAGTGGAGCAGAGTTACAGATAGCAGGAATACATACTACCTGAGGTGAGTCACACACTGTAACAGAATTAGAGATAGCAGGAACACATACTACCTGAGGTGAGTCACACAGTGGAACAGAATTAGAGATAGCAGGAACACAGTCACACAGTGGAACAGAATTAGAGATAGCAGGAACACATACTACCTGAAGTGAGTCACACAGTGGAACAGAATTAGAGATAGCAGGAACACATACTACCTGAGGTGAGTCACACAGTGGAGCAGAGTTACAGATAGCTGGAACACATACTACCTGAGGTGAGTAACATAGTGGACCAGAATTAGAGATAGCAGGAACACATACTACCTGAGGTGAGTCACACAGTGGATCAGAATTAGAGATAGCAGGAATACATACTACCTGAGGTGAGTCACACAGTGGACCAGAATTAGAGATAGCAGGAACAGATAATACCTGAGGTGAGTCACACAGTGGACCAGAATTAGAGATAGCAGGAACACATACTACATGAGGTGAGTCACATAGTGGAACATAATTAGAGCTAGCAGGAACACATACTACCTGAGGTGAGTCACACAGTGGAACAGAATTAGAGATAGCAGTAATACATACTACCTAAGGTGAGTCACACAGTGGAACAGAATTAGAGATAGCAGGAACACATACTACCTGAGGTGAGTCACACAGAGGAACAGAATTAGAGATAGCAGGAACACATACTATCTGAGGTGAGTCACACAGTGGAACAGAATTAGAGATAGCAGGAACACATACAACCTGTGGTGAGTCACACAGTGGAACAGAATTAGAGATAGCAGGAATACATACTACCTGAGGTGTGTCACACAGTGGAACAGAATTAGAGATAGCAGGAACACATACTACCTGAGGTGAGTCACACAGTGGAGCAGAGTTACAGATAGCTGGAACACATACTACCTGAGGTGAGTCACATAGTGGACCAGAATTAGAGATAGCAGGAACACATATTACCTGAGGTGAGTCACACAGTGGACCAGAATTAGAGATAGCAGGAATACATACTACCTGAGGTGAGTCACACAGTGGACCAGAATTAGAGATAGCAGGAACAGATAATACCTGAGGTGAGTCACACAGTGGACCAGAATTAGAGATAGCAGGATCACATACTACATGAGGTGAGTCACATAGTGGAACATAATTAGAGCTAGCAGGAACACATACTACCTGAGGTGAGTCACACAGTGGAACAGAATTACAGCTAGCAGGAACACATACTACCTGAGGTGAGTCACACAGTGGAACAGAATTAGAGATAACAGGAACACATACTACCTGAGGTGAGTCACACAGTGGAACAGAATTAGAGAAAGCAGTAATACATACTACCTGAGGTGAGTCACACAGTGGAACCTAATTAGAGATAGCAGGAATACATACTACCTGAGGTGAGTCACACAGTGGAACCTAATTAGAGATAGCAGGAATACATACTACCTGAGGTGGGTCACACAGTGGAACCTAATTAGAGATAGCAGGAATACATACTAACTGAGGTGAGTCACACAGTGGAACAGTATTAGAGATAGCCGGTACACATACTACCTGAGGTGAGTCACACAGTGGAGCAGAGTTACCGATAGCAGGAATACATACTACCTGAGGTGAGTCACACAGTGGAACAGAATTAGAGATAGCAGGAATACATACTACCTGAGGTGAGTCACACAGTGGAACAGAATTAGAGATAGCAGGAATACATACTACCTGAGGTGAGTCACACAGTGGAACCTCATTAGAGATAGCAGGAATACATACTACCTGAGGTGAGTCACACAGTGGAACCTAATTAGAGATAGCTGGAATACATACTACCTGAGGTGAGTCACACAGTGGAACAGAATTAGAGATAGCAGGAACACATACTACCTGAGGTGAGTCACACAGTGGAACAGAATTACAGATAGCAGGAATACATACTAACTGAGGTGAGTCACACAGTGGAACAGAATTAGAGATAGCCGGAACACATACTACCTGAGGTGAGTCACACAGTGGAGCAGAGATACAGATAGCATGAATACATACTACCTGAGGTGAGTCACACAGTGGAACAGAATTAGAGATAGCAGGAATACATACTACCTGAGGTGAGTCACACAGTGGAACAGAATTAGAGATAGCAGGAATACATACTACCTGAGGTGAGTCACACAGTGGAACAGAATTAGAGATAGCAGGAATACATACTACCTGAGGTGAGTCACACAGTGGAACCTCATTAGAGATGGCAGGAATACATACTACCTGAGGTGAGTCACACAGTGGAACCTAATTAGAGATAGCAGGAATACATACTACCTGAGGTGAGTCACACAGTGGAACAGAATTAGAGATAGCAGGAATACATACTACCTGAGGTGAGTCACACAGTGGAACAGAATTAGAGATAGCAGGAATACATACTACCTGAGGTGAGTCACACAGTGGAACAGAATTAGAGATAGCAGGAACACATACTACCTGAGGTGAGTCACACAGTGGAACAGAATTAGAGACAGCAGGAACACATACTACCTGAGGTGAGTCACACAGTGGAACAGAATTAGAGATAGCAGGAACACATACTACCTGAGGTGAGTCACACAGTGGTGCAGAATTAGAGATAGCAGGAACACATACTACCTGAGGTGAGTCACACAGTGGAGCAGAGTTACAGATAGCTGGAACACATACTACCTGAGGTGAGTCACATAGTGGACCAGAGTTAGAGATAGCAGGAACACATACTACCTGAGGTGAGTCACACAGTGGACCAGAATTAGAGATAGCAGGAATACATACTACCTGAGGTGAGTCACACAGTGGACCAGAATTAGAGATAGCAGGAACAGATAATACCTGAGGTGAGTCACACAGTGGACCAGAATTAGAGATAGCAGGAACACATACTACATGAGGTGAGTCACATAGTGGAACAGAATTAGAGCTAGCTGGAACACATACTACCTGAGGAGAGTCACACAGTGGAGCAGAGTTACAGATAGCTGGAACACATACTACCTGAGGTGAGTCACATAGTGGACCAGAATTAGAGATAGCAGGAACACATACTACCTGAGGTGAGTCACACAGTGGACCAGAATTAGAGATAGCAGGAATACATACTACCTGAGGTGAGTCACACAGTGGACCAGAATTAGAGATAGCAGGAACAGATAATACCTAAGGTGAGTCACACAGTGGACCAGAATTAGAGATAGCAGGAACACATACTACATGAGGTGAGTCACACAGTGGAACATAATTAGAGCTAGCAGGAACACATACTACCTGAGGTGAGTCACACAGTGGAACAGAATTAGAGATAGCAGGAACACATACTACCTGAGGTGAGTCACACAGTGGAACAGAATTAGAGATAGCAGGAACACATGCTACCTGAGGTGAGTCACACAGTGGAACAGAATTAGAGATAGCAGTAATACATACTACCTGAGGTGAGTCACACAGTGGTACCTAATTAGAGATAGCAGGAATACATACTACCTGAGGGGAGTCACACAGTGGAACAGAATTAGAGATAGCAGGAATACATACTAACTGAGGAGAGTCACACAGTGGAACAGAATTAGAGATAGCCGGAACACATACTACCTGAGGTGAGTCACACAGTGGAGCAGAGATACAGATAGCAGGAATACATACTACCTGAGGTGAGTCACACAGTGGACCAGAATTAGAGATAGCAGGAATACATACTACCTGAGGTGAGTCACACAGTGGAACAGAATTAGAGATAGCAGGAATACTTACTACCTGAGGTGAGTCACACAGTGGAACAGAATTAGAGATAGCAGGAATACATACTACCTGAGGTGAGTCACACACTGGAACAGAATTAGAGATAGCAGGAACACATACTACCTGAGGTGAGTCACACAGTGGAACAGAATTAGAGATAGCAGGAACACAGTCACACAGTGGAACAGAATTAGAGATAGCAGGAACACATACTACCTGAAGTGAGTCACACAGTGGAACAGAATTAGAGATAGCAGGAACACATACTACCTGAGGTGAGTCACACAGTGGAGCAGAGTTACAGATAGCTGGAACACATACTACCTGAGGTGAGTAACATAGTGGACCAGAATTAGAGATAGCAGGAACACATACTACCTGAGGTGAGTCACACAGTGGATCAGAATTAGAGATAGCAGGAATACATACTACCTGAGGTGAGTCACACAGTGGACCAGAATTAGAGATAGCAGGAACAGATAATACCTGAGGTGAGTCACACAGTGGACCAGAATTAGAGATAGCAGGAACACATACAACCTGTGGTGAGTCACACATTGGAACAGAATTAGAGATAGCAGGAATACATACTACCTGAGGTGTGTCACACAGTGGAACAGAATTAGAGATAGTAGGAACACATACTACCTGAGGTGAGTCACACAGTGGAGCAGAGTTACAGATAGCTGGAACACATACTACCTGAGGTGAGTCACATAGTGGACCAGAATTAGAGATAGCAGGAACACATATTACCTGAGGTGAGTCACACAGTGGACCAGAATTAGAGATAGCAGGAATACATACTACCTGAGGTGAGTCACACAGTGGACCAGAATTAGAGATAGCAGGAACAGATAATACCTGAGGTGAGTCACACAGTGGACCAGAATTAGAGATAGCAGGAACACATACTACATGAGGTGAGTCACATAGTGGAACATAATTAGAGCTAGCAGGAACACATACTACCTGAGGTGAGTCACACAGTGGAACAGAATTAGAGCTAGCAGGAACACATTCTACCTGAGGTGAGTCACACAGTGGAACAGAGTTAGAGATAACAGGAACACATACTACCTGAGGTGAGTCACACAGTGGAACAGAATTAGAGATAGCAGTAATACATACTACCTGAGGTGAGTCACACAGTGGAACCTAATTAGAGATAGCAGGAATACATACTACCTGAGTAGAGTCACACAGTGGAACCTAATTAGAGATAGCAGGAATACATACTACCTGAGGTGAGTCACACAGTGGAACCTAATTAGAGATAGCAGGAATACATACTAACTGAGGTGAGTCACACAGTGGAACAGAATTAGAGATAGCCGGAACACATACTACCTGAGGTGAGTCACACAGTGGAGCAGAGATACAGATAGCAGGAATACATACTACCTGAGGTGAGTCACACAGTGGAACAGAATTAGAGATAGCAGGAATACATACTACCTGAGGTGAGTCACACAGTGGAACAGAATTAGAGATAGCAGGAATACATACTACCTGAGGTGAGTCACACAGTGGAACAGAATTAGAGATAGCAGGAATACATACTACCTGAGGTGAGTCACACAGTGGAACCTCATTAGAGATGGCAGGAATACATACTACCTGAGGTGAGTCACACAGTGGAACCTAATTAGAGATAGCAGGAATACATACTACCTGAGGTGAGTCACACAGTGGAACAGAATTAGAGATAGCAGGAACACATACTACCTGAGGTGAGTCACACAGTGGAACAGAATTAGAGATAGCAGGAACACAGTCACACAGTGGAACAGAATTAGAGATAGCAGGAACACATACTACGTGAAGTGAGTCACACAGTGGAACAGAATTAGAGATAGCAGGAACACATACTACCTGAGGTGAGTCACACAGTGGAGAAGAGTTACAGATAGCTGGAACACATACTACCTGAGGTGAGTCACATAGTGGACCAGAATTAGAGATAGCAGGAACACATACTACCTGAGGTGAGTCACACAGTGGACCAGAATTAGAGATAGCAGGAATACATACTACCTGAGGTGAGTCACACAGTGGACCAGAATTAGAGATAGCAGGAACAGATAATACCTGAGGTGAGTCACACAGTGGACCAGAATTAGAGATAGCAGGAACACATACTACATGAGGTGAGTCACATAGTGGAACATAATTAGAGCTAGCAGGAACACATACTACCTGAGGTGAGTCACACAGTGGAACAGAATTAGAGCTAGCAGGAACACATTCTACCTGAGGTGAGTCACACAGTGGAACAGAATTAGAGATAACAGGAACACATACTACCTGAGGTGAGTCACACAGTGGAACAGAATTAGAGATAGCAGTAATACATACTACCTGAGGTGAGTCACACAGTGGAACCTAATTAGAGATAGCAGGAATACATACTACCTGAGGTGAGTCACACAGTGGAACCTAATTAGAGATAGCAGGAATACATACTACCTGAGGTGAGTCACACAGTGGAACCTAATTAGAGATAGCAGGAATACATACTAACTGAGGTGAGTCACACAGTGGAACAGAATTAGAGATAGCCGGAACACATACTACCTGAGGTGAGTCACACAGTGGAGCAGAGTTACAGATAGCAGGAATACATACTACCTGAGGTGAGTCACACACTGTAACAGAATTAGAGATAGCAGGAACACATACTACCTGAGGTGAGTCACACAGTGGAACAGAATTAGAGATAGCAGGAACACAGTCACACAGTGGAACAGAATTAGAGATAGCAGGAACACATACTACCTGAAGTGAGTCACACAGTGGAACAGAATTAGAGATAGCAGGAACACATACTACCTGAGGTGAGTCACACAGTGGAGCAGAGTTACAGATAGCTGGAACACATACTACCTGAGGTGAGTAACATAGTGGACCAGAATTAGAGATAGCAGGAACACATACTACCTGAGGTGAGTCACACAGTGGATCAGAATTAGAGATAGCAGGAATACATACTACCTGAGGTGAGTCACACAGTGGACCAGAATTAGAGATAGCAGGAACAGATAATACCTGAGGTGAGTCACACAGTGGACCAGAATTAGAGATAGCAGGAACACATACTACATGAGGTGAGTCACATAGTGGAACATAATTAGAGCTAGCAGGAACACATACTACCTGAGGTGAGTCACACAGTGGAACAGAATTAGAGATAGCAGTAATACATACTACCTAAGGTGAGTCACACAGTGGAACAGAATTAGAGATAGCAGGAACACATACTACCTGAGGTGAGTCACACAGAGGAACAGAATTAGAGATAGCAGGAACACATACTATCTGAGGTGAGTCACACAGTGGAACAGAATTAGAGATAGCAGGAACATATACAACCTGTGGTGAGTCACACAGTGGAACAGAATTAGAGATAGCAGGAATACATACTACCTGAGGTGTGTCACACAGTGGAACAGAATTAGAGATAGCAGGAACACATACTACCTGAGGTGAGTCACACAGTGGAGCAGAGTTACAGATAGCTGGAACACATACTACCTGAGGTGAGTCACATAGTGGACCAGAATTAGAGATAGCAGGAACACATATTACCTGAGGTGAGTCACACAGTGGACCAGAATTAGAGATAGCAGGAATACATACTACCTGAGGTGAGTCACACAGTGGACCAGAATTAGAGATAGCAGGAACAGATAATACCTGAGGTGAGTCACACAGTGGACCAGAATTAGAGATAGCAGGATCACATACTACATGAGGTGAGTCACATAGTGGAACATAATTAGAGCTAGCAGGAACACATACTACCTGAGGTGAGTCACACAGTGGAACAGAATTACAGCTAGCAGGAACACATACTACCTGAGGTGAGTCACACAGTGGAACAGAATTAGAGATAACAGGAACACATACTACCTGAGGTGAGTCACACAGTGGAACAGAATTAGAGAAAGCAGTAATACATACTACCTGAGGTGAGTCACACAGTGGAACCTAATTAGAGATAGCAGGAATACATACTACCTGAGGTGAGTCACACAGTGGAACCTAATTAGAGATAGCAGGAATACATACTACCTGAGGTGGGTCACACAGTGGAACCTAATTAGAGATAGCAGGAATACATACTAACTGAGGTGAGTCACACAGTGGAACAGTATTAGAGATAGCCGGTACACATACTACCTGAGGTGAGTCACACAGTGGAGCAGAGTTACCGATAGCAGGAATACATACTACCTGAGGTGAGTCACACAGTGGAACAGAATTAGAGATAGCAGGAATACATACTACCTGAGGTGAGTCACACAGTGGAACAGAATTAGAGATAGCAGGAATACATACTACCTGAGGTGAGTCACACAGTGGAACCTCATTAGAGATAGCAGGAATACATACTACCTGAGGTGAGTCACACAGTGGAACCTAATTAGAGATAGCTGGAATACATACTACCTGAGGTGAGTCACACAGTGGAACAGAATTAGAGATAGCAGGAACACATACTACCTGAGGTGAGTCACACAGTGGAACAGAATTAGAGATAGCAGGAATACATACTAACTGAGGTGAGTCACACAGTGGAACAGAATTAGAGATAGCCGGAACACATACTACCTGAGGTGAGTCACACAGTGGAGCAGAGATACAGATAGCAGGAATACATACTACCTGAGGTGAGTCACACAGTGGAACAGAATTAGAGATAGCAGGAATACATACTACCTGAGGTGAGTCACACAGTGGAACAGAATTAGAGATAGCAGGAATACATACTACCTGAGGTGAGTCACACAGTGGAACAGAATTAGAGATAGCAGGAATACATACTACCTGAGGTGAGTCACACAGTGGAACCTCATTAGAGATGGCAGGAATACATACTACCTGAGGTGAGTCACACAGTGGAACCTAATTAGAGATAGCAGGAATACATACTACCTGAGGTGAGTCACACAGTGGAACAGAATTAGAGATAGCAGGAACACATACTACCTGAGGTGAGTCACACAGTGGAACAGAATTAGAGATAGCAGGAACACAGTCACACAGTGGAACAGAATTAGAGATAGCAGGAACACATACTACCTGAAGTGAGTCACACAGTGGAACAGAATTAGAGATAGCAGGAACACATACTACCTGAGGTGAGTCACACAGTGGAGAAGAGTTACAGATAGCTGGAACACATACTACCTGAGGTGAGTCACATAGTGGACCAGAATTAGAGATAGCAGGAACACATACTACCTGAGGTGAGTCACACAGTGGACCAGAATTAGAGATAGCAGGAATACATACTACCTGAGGTGAGTCACACAGTGGACCAGAATTAGAGATAGCAGGAACAGATAATACCTGAGGTGAGTCACACAGTGGACCAGAATTAGAGATAGCAGGAACACATACTACATGAGGTGAGTCACATAGTGGAACATAATTAGAGCTAGCAGGAACACATACTACCTGAGGTGAGTCACACAGTGGAACAGAATTAGAGCTAGCAGGAACACATTCTACCTGAGGTGAGTCACACAGTGGAACAGAATTAGAGATAACAGGAACACATACTACCTGAGGTGAGTCACACAGTGGAACAGAATTAGAGATAGCAGTAATACATACTACCTGAGGTGAGTCACACAGTGGAACCTAATTAGAGATAGCAGGAATACATACTACCTGAGGTGAGTCACACAGTGGAACCTAATTAGAGATAGCAGGAATACATACTACCTGAGGTGAGTCACACAGTGGAACCTAATTAGAGATAGCAGGAATACATACTAACTGAGGTGAGTCACACAGTGGAACAGAATTAGAGATAGCCGGAACACATACTACCTGAGGTGAGTCACACAGTGGAGCAGAGTTACAGATAGCAGGAATACATACTACCTGAGGTGAGTCACACACTGGAACAGAATTAGAGATAGCAGGAACACATACTACCTGAGGTGAGTCACACAGTGGAACAGAATTAGAGATAGCAGGAACACAGTCACACAGTGGAACAGAATTAGAGATAGCAGGAACACATACTACCTGAAGTGAGTCACACAGTGGAACAGAATTAGAGATAGCAGGAACACATACTACCTGAGGTGAGTCACACAGTGGAGCAGAGTTACAGATAGCTGGAACACATACTACCTGAGGTGAGTAACATAGTGGACCAGAATTAGAGATAGCAGGAACACATACTACCTGAGGTGAGTCACACAGTGGATCAGAATTAGAGATAGCAGGAATACATACTACCTGAGGTGAGTCACACAGTGGACCAGAATTAGAGATAGCAGGAACAGATAATACCTGAGGTGAGTCACACAGTGGACCAGAATTAGAGATAGCAGGAACACATACTACATGAGGTGAGTCACATAGTGGAACATAATTAGAGCTAGCAGGAACACATACTACCTGAGGTGAGTCACACAGTGGAACAGAATTAGAGATAGCAGTAATACATACTACCTAAGGTGAGTCACACAGTGGAACAGAATTAGAGATAGCAGGAACACATACTACCTGAGGTGAGTCACACAGAGGAACAGAATTAGAGATAGCAGGAACACATACTATCTGAGGTGAGTCACACAGTGGAACAGAATTAGAGATAGCAGGAACACATACAACCTGTGGTGAGTCACACAGTGGAACAGAATTAGAGATAGCAGGAATACATACTACCTGAGGTGTGTCACACAGTGGAACAGAATTAGAGATAGCAGGAACACATACTACCTGAGGTGAGTCACACAGTGGAGCAGAGTTACAGATAGCTGGAACACATACTACCTGAGGTGAGTCACATAGTGGACCAGAATTAGAGATAGCAGGAACACATATTACCTGAGGTGAGTCACACAGTGGACCAGAATTAGAGATAGCAGGAATACATACTACCTGAGGTGAGTCACACAGTGGACCAGAATTAGAGATAGCAGGAACAGATAATACCTGAGGTGAGTCACACAGTGGACCAGAATTAGAGATAGCAGGATCACATACTACATGAGGTGAGTCACATAGTGGAACATAATTAGAGCTAGCAGGAACACATACTACCTGAGGTGAGTCACACAGTGGAACAGAATTACAGCTAGCAGGAACACATACTACCTGAGGTGAGTCACACAGTGGAACAGAATTAGAGATAACAGGAACACATACTACCTGAGGTGAGTCACACAGTGGAACAGAATTAGAGAAAGCAGTAATACATACTACCTGAGGTGAGTCACACAGTGGAACCTAATTAGAGATAGCAGGAATACATACTACCTGAGGTGAGTCACACAGTGGAACCTAATTAGAGATAGCAGGAATACATACTACCTGAGGTGGGTCACACAGTGGAACCTAATTAGAGATAGCAGGAATACATACTAACTGAGGTGAGTCACACAGTGGAACAGTATTAGAGATAGCCGGTACACATACTACCTGAGGTGAGTCACACAGTGGAGCAGAGTTACCGATAGCAGGAATACATACTACCTGAGGTGAGTCACACAGTGGAACAGAATTAGAGATAGCAGGAATACATACTACCTGAGGTGAGTCACACAGTGGAACAGAATTAGAGATAGCAGGAATACATACTACCTGAGGTGAGTCACACAGTGGAACCTCATTAGAGATAGCAGGAATACATACTACCTGAGGTGAGTCACACAGTGGAACCTAATTAGAGATAGCTGGAATACATACTACCTGAGGTGAGTCACACAGTGGAACAGAATTAGAGATAGCAGGAACACATACTACCTGAGGTGAGTCACACAGTGGAACAGAATTAGAGATAGCAGGAACACAGTCACACAGTGGAACAGAATTAGAGATAGCAGGAACACATACTACCTGAAGTGAGTCACACAGTGGAACAGAATTAGAGCTAGCAGGAACACATACTACCTGAGGTGAGTCACACAGTGGAACAGAATTAGAGATAACAGGAACACATACTACCTGAGGTGAGTCACACAGTGGAACAGAATTAGAGATAGCAGTAATACATACTACCTGAGGTGAGTCACACAGTGGAACCTAAATAGAGATAGCAGGAATACATACTACCTAAGCTGAGTCACACAGTGGAACAGAATTAGAGATAACTGGAATACATACTACCTAAGGTGAGTCACACAGTGGAACAGAATTAGAGATAACAGGAATACATACTACCTGAGGTGAGTCACACAGTGGAACAGAATTAGAGATAGCAGGAACACATACTACCTGAGGTGAGTCACACAGTGGAACAGAATTAGAGATAGCAGGAATACATACTACCTGAGGTGAGTAACACAGTGGAACATAATTGGAGATAGCAGGAATACATACTACCTGAGGTGAGTCACACAGTGCAATAGAAGCAATAGAGATAGCAGGAATACATACTACCTGAGGTGAGTCACACAGTGGAACAGAATTAGAGATAGCAGGAATACATACTACCTAAGGTGAGTCACACAGTGGAACCTAATTAGAGATAGCAGGAATACATACTACCTGAGGTGAGTCACACAGTGGAACAGAATTAGAGATAGCAGGAACACATACTACCTGAGGTGAGTCACACAGTGGAACAGAATTAGAGATAGCAGGAACACAGTCACACAGTGGAACAGAATTAGAGATAGCAGGAACACATACTACCTGAAGTGAGGCACACAGTGGAACAGAATTAGAGATAGCAGGAACACATACTACCTGAGGTGAGTCACACAGTGGAGCAGAGTTACAGATAGCTGGAACACATACTACCTGAGGTGAGTCACATAGTGGACCAGAATAAGAGATAGCAGGAACACATACTACCTGAGGTGAGTCACACAGTGGACCAGAATTAGAGATAGCAGGAATACATACTACCTGAGGTGAGTCACACAGTGGACCAGAATTAGAGATAGCAGGAACAGATAATACCTGAGGTGAGTCACACAGTGGACCAGAATTAGAGATAGCAGGAACACATACTACATGAGGTGAGTCACATAGTGGAACATAATTAGAGCTAGCAGGAACACATACTACCTGAGGTGAGTCACACAGTGGAACAGAATTAGAGATAGCATGAACACATACTACCTGAGGTGAGTCACACAGTGGAACAGAATTATAGATAGCAGGAATACATACTACCTGAAGTGAGTCACACAGTGGAACCTCATTAGAGATAGCAGGAATACATACTACCTGAGGTGAGTCACACAGTGGAACCTCATTAGAGATAGCAGGAATACATACTACCTGAGGTGAGTCACACAGTGGAACAGAATTAGAGATAGCAGGAACACATACTACCTGAGGTGAGTCACACAGCGGAACAGAATTAGAGATAGCAGGAACACATACTACCTGAGGTGAGTCACACAGCGGAACAGAATTAGAGATAGCAGGAACACATACTACCTGAGGTGAGTCACACAGCGGAACAGAATTAGAGATAGCAGGAACACATACTATCTGAGGTGAGTCACACAGTGGAACAGAATTAGAGATAGCAGGAACACATACAACCTGTGGTGAGTCACACATTGGAACAGAATTAGAGATAGCAGGAATACATACTACCTGAGGTGTGTCACACAGTGGAACAGAATTAGAGATAGTAGGAACACATACTACCTGAGGTGAGTCACACAGTGGAGCAGAGTTACAGATAGCTGGAACACATACTACCTGAGGTGAGTCACATAGTGGACCAGAATTAGAGATAGCAGGAACACATACTACCTGAGGTGAGTCACACAGTGGACCAGAATTAGAGATAGCAGGAACAGATAATACCTGAGGTGAGTCACACAGTGGACCAGAATTAGAGATAGCAGGAACACATACTACATGAGGTGAGTCACATAGTGGAACATAATTAGAGCTAGCAGGAACACATACTACCTGAGGTGAGTCACACAGTGGAACAGAATTAGAGATAGCAGTAATACATACTACCTGAGGTGAGTCACACAGTGGAACCTAATTAGAGATAGCAGGAATACATACTACCTGAGTAGAGTCACACAGTGGAACCTAATTAGAGATAGCAGGAATACATACTACCTGAGGTGAGTCACACAGTGGAACCTAATTAGAGATAGCAGGAATACATACTAACTGAGGTGTCACACAGCGGAACAGAATTAGAGATAGCCGGAACACATACTACCTGAGGTGAGTCACACAGTGGAGCAGAGTTACAGATAGCAGGAATACATACTACCTGAGGTGAGTCACACAGTGGAACAGAATTAGAGATAGCAGGAATACATACTACCTGAGGTGAGTCACACAGTGGAACAGAATTAGAGATAGCAGGAATACATACTACCTGAGGTGAGTCACACAGTGGAACAGAATTAGAGATAGCAGGAATACATACTACCTGAGGTGAGTCACACAGTGGAACCTCATTAGAGATAGCAGGAATACATACTACCTGAGGTGAGTCACACAGTGGAACCTAATTAGAGATAGCAGGAATACATACTACCTGAGGTGAGTCACACAGTGGAACAGAATTAGAGATAGCAGGAACACATACTACCTGAGGTGAGTCACACAGTGGAACAGAATTAGAGATAGCAGGAACACAGTCACACAGTGGAACAGAATTAGAGATAGCAGGAACACATACTACGTGAAGTGAGTCACACAGTGGAACAGAATTAGAGATAGCAGGAACACATACTACCTGAGGTGAGTCACACAGTGGAGCAGAGTTACAGATAGCTGGAACACATACTACCTGAGGTGAGTCACATAGTGGACCAGAATTAGAGATAGCAGGAACACATACTACCTGAGGTGAGTCACACAGTGGACCAGAATTAGAGATAGCAGGAACAGATAATACCTGAGGTAAGTCACACAGTGGACCAGAATTAGAGATAGCAGGAACAGATAATACCTGAGGTGAGTCACACAGTGGACCAGAATTAGAGATAGCAGGAACACATACTACATGAGGTGCGTCACATAGTGGAACATAATTAGAGCTAGCAGGAACACATACTACCTGAGGTGAGTCACACAGTGGAACAGAATTAGAGCTAGCAGGAACACATACTACCTGAGGTGAGTCACACAGTGGAACAGAATTAGAGATAACAGGAACACATACTACCTGAGGTGAGTCACACAGTGGAACAGAATTAGAGATAGCAGTAATACATACTACCTGAGGAGAGTCACACAGTGGAACCTAATTAGAGATAGCAGGAATACATACTACCTGAGGTGAGTCACACAGTGGAACCTAATTAGAGATAGCAGGAATACATACTACCTGAGGTGAGTCACACAGTGGAACCTAATTAGAGATAGCAGGAATACATACTAACTGAGGTGAGTCACACAGTGGAACAGAATTAGAGATAGCCGGAACACATACTACCTGAGGTGAGTCACACAGTGGAGCAGAGTTACAGATAGCAGGAATACATACTACCTGAGGTGAGTCACACAGTGGAACAGAATTAGAGATAGCAGGAATACATACTACCTGAGGTGAGTCACACAGTGGAACAGAATTAGAGATAGCAGGAATACATACTACCTGAGGTGAGTCACACAGTGGAACAGAATTAGAGATAGCAGGAATACATACTACCTGAGGTGAGTCACACAGTGGAACCTCATTAGAGATAGCAGGAATACATACTACCTGAGGTGAGTCACACAGTGGAACCTAATTAGAGATAGCAGGAATACATACTACCTGAGGTGAGTCACACACTGGAACAGAATTAGAGATAGCAGGAACACATACTACCTGAGGTGAGTCACACAGTGGAACAGAATTAGAGATAGCAGGAACACAGTCACACAGTGGAACAGAATTAGAGATAGCAGGAACACATACTACCTGAAGTGAGTCACACAGTGGAACAGAATTAGAGATAGCAGGAACACATACTACCTGAGGTGAGTCACACAGTGGAGCAGAGTTACAGATAGCTGGAACACATACTACCTGAGGTGAGTAACATAGTGGACCAGAATTAGAGATAGCAGGAACACATACTACCTGAGGTGAGTCACACAGTGGACCAGAATTAGAGATAGCAGGAATACATACTACCTGAGGTGAGTCACACAGTGGACCAGAATTAGAGATAGCAGGAACAGATAATACCTGAGGTGAGTCACACAGTGGACCAGAATTAGAGATAGCAGGAACACATACTACATGAGGTGAGTCACATAGTGGAACATAATTAGAGCTAGCAGGAACACATACTACCTGAGGTGAGTCACACAGTGGAACAGAATTAGAGATAGCAGGAACACATACTACCTGAGGTGAGTCACACAGAGGAACAGAATTAGAGATAGCAGTAATACATACTACCTAAGGTGAGTCACACAGTGGAACAGAATTAGAGATAGCAGGAACACATACTACCTGAGGTGAGTCACACAGTGGAACAGAATTAGAGATAGCAGGAACACATACTATCTGAGGTGAGTGACACAGTGGAACAGAATTAGAGATAGCAGGAACACATACAACCTGTGGTGAGTCACACAGTGGAACAGAATTAGAGATAGCAGGAATACATACTACCTGAGGTGTGTCACACAGTGGAACAGAATTAGAGATAGCAGGAACACATACTACCTGAGGTGAGTCACACAGTGGACCAGAATTAGAGATAGCAGGAATACATACTACCTGAGGTGAGTCACACAGTGGACCAGAATTAGAGATAGCAGGAACAGATAATACCTGAGGTGAGTCACACAGTGGACCAGAATTAGAGATAGCAGGAACACATACTACATGAGGTGAGTCACATAGTGGAACATAATTAGAGCTAGCAGGAACACATACTACCTGAGGTGAGTCACACAGTGGAACAGAATTAGAGATAGCAGTAATACATACTACCTGAGGTGAGTCACACAGTGGAACCTAATTAGAGATAGCAGGAATACATACTACCTGAGTAGAGTCACACAGTGGAACCTAATTAGAGATAGCAGGAATACATACTACCTGAGGTGAGTCACACAGTGGAACCTAATTAGAGATAGCAGGAATACATACTAACTGAGGTGTCACACAGTGGAACAGAATTAGAGATAGCCGGAACACATACTACCTGAGGTGAGTCACACAGTGGAGCAGAGTTACAGATAGCAGGAATACATACTACCTGAGGTGAGTCACACAGTGGAACAGAATTAGAGATAGCAGGAATACATACTACCTGAGGTGAGTCACACAGTGGAACAGAATTAGAGATAGCAGGAATACATACTACCTGAGGTGAGTCACACAGTGGAACAGAATTAGAGACAGCAGGAATACATACTACCTGAGGTGAGTCACACAGTGGAACCTCATTAGAGATAGCAGGAATACATACTACCTGAGGTGAGTCACACAGTGGAACCTAATTAGAGATAGCAGGAATACATACTACCTGAGGTGAGTCACACAGTGGAACAGAATTAGAGATAGCAGGAACACATACTACCTGAGGTGAGTCACACAGTGGAACAGAATTAGAGATAGCAGGAACACAGTCACACAGTGGAACAGAATTAGAGATAGCAGGAACACATACTACGTGAAGTGAGTCACACAGTGGAACAGAATTAGAGATAGCAGGAACACATACTACCTGAGGTGAGTCACACAGTGGAGCAGAGTTACAGATAGCTGGAACACATACTACCTGAGGTGAGTCACATAGTGGACCAGAATTAGAGATAGCAGGAACACATACTACCTGAGGTGAGTCACACAGTGGACCAGAATTAGAGATAGCAGGAACAGATAATACCTGAGGTGAGTCACACAGTGGACCAGAATTAGAGATAGCAGGAACAGATAATACCTGAGGTGAGTCACACAGTGGACCAGAATTAGAGATAGCAGGAACACATACTACATGAGGTGAGTCACATAGTGGAACATAATTAGAGCTAGCAGGAACACATACTACCTGAGGTGAGTCACACAGTGGAACAGAATTAGAGCTAGCAGGAACACATACTACCTGAGGTGAGTCACACAGTGGAACAGAATTAGAGATAACAGGAACACATACTACCTGAGGTGAGTCACACAGTGGAATAGAATTAGAGATATCAGTAATACATACTACCTGAGGAGAGTCACACAGTGGAACCTAATTAGAGATAGCAGGAATACATACTACCTGAGGTGAGTCACACAGTGGAACCTAATTAGAGATAGCAGGAATACATACTACCTGAGGTGAGTCACACAGTGGAACCTAATTAGAGATAGCAGGAATACATACTAACTGAGGTGAGTCACACAGTGGAACAGAATTAGAGATAGCCGGAACACATACTACCTGAGGTGAGTCACACAGTGGAGCAGAGTTACAGATAGCAGGAATACATACTACCTGAGGTGAGTCACACAGTGGAACAGAATTAGAGATAGCAGGAATACATACTACCTGAGGTGAGTCACACAGTGGAACAGAATTAGAGATAGCAGGAATACATACTAGCTGAGGTGAGTCACACAGTGGAACAGAATTAGAGATAGCAGGAATACATACTACCTGAGGTGAGTCACACAGTGGAACCTCATTAGAGATAGCAGGAATACATACTACCTGAGGTGAGTCACACAGTGGAACCTAATTAGAGATAGCAGGAATACATACTACCTGAGGTGAGTCACACACTGGAACAGAATTAGAGATAGCAGGAACACATACTACCTGAGGTGAGTCACACAGTGGAACAGAATTAGAGATAGCAGGAACACAGTGACACAGTGGAACAGAATTAGAGATAGCAGGAACACATACTACCTGAAGTGAGTCACACAGTGGAACAGAATTAGAGATAGCAGGAACACATACTACCTGAGGTGAGTCACACAGTGGAGCAGAGTTACAGATAGCTGGAACACATACTACCTGAGGTGAGTAACATAGTGGACCAGAATTAGAGATAGCAGGAACACATACTACCTGAGGTGAGTCACACAGTGGACCAGAATTAGAGATAGCAGGAATACATACTACCTGAGGTGAGTCACACAGTGGACCAGAATTAGAGATAGCAGGAACAGATAATACCTGAGGTGAGTCACACAGTGGACCAGAATTAGAGATAGCAGGAACACATACTACATGAGGTGAGTCACATAGTGGAACATAATTAGAGCTAGCAGGAACACATACTACCTGAGGTGAGTCACACAGTGGAACAGAATTAGAGATAGCAGGAACACATACTACCTGAGGTGAGTCACACAGAGGAACAGAATTAGAGATAGCAGTAATACATACTACCTAAGGTGAGTCACACAGTGGAACAGAATTAGAGATAGCAGGAACACATACTACCTGAGGTGAGTCACACAGTGGAACAGAATTAGAGATAGCAGGAACACATACTATCTGAGGTGAGTCACACAGTGGAACAGAATTAGAGATAGCAGGAACACATACAACCTGTGGTGAGTCACACAGTGGAACAGAATTAGAGATAGCAGGAATACATACTACCTGAGGTGTGTCACACAGTGGAACAGAATTAGAGATAGCAGGAACACATACTACCTGAGGTGAGTCACACAGTGGAGCAGAGTTACAGATAGCTGGAACACATACTACCTGAGGTGAGTCCCATAGTGGACCAGAATTAGAGATAGCAGGAACACATATTACCTGAGGTGAGTCACACAGTGGACCAGAATTAGAGATAGCAGGAATACATACTACCTGAGGTGAGTCACACAGTGGACCAGAATTAGAGATAGCAGGAACAGATAATACCTGAGGTGAGTCACACAGTGGACCAGAATTAGAGATAGCAGGAACACATACTACATGAGGTGAGTCACATAGTGGAACATAATTAGAGCTAGCAGGAACACATACTACCTGAGGTGAGTCACACAGTGGAACAGAATTAGAGCTAGCAGGAACACATACTACCTGAGGTGAGTCACACAGTGGAACAGAATTAGAGATAACAGGAACACATACTACCTGAGGTGAGTCACACAGTGGAACAGAATTAGAGATAGCAGTAATACATACTACCTGAGGTGAGTCACACAGTGGAACCTAATTAGAGATAGCAGGAATACATACTACCTGAGGTGAGTCACACAGTGGATCCTAATTAGAGATAGCAGGAATACATACTACCTGAGGTGGGTCACACAGTGGAACCTAATTATAGATAGCAGGAATACATACTAACTGAGGTGAGTCACACAGTGGAACAGTATTAGAGATAGCCGGTACACATACTACCTGAGGTGAGTCACACAGTGGAGCAGAGTTACCGATAGCAGGAATACATACTACCTGAGGTGAGTCACACAGTGGAACAGAATTAGAGATAGCAGGAATACATACTACCTGAGGTGAGTCACACAGTGGAACAGAATTAGAGATAGCAGGAATACATACTACCTGAGGTGAGTCACACAGTGGAACAGAATTAGAGATAGCAGGAATACATACTACCTGAGGTGAGTCACACAGTGGAACCTCATTAGAGATAGCAGGAATACATACTACCTGAGGTGAGTCACACAGTGGAACCTAATTAGAGATAGCTGGAATACATACTACCTTAGGTGAGTCACACAGTGGAACAGAATAGAGATAGCAGGAACACATACTACCTGATGTGAGTCACACAGTGGAACAGAATTAGAGATAGCAGGAACACAGTCACACAGTGGAACAGAATTAGAGATAGCAGGAACACATACTACCTGAAGTGAGTCACACAGTGGAACAGAATTAGAGCTAGCAGGAACACATACTACCTGAGGTGAGTCACACAGTGGAACAGAATTAGAGATAACAGGAACACATACTACCTGAGGTGAGTCACACAGTGGAACAGAATTAGAGATAGCAGGAACACATACTACCTGAGGTGAGTCACACAGTGGAACAGAATTAGAGATAGCAGGAACACATACTACCTGAGGTGAGTAACACAGTGGAACATAATTGGAGATAGCAGGAATACATACTACCTGAGGTGAGTCACACAGTGCAATAGAAGCAATAGAGATAGCAGGAATACATACTACCTGAGGTGAGTCACACAGTGTAACAGAATTAGAGATAGCAGGAATACATACTACCTAAGGTGAGTCACACAGTGGAACCTAATTAGAGATAGCAGGAATACATACTACCTGAGGTGAGTCACACAGTGGAACAGAATTAGAGATAGCAGGAACACATACTACCTGAGGTGAGTCACACAGTGGAACAGAATTAGAGATAGCAGGAACACAGTCACACAGTGGAACAGAATTAGAGATAGCAGGAACACATACTACCTGAAGTGAGTCACACAGTGGAACAGAATTAGAGATAGCAGGAATACATACTACCTGAGGTGAGTCACACAGTGGAACCTCATTAGAGATAGCAGGAATACATACGACCTGAGGTGAGTCACACAGTGGAACCTAATTAGAGATAGCAGGAATACATACTACCTGAGGTGAGTCACACACTGGAACAGAATTAGAGATAGCAGGAACACATACTACCTGAGGTGAGTCACACAGTGGAACAGAATTAGAGATAGCAGGAACACAGTCACACAGTGGAACAGAATTAGAGATAGCAGGAACACATACTACCTGAAGTGAGTCACACAGTGGAACAGAATTAGAGATAGCAGGAACACATACTACCTGAGGTGAGTCACACAGTGGAGCAGAGTTACAGATAGCTGGAACACATACTACCTGAGGTGAGTAACATAGTGGACCAGAATTAGAGATAGCAGGAACACATACTACCTGAGGTGAGTCACACAGTGGACCAGAATTAGAGATAGCAGGAATACATACTACCTGAGGTGAGTCACACAGTGGACCAGAATTAGAGATAGCAGGAACAGATAATACCTGAGGTGAGTCACACAGTGGACCAGAATTAGAGATAGCAGGAACACATACTACATGAGGTGAGTCACATAGTGGAACATAATTAGAGCTAGCAGGAACACATACTACCTGAGGTGAGTCACACAGTGGAACAGAATTAGAGATAGCAGGAACACATACTACCTGAGGTGAGTCACACAGAGGAACAGAATTAGAGATAGCAGTAATACATACTACCTAAGGTGAGTCACACAGTGGAACAGAATTAGAGATAGCAGGAACACATACTACCTGAGGTGAGTCACACAGTGGAACAGAATTAGAGATAGCAGGAACACATACTATCTGAGGTGAGTCACACAGTGGAACAGAATTAGAGATAGCAGGAACACATACAACCTGTGGTGAGTCACACAGTGGAACAGAATTAGAGATAGCAGGAATACATACTACCTGAGGTGTGTCACACAGTGGAACAGAATTAGAGATAGCAGGAACACATACTACCTGAGGTGAGTCACACAGTGGAGCAGAGTTACAGATAGCTGGAACACATACTACCTGAGGTGAGTCCCATAGTGGACCAGAATTAGAGATAGCAGGAACACATATTACCTGAGGTGAGTCACACAGTGGACCAGAATTAGAGATAGCAGGAATACATACTACCTGAGGTGAGTCACACAGTGGACCAGAATTAGAGATAGCAGGAACAGATAATACCTGAGGTGAGTCACACAGTGGACCAGAATTAGAGATAGCAGGAACACATACTACATGAGGTGAGTCACATAGTGGAACATAATTAGAGCTAGCAGGAACACATACTACCTGAGGTGAGTCACACAGTGGAACAGAATTAGAGCTAGCAGGAACACATACTACCTGAGGTGAGTCACACAGTGGAACAGAATTAGAGATAACAGGAACACATACTACCTGAGGTGAGTCACACAGTGGAACAGAATTAGAGATAGCAGTAATACATACTACCTGAGGTGAGTCACACAGTGGAACCTAATTAGAGATAGCAGGAATACATACTACCTGAGGTGAGTCACACAGTGGATCCTAATTAGAGATAGCAGGAATACATACTACCTGAGGTGGGTCACACAGTGGAACCTAATTATAGATAGCAGGAATACATACTAACTGAGGTGAGTCACACAGTGGAACAGTATTAGAGATAGCCGGTACACATACTACCTGAGGTGAGTCACACAGTGGAGCAGAGTTACCGATAGCAGGAATACATACTACCTGAGGTGAGTCACACAGTGGAACAGAATTAGAGATAGCAGGAATACATACTACCTGAGGTGAGTCACACAGTGGAACAGAATTAGAGATAGCAGGAATACATAGTACCTGAGGTGAGTCACACAGTGGAACAGAATTAGAGATAGCAGGAATACATACTACCTGAGGTGAGTCACACAGTGGAACCTCATTAGAGATAGCAGGAATACATACTACCTGAGGTGAGTCACACAGTGGAACCTAATTAGAGATAGCTGGAATACATACTACCTTAGGTGAGTCACACAGTGGAACAGAATTAGAGATAGCAGGAACACATACTACCTGAGGTGAGTCACACAGTGGAACAGAATTAGAGATAGCAGGAACACAGTCACACAGTGGAACAGAATTAGAGATAGCAGGAACACATACTACCTGAAGTGAGTCACACAGTGGAACAGAATTAGAGCTAGCAGGAACACATACTACCTGAGGTGAGTCACACAGTGGAAAAGAATTAGAGATAACAAGAACACATACTACCTGAGGTGAGTCACACAGTGGAACAGAATTAGAGATAGCAGTAATACATACTACCTGAGGTGAGTCACACAGTGGAACCTAATTAGAGATAGAAGGAATACATACTACCTAAGGTGAGTCACACAGTGGAACAGAATTAGAGATAACTGGAATACATACTACCTAAGGTGAGTCACACAGTGGAACAGAATTAGAGATAACAGGAATACATACTACCTGAGGTGAGTCACACAGTGGAACAGAATTAGAGATAGCAGGAACACATACTACCTGAGGTGAGTCACACAGTGGAACAGAATTAGAGATAGCAGGAACACATACTACCTGAGGTGAGTAACACAGTGGAACATAATTGGAGATAGCAGGAATACATACTACCTGAGGTGAGTCACACAGTGCAATAGAAGCAATAGAGATAGCAGGAATACATACTACCTGAGGTGAGTCACACAGTGGAACAGAATTAGAGATAGCAGGAATACATACTACCTAAGGTGAGTCACACAGTGGAACCTAATTAGAGATAGCAGGAATACATACTACCTGAGGTGAGTCACACAGTGGAACAGAATTAGAGATAGCAGGAACACATACTACCTGAGGTGAGTCACACAGTGGAACAGAATTAGAGATAGCAGGAACACAGTCACACAGTGGAACAGAATTAGAGATAGCAGGAACACATACTACCTGAAGTGAGTCACACAGTGGAACAGAATTAGAGATAGCAGGAACACATACTACCTGAGGTGTCACACAGTGGAGCAGAGTTACAGAAAGCTGGAACACATACTACCTGAGGTGAGTCACATAGTGGAGCAGAATTAGAGATAGCAGGAACACATACTACCTGAGGTGAGTCACACAGTGGAGCAGAATTAGAGATAGCAGGAACACATACTACCTGAGGTGAGTCACACAGTGGAGCAGAGTTACAGATAGCAGGAACACATCCTACCTTAGGTGAGTCACACAGTGGACCAGAATTAGAGATAGCAGGAATACATACTAACTGAGGTGAGTCACACAGTGGAACAGAATTAGAGATAGCAGGAACACATACTACCTGAGGTGAGTCACACAGTGGACCAGAATTAGAGATAGCAGGAACAGATAATACCTGAGGTGAGTCACACAGTGGACCAGAATTAGAGATAGCAGGAACACATACTACATGAGGTGAGTCACATAGTGGAACATAATTAGAGCTAGCAGGAACACATACTACCTGAGGTGAGTCACACAGTGGAACAGAATTAGAGCTAGCAGGAACACATACTACCTGAGGTGAGTCACACAGTGGAACAGAATTAGAGATAACAGGAACACATACTACCTGAGGTGAGTCACACAGTGGAACAGAATTAGAGATAGCAGTAATACATACTACCTGAGGTGAGTCACACAGTGGAACCTAATTAGAGATAGCAGGAATACATACTACCTGAGGTGAGTCACACAGTGGATCCTAATTAGAGATAGCAGGAATACATACTACCTGAGGTGGGTCACACAGTGGAACCTAATTATAGATAGCAGGAATACATACTAACTGAGGTGAGTCACACAGTGGAACAGTATTAGAGATAGCCGGTACACATACTACCTGAGGTGAGTCACACAGTGGAGCAGAGTTACCGATAGCAGGAATACATACTACCTGAGGTGAGTCACACAGTGGAACAGAATTAGAGATAGCAGGAATACATACTACCTGAGGTGAGTCACACAGTGGAACAGAATTAGAGATAGCAGGAATACATACTACCTGAGGTGAGTCACACAGTGGAACAGAATTAGAGATAGCAGGAATACATACTACCTGAGGTGAGTCACACAGTGGAACCTCATTAGAGATAGCAGGAATACATACTACCTGAGGTGAGTCACACAGTGGAACCTAATTAGAGATAGCTGGAATACATACTACCTTAGGTGAGTCACACAGTGGAACAGAATAGAGATAGCAGGAACACATACTACCTGAGGTGAGTCACACAGTGGAACAGAATTAGAGATAGCAGGAACACAGTCACACAGTGGAACAGAATTAGAGATAGCAGGAACACATACTACCTGAAGTGAGTCACACAGTGGAACAGAATTAGAGCTAGCAGGAACACATACTACCTGAGGTGAGTCACACAGTGGAACAGAATTAGAGATAACAGGAACACATACTACCTGAGGTGAGTCACACAGTGGAACAGAATTAGAGACAGCAGTAATACATACTACCTGAGGTGAGTCACACAGTGGAACCTAATTAGAGATAGCAGGAATACATACTACCTAAGGTGAGTCACACAGTGGAACAGAATTAGAGATAACTGGAATACATACTACCTAATGTGAGTCACACAGTGGAACAGAATTAGAGATAACAGGAATACATACTACCTGAGGTGAGTCACACAGTGGAACAGAATTAGAGATAGCAGGAACACATACTACCTGAGGTGAGTCACACAGTGGAACAGAATTAGAGATAGCAGGAACACATACTACCTGAGGTGAGTAACACAGTGGAACATAATTGGAGATAGCAGGAATACATACTACCTGAGGTGAGTCACACAGTGCAATAGAAGCAATAGAGATAGCAGGAATACATACTACCTGAGGTGAGTCACACAGTGGAACAGAATTAGAGATAGCAGGAATACATACTACCTAAGGTGAGTCACACAGTGGAACCTAATTAGAGATAGCAGGAATACATACTACCTGAGGTGAGTCACACAGTGGAACAGAATTAGAGATAGCAGGAACACATACTACCTGAGGTGAGTCACACAGTGGAACAGAATTAGAGATAGCAGGAACACAGTCACACAGTGGAACAGAAATAGAGATAGCAGGAACACATACTACCTGAAGTGAGTCACACAGTGGAACAGAATTAGAGATAGCAGGAATACATACTACCTGAGGTGAGTCACACAGTGGAACCTCATTAGAGATAGCAGGAATACATACTACCTGAGGTGAGTCACACAGTGGAACCTAATTAGAGATAGCAGGAATACATACTACCTGAGGTGAGTCACACACTGGAACAGAATTAGAGATAGCAGGAACACATACTACCTGAGGTGAGTCACACAGTGGAACAGAATTAGAGATAGCAGGAACACAGTCACACAGTGGAACAGAATTAGAGATAGCAGGAACACATACTACCTGAAGTGAGTCACACAGTGGAACAGAATTAGAGATAGCAGGAACACATACTACCTGAGGTGAGTCACACAGTGGAGCAGAGTTACAGATAGCTGGAACACATACTACCTGAGGTGAGTAACATAGTGGACCAGAATTAGAGATAGCAGGAACACATACTACCTGAGGTGAGTCACACAGTGGACCAGAATTAGAGATAGCAGGAATACATACTACCTGAGGTGAGTCACACAGTGGACCAGAATTAGAGATAGCAGGAACAGATAATACCTGAGGTGAGTCACACAGTGGACCAGAATTAGAGATAGCAGGAACACATACTACATGAGGTGAGTCACATAGTGGAACATAATTAGAGCTAGCAGGAACACATACTACCTGAGGTGAGTCACACAGTGGAACAGAATTAGAGATAGCAGGAACACATACTACCTGAGGTGAGTCACACAGAGGAACAGAATTAGAGATAGCAGTAATACATACTACCTAAGGTGAGTCACACAGTGGAACAGAATTAGAGATAGCAGGAACACATACTACCTGAGGTGAGTCACACAGTGGAACAGAATTAGAGATAGCAGGAACACATACTATCTGAGGTGAGTCACACAGTGGAACAGAATTAGAGATAGCAGGAACACATACAACCTGTGGTGAGTCACACAGTGGAACAGAATTAGAGATAGCAGGAATACATACTACCTGAGGTGTGTCACACAGTGGAACAGAATTAGAGATAGCAGGAACACATACTACCTGAGGTGAGTCACACAGTGGAGCAGAGTTACAGATAGCTGGAACACATACTACCTGAGGTGAGTCCCATAGTGGACCAGAATTAGAGATAGCAGGAACACATATTACCTGAGGTGAGTCACACAGTGGACCAGAATTAGAGATAGCAGGAATACATACTACCTGAGGTGAGTCACACAGTGGACCAGAATTAGAGATAGCAGGAACAGATAATACCTGAGGTGAGTCACACAGTGGACCAGAATTAGAGATAGCAGGAACACATACTACATGAGGTGAGTCACATAGTGGAACATAATTAGAGCTAGCAGGAACACATACTACCTGAGGTGAGTCACACAGTGGAACAGAATTAGAGCTAGCAGGAACACATACTACCTGAGGTGAGTCACACGGTGGAACAGAATTAGAGATAACAGGAACACATACTACCTGAGGTGAGTCACACAGTGGAACAGAATTAGAGATAGCAGTAAAACATACTACCTGAGGTAAGTCACACAGTGGAACCTAATTAGAGATAGCAGGAATACATACTACCTGAGGTGAGTCACACAGTGGATCCTAATTAGAGATAGCAGGAATACATACTACCTGAGGTGGGTCACACAGTGGAACCTAATTATAGATAGCAGGAATACATACTAACTGAGGTGAGTCACACAGTGGAACAGTATTAGAGATAGCCGGTACACATACTACCTGAGGTGAGTCACACAGTGGAGCAGAGTTACCGATAGCAGGAATACATACTACCTGAGGTGAGTCACACAGTGGAACAGAATTAGAGATAGCAGGAATACATACTACCTGAGGTGAGTCACACAGTGGAACAGAATTAGAGATAGCAGGAATACATAGTACCTGAGGTGAGTCACACAGTGGAACAGAATTAGAGATAGCAGGAATACATACTACCTGAGGTGAGTCACACAGTGGAACCTCATTAGAGATAGCAGGAATACATACTACCTGAGGTGAGTCACACAGTGGAACCTAATTAGAGATAGCTGGAATACATACTACCTTAGGTGAGTCACACAGTGGAACAGAATTAGAGATAGCAGGAACACATACTACCTGAGGTGAGTCACACAGTGGAACAGAATTAGAGATAGCAGGAACACAGTCACACAGTGGAACAGAATTAGAGATAGCAGGAACACATACTACCTGAAGTGAGTCACACAGTGGAACAGAATTAGAGCTAGCAGGAACACATACTACCTGAGGTGAGTCACACAGTGGAAAAGAATTAGAGATAACAAGAACACATACTACCTGAGGTGAGTCACACAGTGGAACAGAATTAGAGATAGCAGTAATACATACTACCTGAGGTGAGTCACACAGTGGAACCTAATTAGAGATAGAAGGAATACATACTACCTAAGGTGAGTCACACAGTGGAACAGAATTAGAGATAACTGGAATACATACTACCTAAGGTGAGTCACACAGTGGAACAGAATTAGAGATAACAGGAATACATACTACCTGAGGTGAGTCACACAGTGGAACAGAATTAGAGATAGCAGGAACACATACTACCTGAGGTGAGTCACACAGTGGAACAGAATTAGAGATAGCAGGAACACATACTACCTGAGGTGAGTAACACAGTGGAACATAATTGGAGATAGCAGGAATACATACTACCTGAGGTGAGTCACACAGTGCAATAGAAGCAATAGAGATAGCAGGAATACATACTACCTGAGGTGAGTCACACAGTGGAACAGAATTAGAGATAGCAGGAATACATACTACCTAAGGTGAGTCACACAGTGGAACCTAATTAGAGATAGCAGGAATACATACTACCTGAGGTGAGTCACACAGTGGAACAGAATTAGAGATAGCAGGAACACATACTACCTGAGGTGAGTCACACAGTGGAACAGAATTAGAGATAGCAGGAACACAGTCACACAGTGGAACAGAATTAGAGATAGCAGGAACACATACTACCTGAAGTGAGTCACACAGTGGAACAGAATTAGAGATAGCAGGAACACATACTACCTGAGGTGTCACACAGTGGAGCAGAGTTACAGAAAGCTGGAACACATACTACCTGAGGTGAGTCACATAGTGGAGCAGAATTAGAGATAGCAGGAACACATACTACCTGAGGTGAGTCACACAGTGGAGCAGAATTAGAGATAGCAGGAACACATACTACCTGAGGTGAGTCACACAGTGGAGCAGAGTTACAGATAGCAGGAACACATCCTACCTTAGGTGAGTCACACAGTGGACCAGAATTAGAGATAGCAGGAATACATACTAACTGAGGTGAGTCACACAGTGGAACAGAATTAGAGATAGCAGGAACACATACTACCTGAGGTGAGTCACACAGTGGACCAGAATTAGAGATAGCAGGAACAGATAATACCTGAGGTGAGTCACACAGTGGACCAGAATTAGAGATAGCAGGAACACATACTACATGAGGTGAGTCACATAGTGGAACATAATTAGAGCTAGCAGGAACACATACTACCTGAGGTGAGTCACACAGTGGAACAGAATTAGAGCTAGCAGGAACACATACTACCTGAGGTGAGTCACACAGTGGAACAGAATTAGAGATAACAGGAACACATACTACCTGAGGTGAGTCACACAGTGGAACAGAATTAGAGATAGCAGTAATACATACTACCTGAGGTGAGTCACACAGTGGAACCTAATTAGAGATAGCAGGAATACATACTACCTGAGGTGAGTCACACAGTGGATCCTAATTAGAGATAGCAGGAATACATACTAACTGAGGTGAGTCACACAGTGGAACAGTATTAGAGATAGCCGGTACACATACTACCTGAGGTGAGTCACACAGTGGAGCAGAGTTACCGATAGCAGGAATACATACTACCTGAGGTGAGTCACACAGTGGAACAGAATTAGAGATAGCAGGAATACATACTACCTGAGGTGAGTCACACAGTGGAACAGAATTAGAGATAGCAGGAATACATACTACCTGAGGTGAGTCACACAGTGGAACAGAATTAGAGATAGCAGGAATACATACTACCTGAGGTGAGTCACACAGTGGAACCTCATTAGAGATAGCAGGAATACATACTACCTGAGGTGAGTCACACAGTGGAACCTAATTAGAGATAGCTGGAATACATACTACCTTAGGTGAGTCACACAGTGGAACAGAATAGAGATAGCAGGAACACATACTACCTGAGGTGAGTCACACAGTGGAACAGAATTAGAGATAGCAGGAACACAGTCACACAGTGGAACAGAATTAGAGATAGCAGGAACACATACTACCTGAAGTGAGTCACACAGTGGAACAGAATTAGAGCTAGCAGGAACACATACTACCTGAGGTGAGTCACACAGTGGAACAGAATTAGAGATAACAGGAACACATACTACCTGAGGTGAGTCACACAGTGGAACAGAATTAGAGATAGCAGTAATACATACTACCTGAGGTGAGTCACACAGTGGAACCTAATTAGAGATAGCAGGAATACATACTACCTAAGGTGAGTCACACAGTGGAACAGAATTAGAGATAACTGGAATACATACTACCTAAGGTGAGTCACACAGTGGAACAGAATTAGAGATAACAGGAATACATACTACCTGAGGTGAGTCACACAGTGGAACAGAATTAGAGATAGCAGGAACACATACTACCTGAGGTGAGTCACACAGTGGAACAGAATTAGAGATAGCAGGAACACATACTACCTGAGGTGAGTAACACAGTGGAACATAATTGGAGATAGCAGGAATACATACTACCTGAGGTGAGTCACACAGTGCAATAGAAGCAATAGAGATAGCAGGAATACATACTACCTGAGGTGAGTCACACAGTGGAACAGAATTAGAGATAGCAGGAATACATACTACCTAAGGTGAGTCACACAGTGGAACCTAATTAGAGATAGCAGGAATACATACTACCTGAGGTGAGTCACACAGTGGAACAGAATTAGAGATAGCAGGAACACATACTACCTGAGGTGAGTCACACAGTGGAACAGAATTAGAGATAGCAGGAACACAGTCACACAGTGGAACAGAAATAGAGATAGCAGGAACACATACTACCTGAAGTGAGTCACACAGTGGAACAGAATTAGAGATAGCAGGAATACATACTACCTGAGGTGAGTCACACAGTGGAACCTCATTAGAGATAGCAGGAATACATACTACCTGAGGTGAGTCACACAGTGGAACCTAATTAGAGATAGCAGGAATACATACTACCTGAGGTGAGTCACACACTGGAACAGAATTAGAGATAGCAGGAACACATACTACCTGAGGTGAGTCACTCAGTGGAACAGAATTAGAGATAGCAGGAACACAGTCACACAGTGGAACAGAATTAGAGATAGCAGGAACACATACTACCTGAAGTGAGTCACACAGTGGAACAGAATTAGAGATAGCAGGAACACATACTACCTGAGGTGAGTCACACAGTGGAGCAGAGTTACAGATAGCTGGAACACATACTACCTGAGGTGAGTAACAGAGTGGACCAGAATTAGAGATAGCAGGAACACATACTACCTGAGGTGAGTCACACAGTGGACCAGAATTAGAGATAGCAGGAATACATACTACCTGAGGTGAGTCACACAGTGGACCAGAATTAGAGATAGCAGGAACAGATAATACCTGAGGTGAGTCACACAGTGGACCAGAATTAGAGATAGCAGGAACACATACTACATGAGGTGAGTCACATAGTGGAACATAATTAGAGCTAGCAGGAACACATACTACCTGAGGTGAGTCACACAGTGGAACAGAATTAGAGATAGCAGGAACACATACTACCTGAGGTGAGTCACACAGAGGAACAGAATTAGAGATAGCAGTAATACATACTACCTAAGGTGAGTCACACAGTGGAACAGAATTAGAGATAGCAGGAACACATACTACCTGAGGTGAGTCACACAGTGGAACAGAATTAGAGATAGCAGGAACACATACTATCTGAGGTGAGTCACACAGTGGAACAGAATTAGAGATAGCAGGAACACATACAACCTGTGGTGAGTCACACAGTGGAACAGAATTAGAGATAGCAGGAATACATACTACCTGAGGTGTGTCACACAGTGGAACAGAATTAGAGATAGCAGGAACACATACTACCTGAGGTGAGTCACACAGTGGAGCAGAGTTACAGATAGCTGGAACACATACTACCTGAGGTGAGTCCCATAGTGGACCAGAATTAGAGATAGCAGGAACACATATTACCTGAGGTGAGTCACACAGTGGACCAGAATTAGAGATAGCAGGAATACATACTACCTGAGGTGAGTCACACAGTGGACCAGAATTAGAGATAGCAGGAACAGATAATACCTGAGGTGAGTCACACAGTGGACCAGAATTAGAGATAGCAGGAACACATACTACATGAGGTGAGTCACATAGTGGAACATAATTAGAGCTAGCAGGAACACATACTACCTGAGGTGAGTCACACAGTGGAACAGAATTAGAGCTAGCAGGAACACATACTACCTGAGGTGAGTCACACAGTGGAACAGAATTAGAGATAACAGGAACACATACTACCTGAGGTGAGTCACACAGTGGAACAGAATTAGAGATAGCAGTAATACATACTACCTGAGGTGAGTCACACAGTGGAACCTAATTAGAGATAGCAGGAATACATACTACCTGAGGTGAGTCACACAGTGGATCCTAATTAGAGATAGCAGGAATACATACTACCTGAGGTGGGTCACACAGTGGAACCTAATTATAGATAGCAGGAATACATACTAACTGAGGTGAGTCACACAGTGGAACAGTATTAGAGATAGCCGGTACACATACTACCTGAGGTGAGTCACACAGTGGAGCAGAGTTACCGATAGCAGGAATACATACTACCTGAGGTGAGTCACACAGTGGAACAGAATTAGAGATAGCAGGAATACATACTACCTGAGGTGAGTCACACAGTGGAACAGAATTAGAGATAGCAGGAATACATACTACCTGAGGTGAGTCACACAGTGGAACAGAATTAGAGATAGCAGGAATACATACTACCTGAGGTGAGTCACACAGTGGAACCTCATTAGAGATAGCAGGAATACATACTACCTGAGGTGAGTCACACAGTGGAACCTAATTAGAGATAGCTGGAATACATACTACCTTAGGTGAGTCACACAGTGGAACAGAATTAGAGATAGCAGGAACACATACTACCTGAGGTGAGTCACACAGTGGAACAGAATTAGAGATAGCAGGAACACAGTCACACAGTGGAACAGAATTAGAGATAGCAGGAACACATACTACCTGAAGTGAGTCACACAGTGGAACAGAATTAGAGCTAGCAGGAACACATACTACCTGAGATGAGTCACACAGTGGAAAAGAATTAGAGATAACAAGAACACATACTACCTGAGGTGAGTCACACAGTGGAACAGAATTAGAGATAGCAGTAATACATACTACCTGAGGTGAGTCACACAGTGGAACCTAATTAGAGATAGAAGGAATACATACTACCTAAGGTGAGTCACACAGTGGAACAGAATTAGAGATAACTGGAATACATACTACCTAAGGTGAGTCACACAGTGGAACAGAATTAGAGATAACAGGAATACATACTACCTGAGGTGAGTCACACAGTGGAACAGAATTAGAGATAGCAGGAACACATATTACCTGAGGTGAGTCACACAGTGGAACAGAATTAGAGATAGCAGGAACACATACTACCTGAGGTGAGTAACACAGTGGAACATAATTGGAGATAGCAGGAATACATACTACCTGAGGTGAGTCACACAGTGCAATAGAAGCAATAGAGATAGCAGGAATACATACTACCTGAGGTGAGTCACACAGTGGAACAGAATTAGAGATAGCAGGAATACATACTACCTGAGGTGAGTCACACAGTGGAACAGTATTAGAGATAGCCGGTACACATACTACCTGAGGTGAGTCACACAGTGGAGCAGAGTTACCGATAGCAGGAATACATACTACCTGAGGTGAGTCACACAGTGGAACAGAATTAGAGATAGCAGGAATACATACTACCTGAGGTGAGTCACACAGTGGAACAGAATTAGAGATAGCAGGAATACATACTACCTGAGGTGAGTCACACAGTGGAACAGAATTAGAGATAGCAGGAATACATACTACCTGAGGTGAGTCACACAGTGGAACCTCATTAGAGATAGCAGGAATACATACTACCTGAGGTGAGTCACACAGTGGAACCTAATTAGAGATAGCTGGAATACATACTACCTTAGGTGAGTCACACAGTGGAACAGAATTAGAGATAGCAGGAACACATACTACCTGAGGTGAGTCACACAGTGGAACAGAATTAGAGATAGCAGGAACACAGTCACACAGTGGAACAGAATTAGAGATAGCAGGAACACATACTACCTGAAGTGAGTCACACAGTGGAACAGAATTAGAGCTAGCAGGAACACATACTACCTGAGATGAGTCACACAGTGGAAAAGAATTAGAGATAACAAGAACACATACTACCTGAGGTGAGTCACACAGTGGAACAGAATTAGAGATAGCAGTAATACATACTACCTGAGGTGAGTCACACAGTGGAACCTAATTAGAGATAGAAGGAATACATACTACCTAAGGTGAGTCACACAGTGGAACAGAATTAGAGATAACTGGAATACATACTACCTAAGGTGAGTCACACAGTGGAACAGAATTAGAGATAACAGGAATACATACTACCTGAGGTGAGTCACACAGTGGAACAGAATTAGAGATAGCAGGAACACATATTACCTGAGGTGAGTCACACAGTGGAACAGAATTAGAGATAGCAGGAACACATACTACCTGAGGTGAGTAACACAGTGGAACATAATTGGAGATAGCAGGAATACATACTACCTGAGGTGAGTCACACAGTGCAATAGAAGCAATAGAGATAGCAGGAATACATACTACCTGAGGTGAGTCACACAGTGGAACAGAATTAGAGATAGCAGGAATACATACTACCTAAGGTGAGTCACACAGTGGAACCTAATTAGAGATAGCAGGAATACATACTACCTGAGGTGAGTCACACAGTGGAGCAGAGTTACCGATAGCAGGAATACATACTACCTGAGGTGAGTCACACAGTGGAACAGAATTAGAGATAGCAGGAATACATACTACCTGAGGTGAGTCACACAGTGGAACAGAATTAGAGATAGCAGGAATACATACTACCTGAGGTGAGTCACACAGTGGAACAGAATTAGAGATAGCAGGAATACATACTACCTGAGGTGAGTCACACAGTGGAACCTCATTAGAGATAGCAGGAATACATACTACCTGAGGTGAGTCACACAGTGGAACCTAATTAGAGATAGCTGGAATACATACTACCTTAGGTGAGTCACACAGTGGAACAGAATTAGAGATAGCAGGAACACATACTACCTGAGGTGAGTCACACAGTGGAACAGAATTAGAGATAGCAGGAACACAGTCACACAGTGGAACAGAATTAGAGATAGCAGGAACACATACTACCTGAAGTGAGTCACACAGTGGAACAGAATTAGAGCTAGCAGGAACACATACTACCTGAGATGAGTCACACAGTGGAAAAGAATTAGAGATAACAAGAACACATACTACCTGAGGTGAGTCACACAGTGGAACAGAATTAGAGATAGCAGTAATACATACTACCTGAGGTGAGTCACACAGTGGAACCTAATTAGAGATAGAAGGAATACATACTACCTAAGGTGAGTCACACAGTGGAACAGAATTAGAGATAACTGGAATACATACTACCTAAGGTGAGTCACACAGTGGAACAGAATTAGAGATAACAGGAATACATACTACCTGAGGTGAGTCACACAGTGGAACAGAATTAGAGATAGCAGGAACACATATTACCTGAGGTGAGTCACACAGTGGAACAGAATTAGAGATAGCAGGAACACATACTACCTGAGGTGAGTAACACAGTGGAACATAATTGGAGATAGCAGGAATACATACTACCTGAGGTGAGTCACACAGTGCAATAGAAGCAATAGAGATAGCAGGAATACATACTACCTGAGGTGAGTCACACAGTGGAACAGAATTAGAGATAGCAGGAATACATACTACCTAAGGTGAGTCACACAGTGGAACCTAATTAGAGATAGCAGGAATACATACTACCTGAGGTGAGTCACACAGTGGAACAGAATTAGAGATAGCAGGAACACATACTACCTGAGGTGAGTCACACAGTGGAACAGAATTAGAGATAGCAGGAACACAGTCACACAGTGGAACAGAATTAGAGATAGCAGGAACACATACTACCTGAAGTGAGTCACACAGTGGAACAGAATTAGAGATAGCAGGAACACATACTACCTGAGGTGAGTCACACAGTGGAGCAGAGTTACAGAAAGCTGGAACACATACTACCTGAGGTGAGTCACATAGTGGACCAGAATAAGAGATAGCAGGAACACATACTACCTGAGGTAAGTCACACAGTGGACCAGAATTAGAGAGAGCAGGAATACATACTACCTGAGGTGAGTCACACAGTGGACCAGAATTAGAGATAGCAGGAACAGATAATACCTGAGGTGAGTCACACAGTGGACCAGAATTAGAGATAGCAGGAACACATACTACATGAGGTGAGTCACATAGTGGAACATAATTAGAGCTAGCAGGAACACATACTACCTGAGGTGAGTCACACAGTGGAACAGAAATAGAGATAGCAGGAACACATACTACCTGAGGTGAGTCACACAGTGGAACAGAATTAGAGATAGCAGTAATACATACTACCTAAGGTGAGTCACACAGTGGAACAGAATTAGAGATAACAGGAATATATACTACCTGAGGTGAGTCACACAGTGGAGCAGAATTAGAGATAGCAGGAACACATACTACCTGAGGTGAGTCACACAGTGGAACATAATTGGAGATAGCAGGAATACATACTACCTGAGGTGAGTCACACAGTGCAATAGAAGCAATAGAGATTGCAGGAATACATACTACCTGAGGTGAGTCACACAGTGGAACAGAATTAGAGATAGCAGGAATACATACTACCTAAGGTTAGTCACACAGTGGAACAGAATTAGAGATAGCAGGAATACATACTACCTGAGGTGAGTCACACAGTGGACCAGAATTAGAGATAGCAGGAACACATACTACCTGAGGTGAGTCACACAGTGGAACAGAAAAAGAGATTGCAGGAACACATACTACCTGAGGTGAGTCACACAGTGGAACAGAATTAGAGATAGCAGGAACACATACTACCTGAGGTGAGTCACACAGTGGAGCAGAGTTACAGAAAGCTGGAACACATACTACCTGAGGTGAGTCACATAGTGGACCAGAATAAGAGATAGCAGGAACACATACTACCTGAGGTAAGTCACACAGTGGACCAGAATTAGAGAGAGCAGGAATACATACTACCTGAGGTGAGTCACACAGTGGACCAGAATTAGAGATAGCAGGAACAGATAATACCTGAGGTGAGTCACACAGTGGACCAGAATTAGAGATAGCAGGAACACATACTACATGAGGTGAGTCACATAGTGGAACATAATTAGAGCTAGCAGGAACACATACTACCTGAGGTGAGTCACACAGTGGAACAGAAATAGAGATAGCAGGAACACATACTACCTGAGGTGAGTCACACAGTGGAACAGAATTAGAGATAGCAGTAATACATACTACCTAAGGTGAGTCACACAGTGGAACAGAATTAGAGATAACAGGAATATATACTACCTGAGGTGAGTCACACAGTGGAGCAGAATTAGAGATAGCAGGAACACATACTACCTGAGGTGAGTCACACAGTGGAACATAATTGGAGATAGCAGGAATACATACTACCTGAGGTGAGTCACACAGTGCAATAGAAGCAATAGAGATTGCAGGAATACATACTACCTGAGGTGAGTCACACAGTGGAACAGAATTAGAGATAGCAGGAATACATACTACCTAAGGTTAGTCACACAGTGGAACAGAATTAGAGATAGCAGGAATACATACTACCTGAGGTGAGTCACACAGTGGACCAGAATTAGAGATAGCAGGAACACATACTACCTGAGGTGAGTCACACAGTGGAACAGAAAAAGAGATTGCAGGAACACATACTACCTGAGGTGAGTCACACAGTGGAACAGAATTAGAGATAGCAGGAACACATACTACCTGAGGTGAGTCACACAGTGGAAAATAATTGGAGATAGCAGGAACACATACTACCTGAGGTGAGTCACACAGTGCAATAGAAGCAATAGAGATAGCAGGAACACACAATACCTGAGGTGAGTCACACAGTTGACCAGAATTAGAGATAGCAGGAACACATACTACATGAGGTGAGTCACACAGTGGAACAGAATTAGAGATAGCAGGAACACATACTACCTGAGGTGAGTCACACAGTGGAACAGAATTAGAGAAACAGGAACACATACTACCTGAGATGAGTCACACAGTGCAATAGAAGCAATAGAGATAGCAGGAATACATACTACCTAAGGTGAGTCACACAGTGGAACAGAATTAGAGATAGCAGGAACACAGACTACCTGAGGTGAGTCACACAGTGCAATAGAAGCAATAGAGTTAGCAGGAACACATAATACCTGAGGTGAGTCACTCAGTGCAATAGAAGCTATAGAGTTAGCAGGAACACATAATACCTGAGGGGAGTCATACAGAGCTATAGAAGCAATAGAGATAGCTGGAACACATACTACATGAGGTGAGTCACACAGTGGAACATAATTAGAGAAGCAGGAACACATACTACCTGAGGTAGAGTCACACAGTGGAACAGAAAAAGAGATAGCAGGAACACATACTACATGAGGTGAGTCACACAGTGGAACATAATTAGAAATAGCAGGAACACATACTACCTGAGTTGAGTCACACAGTGGAACAGAATTAGAGATAGCAGGAACACATACTACCTGAGGTGAGTCACACAGTGGAACAGAATTAGAGATAACAGGAATACATACTACCTGAGGTGAGTCACACAGTGGAATAAAAGCAATAGAGATAGCAGGAATACATACTACCTAAGGTGAGTCACACAGTGGAACAGAATTAGAGATAGCAGGAGCACAGTCTACCTGAGGTGAGTGACACAGTGCAATAGAAGCAATAGAGATAGCAGGAATACATAATACCTGAGGTGAGTCACACAGTGCAATAGAAGCAATAGAGTTAGCAGGAACACATAATACCTGAGGTGAGTCACACAGTGCAATAGAAGCAAAAGAGATAGCAGCAACACATAATACCTGAGGTGAGTCACACAGTGGACCAGAATTAGATATAGCAGGAACTCATACTACATGAGGTGAGTCACACAGTGGAACAGAATTAGAGATAGCAGGAACACATACTACCTGAGGTGAGTCACACAGTGGAACAGAATTAGAGATAGCAGGAACACATACTTCCTGAGGTGAGTCACATAGTGGAACAGAATTAGAGAGAGCAGGAATACAAGCTACCTGAGGTGAGTCACACAGTGGAACAGAATTAGAGATAGCAGGAATACATACTACCTGAGGTGAGTCACACAGTGGACCAGAATTAGAGATAGCAGGAACAGATACCTGAGGTGAGTCACACAGTGGACCAGAATTAGAGATAGCAGGAACACATACTACCTGAGGTGAGTCACATAGTGGAACAGAATTTGAGATAGCAGGAATAAAAGTTACCTGAGGTGAGTCACACAGTGGAACAGAATTAGAGATAGCAGGAACACATACTAACTGAGGTGAGTCACACAGTGGAACAGAATTAGAGATAGCAGGAATACATACTACCTGAGGTGAGTCACACAGTGGAACCTCATTAAAGATAGCAGGAATACATACTACCTGAGGTGAGTCACACAGTGGAACCTAATTAGAGATAGCAGGAATACATACTACCTGAGGTGAGTCACACAGTGGAACAGAATTAGAGATAGCAGGAACACATACTACCTGAGGTGAGTCACACAGTGGAACAGAATTAGAGATAGCAGGAACACAGTCACACAGTGGAACAGAATTAGAGATAGCAGGAACACATACTACCTGAAGTGAGTCACACAGTGGAACAGAATTAGAGATAGCAGGAACACATACTACCTGAGGTGAGTCACACAGTGGAGCAGAGTTACAGATAGCTGGAACACATACTATCTGAGGTGAGTCACATAGTGGACCAGAATTAGAGATAGCAGGAACACTTACTGCCTGAGGTGAGTCACACAGTGGACCAGAATTAGAGATAGCAGGAATACATACTACCTGAGGTGAGTCACACAGTGGACCAGAATTAGAGATAGCAGGAACAGATAATACCTGAGGTGAGTCACACAGTGGACCAGAATTAGAGATAGCAGGAACAGATAATACCTGAGGTGAGTCACACAGTGGACCAGAATTAGAGATAGCAGGAACACATACTACATGAGGTGAGTCACATAGTGGAACATAATAAGAGCTAGCAGGAACACATACTACCTGAGGTGAGTCACACAGTGGAACAGAATTAGAGCTAGCAGGAACACATACTACCTGAGGTGAGTCACACAGTGGAACAGAATTAGAGATAACAGGAACACATACTACCTGAGGTGAGTCACACCGTGGAACAGAATTAGAGATAGCAGTAATACATACTACCTGAGGTGAGTCACACAGTGGAACCTAATTAGAGATAGCAGGAATACATACTACCTGAGGTGAGTCACACAGTGGAACCTAATTAGAGATAGCAGGAATACATACTACCTGAGGTGAGTCACACAGTGGAACCTAATTAGAGATAGCAGGAATACATACTAACTGAGGTGAGTCACACAGTGGAACAGAATTAGAGATAGCCGGAACACATACTACCTGAGGTGAGTCACACAGTGGAGCAGAGTTACAGATAGCAGGAATACATACTACCTGAGGTGAGTCACACAGTGGAACAGAATTAGAGATAGCAGGAATACATACTACCTTAGGTGAGTCACACAGTGGAACAGAATTAGAGATAGCAGGAATACATACTACCTGAGGTGAGTCACACAGTGGAACAGAATTAGAGATAGCAGGAATACATACTACCTGAGGTGAGTCACACAGTGGAACCTCATTAGAGATAGCAGGAATACATACTACCTGAGGTGAGTCACACAGTGGAACCTAATTAGAGATAGCAGGAATACATACTACCTGAGGTGAGTCAGACACTGGAACAGAATTAGAGATAGCAGGAACACATACTACCTGAGGTGAGTCACACAGTGGAACAGAATTAGAGATAGCAGGAACACAGTCACACAGTGGAACAGAATTAGAGATAGCAGGAACACATACTACCTGAAGTGAGTCACACAGTGGAACAGAATTAGAGATAGCAGGAACACATACTACCTGAGGTGAGTCACACAGTGGAGCAGAGTTACAGATAGCTGGAACACATACTACCTGAGGTGAGTAACATAGTGGACCAGAATTAGAGATAGCAGGAACACATACTACCTGAGGTGAGTCACACAGTGGACCAGAATTAGAGATAGCAGGAATACATACTACCTGAGGTGAGTCACACAGTGGACCAGAATTAGAGATAGCAGGAACAGATAATACCTGAGGTGAGTCACACGTGGACCAGAATTAGAGATAGCAGGAACACATACTACATGAGGTGAGTCACATAGTGGAACATAATTAGAGCTAGCAGGAACACATACTACCTGAGGTGAGTCACACAGTGGAACAGAATTAGAGATAGCAGGAACACATACTACCTGAGGTGAGTCACACAGTGGAACAGAATTAGAGATAGCAGTAATACATACTACCTAAGGTGAGTCACACAGTGGAACAGAATTAGAGATAGCAGGAACACATACTACCTGAGGTGAGTCACACAGTGGAACAGAATTAGAGATAGCAGGAACACATACTATCTGAGGTGAGTCACACAGTGGAAGAGAATTAGAGATAGCAGGAACACATACTACATGAGGTGAGTCACACAGTGGAACATAATTAGAGATAGCAGGAACACATACTACCTGAGGTGAGTCACACAGTGGAACAGAATTAGAGATAGCAGGAACACATACTACATGAGGTGAGTCACACAGAGGAACAGAATTAGAGATAACAGGAATACATACTACCTGAGGTGAGTCACACAGTGCAATAAAAGCAATAGAGATAGCAGGAATACATACTACCTACGGTGAGTCACACAGTGGAACAGAATTAGAGATAGCAGGAACACAGACTACCTGAGGTGAGTGACACAGTGCAATAGAAGCAATAGAGATAGCAGGCATACATAATACCTGAGGTGAGTCACACAGTGGAACAGAATTAGAGAAACAGGAACACATACTACCTGAGGTGAGTCACACAGTGCAATAGAAGCAATAGAGAGAGCAGGAACACATAATACCTGAGGTGAGTCACACAGCAGACCAGAATTAGATATAGCAGGAACACATACTACCTGAGGTGAGTCACACAGTGGAACATAATTAGAGATAGCAGGAACACATACTACCTGAGGTGAGTCACACAGTGGAACATAATTAGAGATAGCAGGAACACATACTACCTGAGGTGAGTCACACAGTGGAACAGAATTAGAGATAGCAGTAACATATACTACCTGAGGTGAGTCACATAGTGGACCAGAATTAGAGATAGCAGGAATACATACTACCTGAGGTGAGTCACACAGTGGAACAGAATTAGAGATAGCAGGAATACATACTACCTGAGGTGAGTCACACAGTGGAGCAGAGTTACAGATAGCAGGAATACATACTACCTGAGGTGAGTCACACAGTGGACCAGAATTAGAGATAGCAGGAATACAAACTACCTGAGGTGAGTCACACAGTGGAACAGAATTAGAGATAGCAGGAATACTTACTACCTGAGGTGAGTCACACAGTGGAACAGAATTAGAGATAGCAGGAATACTTACTACCTGAGGTGAGTCACACAGTGGAACAGAATTAGAGATAGCAGGAATACATACTACCTGAGGTGAGTCACACAGAGGAACAGAATTCGAGATTGCAGGAATACCTACTACCTGAGGTGAGTCACACAGTGGAACCTAATTAGAGATAGCAGGAATACATACTACCTGAGGTGAGTCACACAGTGGAACAGAATTAGAGATGGCAGGAACACATACTACCTGAGGTGAGTCACACAGTGGAACATAATTAGAGCTAGCAGGAACACATACTACCTGAGGTGAGTCAAACAATGGAAGAGAATTAGAGATAGCAGGAACACATACTACATGAGGTGAGTCACACAGTGGAGCAGAGTTAAAGATAGCAGGAACACATACTACATGAGGTGAGTCACACAGTGGACCAGAATTAGAGATAGCAGGAACACATACTACCTGAGGTGAGTCACACAGTGGACCAGAATTAGAGATAGCAGGAATACATACTACCTGAGGTGAGTCACACAGTGGACCAGAATTAGAGATCGCAGGAACACATACTACATGAGGTGAGTCACATAGTGGAACATAATTAGTGCTAGCAGGAACACATACGACCAGAGGTGAGTCACACAGTGGAACAGAATTAGAGATAGCAGGAACACATACTACCTGAGGTGAGTCACACCGTGGACCAGAATTAGAGATAGCCGGAACACATACTACCTGAGGTGAGTCACACAGTGGAGCAGAGTTACAGATAGCAGGAATACATACTACCTGAGGTGAGTCACACAGTGGAACAGAATTAGAGATAGCAGGAATATATACTACCTGAGGTGAGTCACACAGTGGAACAGAATTAGAGATAGCAGGAATACATACTACCTGAGGTGAGTCACAAAGTGGAACAGAATTAGAGATAGCAGGAATACATACTACCTGAGGTGAGTCACACAGTGGAACCTCATTAGAGATAGCAGGAATACATACTACCTGAGGTGAGTCACACAGTGGAACCTAATTAGAGATAGCAGGAATACATACTACCTGAGGTGAGTCACACACTGGAACAGAATTAGAGATAGCAGGAACACATACTACCTGAGGTGAGTCACACAGTGGAACAGAATTAGAGATAGCAGGAACACAGTCACACAGTGGAACAGAATTAGAGATAGCAGGAACACATACTACCTGAAGTGAGTCACACAGTGGAACAGAATTAGAGATAGCAGGAACACATACTACCTGAGGGGAGTCACACAGTGGAGCAGAGTTACAGATAGCTGGAACACATACTACCTGAGGTGAGTAACATAGTGGACCAGAATTAGAGATAGCAGGAACACATACTACCTGAGGTGAGTCACACAGTGGACCAGAATTAGAGATAGCAGGAATACATACTACCTGAGGTGAGTCACACAGTGGACCAGAATTAGAGATAGCAGGAACAGATAATACCTGAGGTGAGTCACACAGTGGACCAGAATTAGAGATAGCAGGAACACATACTACATGAGGTGAGTCACATAGTGGAACATAATTAGAGCTAGCAGGAACACATACTACCTGAGGTGAGTCACACAGTGGAACAGAATTAGAGATAGCAGGAACACATACTACCTGAGGTGAGTCACACAGTGGAACAGAATTAGAGATAGCAGTAATACATACTATCTGAGGTGAGTCACACAGTGGAACAGAATTAGAGATAGCAGGAACACATACAACCTGAGGTGAGTCACACAGTGGAACAGAATTAGAGAAACAGGAATACATAATACCTGAGGTGAATCACACTGTGGAAAAGAATTAGAGAAACAGGAACACATACTACCTGAGGTGAGTCGTACAGTGCAATAGAAGCAATAGAGATAGCAGGAACACATACTACATGAGGTGAGTCACACAGTGGAACATAATTAGAGATAGCAGGAACACATACTACCTGAGGTGAGTCACACAGTGGAACAGAATTAGAGATAGCAGGAACACATACTACATGAGGTGAGTCACACAGAGGAACAGAATTAGAGATAACAGGAATACATACTACCTGAGGTGAGTCACACAGTGCAATAAAAGCAATAGAGATAGCAGGAATACATACTACCTACGGTGAGTCACACAGTGGAACAGAATTAGAGATAGCAGGAACACAGACTACCTGAGGTGAGTGACACAGTGCAATAGAAGCAATAGAGATAGCAGGAATACATAATACCTGAGGTGAGTCACACAGTGGAACAGAATTAGAGAAACAGGAACACATGCTACCTGAGGTGAGTCACACAGTGCAATAGAAGCAATAGAGAGAGCAGGAACACATAATACCTGAGGTGAGTCACACAGCAGACCAGAATTAGATATAGCAGGAACACATACTACCTGAGGTGAGTCACACAGTGGAACATAATTAGAGATAGCAGGAACACATACTACCTGAGGTGAGTCACACAGTGGAACATAATTAGAGATAGCAGGAACACATACTACCTGAGGTGAGTCACACAGTGGAACAGAATTAGAGATAGCAGTAACATATACTACCTGAGGTGAGTCACATAGTGGACCAGAATTAGAGATAGCAGGAATACATACTACCTGAGGTGAGTCACACAGTGGAACAGAATTAGAGATAGCAGGAATACATACTACCTGAGGTGAGTCACACAGTGGAGCAGAGTTACAGATAGCAGGAATACATACTACCTGAGGTGAGTCACACAGTGGACCAGAATTAGAGATAGCAGGAATACAAACTAACTGAGGTGAGTCACACAGTGGAACAGAATTAGAGATAGCAGGAATACTTACTACCTGAGGTGAGTCACACAGTGGAACAGAATTAGAGATAGCAGGAATACTTACTACCTGAGGTGAGTCACACAGTGGAACAGAATTAGAGATAGCAGGAATACATACTACCTGAGGTGAGTCACACAGAGGAACAGAATTAGAGATTGCAGGAATACATACTACCTGAGGTGAGTCACACAGTGGAACCTAATTAGAGATAGCAGGAATACATACTACCTGAGGTGAGTCACACAGTGGAACAGAATTAGAGATGGCAGGAACACATACTACCTGAGGTGAGTCACACAGTGGAACATAATTAGAGCTAGCAGGAACACATACTACCTGAGGTGAGTCAAACAATGGAAGAGAATTAGAGATAGCAGGAACACATACTACATGAGGTGAGTCACACAGTGGAGCAGAGTTACAGATAGCAGGAACACATACTACATGAGGTGAGTCACACAGTGGACCAGAATTAGAGATAGCAGGAACACATACTACCTGAGGTGAGTCACACAGTGGACCAGAATTAGAGATAGCAGGAATACATACTACCTGAGGTGAGTCACACAGTGGACCAGAATTAGAGATCGCAGGAACACATACTACATGAGGTGAGTCACATAGTGAAACATAATTAGTGCTAGCAGGAACACATACGAACTGAGGTGAGTCACACAGTGGAACAGAATTAGAGATAGCAGGAACACATACTACCTGAGGTGAGTCACACCGTGGACCAGAATTAGAGATAGCAGGAACACATACTACCTGAGGTGAGTCACACAGTGGAGCAGAGTTACAGATAGCAGGAACACATACTACCTGAGGTGAGTCACACAGTGGAACATAATTAGAGATAGCAGGAACACATACTACCAGAGGTGAGTCACACAGTGGAACAGAATTAGAGATAGCAGGAACACATACTACCGGAGGTGAGTCACACAGTGGAACAGAATTAGAGATAACCGGAACACATACTACCTGAGGTGAGTCACACAGTGGAGCAGAGTTACAGATAGCAGGAATACATACTACCTGAGGTGAGTCACACAGTGGACCAGAATTAGAGATAGCAGGAATACATACTACCTGAGGTGAGTCACACAGTGGAACAGAATAAGAGATAGCAGGAATACATACTACCTGAGGTGAGTCACACAGTGGAACAGAATTAGAGATAGCAGGAATACATACTACCTGAGGTGAGTCACACAGTGGAACAGAATTAGAGATTGCAGGAATACATACTGCCTTAGGTGAGTCACACAGTGGAACCTAATTAGAGATAGCAGGAATACATACTACCTGAGGTGAGTCACACAGTGGAACAGAATTAGAGATAGCAGGAACACATACTACCTGAGGTGAGTCACACAGTGGAACAGAATTAGAGATAGCAGGAACACATACTACCTGAGGTGAGTCACACAGTGGAACAGAATTAGAGATAGCAGGAACACATACTACCTGAGGTGAGTCACACAGTGGTACAGAATTAGAGATAGCAGGAACACATACTACCTGAGGTGAGTCACACAGTGGAGCAGAGTTACAGATAGCTGGAACACATACTACCTGAGGTGAGTCACATAGTGGACCAGAGTTAGAGATAGCAGGAACACATACTACCTGAGGTGAGTCACACAGTGGACCAGAATTAGAGAAAGCAGGAATACATACTACCTGAGGTGAGTCACACAGTGGACCAGAATTAGAGATAGCAGGAACAGATAATACCTGAGGTGAGTCACACAGTGGACCAGAATTAGAGATAGCAGGAACACATACTACATGAGGTGAGTCACATAGTGGAGCAGAGTTACAGATAGCAGGAACACATACTACCTGAGGTGAGTCACACAGTGGAACATAATTAGAGATAGCAGGAACACATACTACCAGAGGTGAGTCACACAGTGGAACAGAATTAGAGATAGCAGGAACACATACTACCGGAGGTGAGTCACACAGTGGAACAGAATTAGAGATAACCGGAACACATACAACCTGAGGTGAGTCACACAGTGGAGCAGAGTTACAGATAGCAGGAATACATACTACCTGAGGTGAGTCACACAGTGGACCAGAATTAGAGATAGCAGGAATACATACTACCTGAGGTGAGTCACACAGTGGAACAGAATAAGAGATAGTAGGAATACATACTACCTGAGGTGAGTCACACAGTGGAACAGAATTAGAGATAGCAGGAATACATACTACCTGAGGTGAGTCACACAGTGGAACAGAATTAGAGATTGCAGGAATACATACTGCCTTAGGTGAGTCACACAGTGGAACCTAATTAGAGATAGCAGGAATACATACTACCTGAGGTGAGTCACACAGTGGAACAGAATTAGAGATAGCAGGAACACATACTACCTGAGGTGAGTCACACAGTGGAACAGAATTAGAGATAGCAGGAACACATACTACCTGAGGTGAGTCACACAGTGGAACAGAATTAGAGATAGCAGGAACACATACTACCTGAGGTGAGTCACACAGTGGTACAGAATTAGAGATAGCAGGAACACATACTACCTGAGGTGAGTCACACAGTGGAGCAGAGTTACAGATAGCTGGAACACATACTACCTGAGGTGAGTCACATAGTGGACCAGAGTTAGAGATAGCAGGAACACATACTACCTGAGGTGAGTCACACAGTGGACCAGAATTAGAGAAAGCAGGAATACATACTACCTGAGGTGAGTCACACAGTGGACCAGAATTAGAGATAGCAGGAACAGATAATACCTGAGGTGAGTCACACAGTGGACCAGAATTAGAGATAGCAGGAACACATACTACATGAGGTGAGTCACATAGTGGAACAGAATTAGAGCTAGCTGGAACACATACTACCTGAGGAGAGTCACACAGTGGAGCAGAGTTACAGATAGCTGGAACACATACTACGTGAGGTGAGTCACATAGTGGACCAGAATTAGAGATAGCAGGAACACATACTACCTGAGGTGAGTCACACAGTGGACCAGAATTAGAGATAGCAGGAATACATACTACCTGAGGTGAGTCACACAGTGTACCAGAATTAGAGATAGCAGGAACAGATAATACCTGAGGTGAGTCACACAGTGGACCAGAATTAGAGATAGCAGGAACACATACTACATGAGGTGAGTCACACAGTGGAACATAATTAGAGCTAGCAGGAACACATACTACCTGAGGTGAGTCACACAGTGGAACAGAATTAGAGATAGCAGGAACACATACTACCTGAGGTGAGTCACACAGTGGAACAGAATTAGAGATAGCAGGAACACATGCTACCTGAGGTGAGTCACACAGTGGAACAGAATTAGAGATAGCAGTAATACATACTACCTGAGGTGAGTCACACAGTGGAACCTAATTAGAGATAGCAGGAATACATACTACCTGAGGGGAGTCACACAGTGGAACAGAATTAGAGATAGCAGGAATACATACTAACTGAGGTGAGTCACACAGTGGAACAGAATTAGAGATAGCCGGAACACATACTACCTGAGGTGAGTCACACAGTGGAGCAGAGTTACAGATAGCAGGAATACATACTACCTGAGGTGAGTCACACAGTGGAACAGAATTAGAGATAGCAGGAACACATACTACCGGAGATGAGTCACACAGTGGAACAGAATTAGAGATAACCGGAACACATACTACCTGAGGTGAGTCACACAGTGGAGCAGAGTTACAGATAGCAGGAATACATACTACCTGAGGTGAGTCACACAGTGGACCAGAATTAGAGATAGCAGGAATACATACTACCTGAGGTGAGTCACACAGTGGAACAGAATAAGAGATAGCAGGAATACATACTACCTGAGGTGAGTCACACAGTGGAACAGAATTAGAGATAGCAGGAATACATACTACCTGAGGTGAGTCACACAGTGGAACAGAATTAGAGATTGCAGGAATACATACTGCCTTAGGTGAGTCACACAGTGGAACCTAATTAGAGATAGCAGGAATACATACTACCTGAGGTGAGTCACACAGTGGAACAGAATTAGAGATAGCAGGAACACATACTACCTGAGGTGAGTCACACAGTGGAACAGAATTAGAGATAGCAGGAACACATACTACCTGAGGTGAGTCACACAGTGGAACAGAATTAGAGATAGCAGGAACACATACTACCTGAGGTGAGTCACACAGTGGTACAGAATTAGAGATAGCAGGAACACATACTACCTGAGGTGAGTCACACAGTGGAGCAGAGTTACAGATAGCTGGAACACATACTACCTGAGGTGAGTCACATAGTGGACCAGAGTTAGAGATAGCAGGAACACATACTACCTGAGGTGAGTCACACAGTGGACCAGAATTAGAGAAAGCAGGAATACATACTACCTGAGGTGAGTCACACAGTGGACCAGAATTAGAGATAGCAGGAACAGATAATACCTGAGGTGAGTCACACAGTGGACCAGAATTAGAGATAGCAGGAACACATACTACATGAGGTGAGTCACATAGTGGAGCAGAGTTACAGATAGCAGGAACACATACTACCTGAGGTGAGTCACACAGTGGAACATAATTAGAGATAGCAGGAACACATACTACCAGAGGTGAGTCACACAGTGGAACAGAATTAGAGATAGCAGGAACACATACTACCGGAGGTGAGTCACACAGTGGAACAGAATTAGAGATAACCGGAACACATACAACCTGAGGTGAGTCACACAGTGGAGCAGAGTTACAGATAGCAGGAATACATACTACCTGAGGTGAGTCACACAGTGGACCAGAATTAGAGATAGCAGGAATACATACTACCTGAGGTGAGTCACACAGTGGAACAGAATAAGAGATAGTAGGAATACATACTACCTGAGGTGAGTCACACAGTGGAACAGAATTAGAGATAGCAGGAATACATACTACCTGAGGTGAGTCACACAGTGGAACATAATTAGAGATTGCAGGAATACATACTGCCTTAGGTGAGTCACACAGTGGAACCTAATTAGAGATAGCAGGAATACATACTACCTGAGGTGAGTCACACAGTGGAACAGAATTAGAGATAGCAGGAACACATACTACCTGAGGTGAGTCACACAGTGGAACAGAATTAGAGATAGCAGGAACACATACTACCTGAGGTGAGTCACACAGTGGAACAGAATTAGAGATAGCAGGAACACATACTACCTGAGGTGAGTCACACAGTGGTACAGAATTAGAGATAGCAGGAACACATACTACCTGAGGTGAGTCACACAGTGGAGCAGAGTTACAGATAGCTGGAACACATACTACCTGAGGTGAGTCACATAGTGGACCAGAGTTAGAGATAGCAGGAACACATACTACCTGAGGTGAGTCACACAGTGGACCAGAATTAGAGAAAGCAGGAATACATACTACCTGAGGTGAGTCACACAGTGGACCAGAATTAGAGATAGCAGGAACAGATAATACCTGAGGTGAGTCACACAGTGGACCAGAATTAGAGATAGCAGGAACACATACTACATGAGGTGAGTCACATAGTGGAACAGAATTAGAGCTAGCTGGAACACATACTACCTGAGGAGAGTCACACAGTGGAGCAGAGTTACAGATAGCTGGAACACATACTACCTGAGGTGAGTCACATAGTGGACCAGAATTAGAGATAGCAGGAACACATACTACCTGAGGTGAGTCACACAGTGGACCAGAATTAGAGATAGCAGGAATACATACTACCTGAGGTGAGTCACACAGTGGACCAGAATTAGAGATAGCAGGAATACATACTACCTGAGGTGAGTCACACAGTGGAACAGAATAAGAGATAGTAGGAATACATACTACCTGAGGTGAGTCACACAGTGGAACAGAATTAGAGATAGCAGGAATACATACTACCTGAGGTGAGTCACACAGTGGAACATAATTAGAGATTGCAGGAATACATACTGCCTTAGGTGAGTCACACAGTGGAACCTAATTAGAGATAGCAGGAATACATACTACCTGAGGTGAGTCACACAGTGGAACAGAATTAGAGATAGCAGGAACACATACTACCTGAGGTGAGTCACACAGTGGAACAGAATTAGAGATAGCAGGAACACATACTACCTGAGGTGAGTCACACAGTGGAACAGAATTAGAGATAGCAGGAACACATACTACCTGAGGTGAGTCACACAGTGGTACAGAATTAGAGATAGCAGGAACACATACTACCTGAGGTGAGTCACACAGTGGAGCAGAGTTACAGATAGCTGGAACACATACTACCTGAGGTGAGTCACATAGTGGACCAGAGTTAGAGATAGCAGGAACACATACTACCTGAGGTGAGTCACACAGTGGACCAGAATTAGAGAAAGCAGGAATACATACTACCTGAGGTGAGTCACACAGTGGACCAGAATTAGAGATAGCAGGAACAGATAATACCTGAGGTGAGTCACACAGTGGACCAGAATTAGAGATAGCAGGAACACATACTACATGAGGTGAGTCACATAGTGGAACAGAATTAGAGCTAGCTGGAACACATACTACCTGAGGAGAGTCACACAGTGGAGCAGAGTTACAGATAGCTGGAACACATACTACCTGAGGTGAGTCACATAGTGGACCAGAATTAGAGATAGCAGGAACACATACTACCTGAGGTGAGTCACACAGTGGACCAGAATTAGAGATAGCAGGAATACATACTACCTGAGGTGAGTCACACAGTGGACCAGAATTAGAGATAGCAGGAACAGATAATACCTGAGGTGAGTCACACAGTGGACCAGAATTAGAGATAGCAGGAACACATACTACATGAGGTGAGTCACACAGTGGAACATAATTAGAGCTAGCAGGAACACATACTACCTGAGGTGAGTCACACAGTGGAACAGAATTAGAGATAGCAGGAACACATACTACCTGAGGTGAGTCACACAGTGGAACAGAATTAGAGATAGCAGGAACACATGCTACCTGAGGTGAGTCACACAGTGGAACAGAATTAGAGATAGCAGTAATACATACTACCTGAGGTGAGTCACACAGTGGAACCTAATTAGAGATAGCAGGAATACATACTACCTGAGGGGAGTCACACAGTGGAACAGAATTAGAGATAGCAGGAATACATACTAACTGAGGTGAGTCACACAGTGGAACAGAATTAGAGATAGCCGGAACACATACTACCTGAGGTGAGTCACACAGTGGAGCAGAGTTACAGATAGCAGGAATACATACTACCTGAGGTGAGTCACACAGTGGAACAGAATTAGAGATAGCAGGAATACATACTACCTGAGGTGAGTCACACAGTGGAACAGAATTAGAGATAGCAGGAATACATACTACCTGAGGTGAGTCACACAGTGGAACAGAATTAGAGATAGCAGGAATACATACTACCTGAGGTGAGTCACACAGTGGAACAGAATTAGAGATAGCAGGAATACATACTACCTGAGGTGAGTCACACAGTGGAACCTAATTAGAGATAGCAGGAATACATACTACCTGAGGTGAGTCACACAGTGGAACCTAATTAGAGATAGGAGGAATACATACTAACTGAGGTGAGTCACACAGTGGAACAGAATTAGAGATAGCCGGAACACATACTACCTGAGGTGAGTCACACAGTGGAGCAGAGTTACAGATAGCAGGAATACATACTACCTGAGGTGAGTCACACAGTGGAACAGAATTAGAGATAGCAGTAATACATACTACCTGAGGTGAGTCACACAGTGGAATCTAATTAGAGATAGCAGGAATACATACTACCTGAGGTGAGTCACACAGTGGAACCTAATTAGAGATAGCAGGAATACATACTACCTGAGGTGAGTCACACAGTGGAACCTAATTAGAGATAGCAGGAATACATACTAACTGAGGTGAGTCACACAGTGGAACAGAATTAGAGATAGCAGGAACACATACTACATGAGGTGAGTCACATAGTGGAACATAATTAGAGCTAGCAGGAACACATACTACCTGAGGTGAGTCACACAGTGGAACAGAATTAGAGCTAGCAGGAACACATACTACCTGAGGTGAGTCACACAGTGGAACAGAATTAGAGCTAACAGGAACACATACTACCTGAGGTGAGTCACACAGTGGAACAGAATTAGATATAGCAGTAATACATACTACCTGAGGTGAGTCACACAGTGGTACCTAATTAGAGATAGCAGGAATACATACTACCTGAGGTGAGTCACACAGTGGAACCTAATTAGAGATAGCAGGAATACATACTACCTGAGGTGAGTCACACAGTGGAACCTAATTAGAGATAGCAGGAATACATACTAACTGAGGTGATTCACACAGTGGAACAGAATTAGAGATAGCCGGAACACATACTACCTGAGGTGAGTCACACAGTGGAGCAGAGTTACAGATAGCAGGAATACATACTACCTGAGGTGAGTCACACAGTGGAACAGAATTAGAGATAGCAGGAATACATACTACCTGAGGTGAGTCACACAGTGGAACAGAATTAGAGATAGCAGGAATACATACTACCTGAGGTGAGTCACACAGTGGAACAGAATTAGAGATAGCAGGAATACATACTACCTGAGGTGAGTCACACAGTGGAACCTCATTAGAGACAGCAGGAATACATACTACCTGAGGTGAGTCACACAGTGGAACCTAATTAGAGATAGCAGGAATACATACTACCTGAGGTGAGTCACACACTGGAACAGAATTAGAGATAGCAGGAACACATACTACCTGAGGTGAGTCACACAGTGGAACAGAATTAGAGATAGCAGGAACACAGTCACACAGTGGAACAGAATTAGAGATAGCAGGAACACATACTACCTGAAGTGAGTCACACAGTGGAACAGAATTAGAGATAGCAGGAACACATACTACCTGAGGTGAGTCACACAGTGGAGCAGAGTTACAGATAGCTGGAACACATACTACCTGAGGTGAGTAACATAGTGGACCAGAATTAGAGATAGCAGGAACACATACTACCTGAGGTGAGTCACACAGTGGACCAGAATTAGAGATAGCAGGAATACATACTACCTGAGGTGAGTCACACAGTGGACCAGAATTAGAGATAGCAGGAACAGATAATACCTGAGGTGAGTCACACAGTGGACCAGAATTAGAGATAGCAGGAACACATACTACATGAGGTGAGTCACATAGTGGAACATAATTAGAGCTAGCAGGAACACATACTACCTGAGGTGAGTCACACAGTGGAACAGAATTAGAGATAGCAGGAACACATACTACCTGAGGTGAGTCACACAGTGGAACAGAATTAGAGATAGCAGTAATACATACTACCTAAGGTGAGTCACACAGTGGAACAGAATTAGAGATAGCAGGAACACATACTACCTGAGGTGAGTCACACAGTGGAACAGAATTAGAGATAGCAGGAACACATACTATCTGAGGTGAGTAACACAGTGGAACAGAATTAGAGATAGCAGGAACACATACAACCTGTGGTGAGTCACACAGTGGAACAGAATTAGAGATAGCAGGAATACATACTACCTGAGGTGTGTCACACAGTGGAACAGAATTAGAGATAGCAGGAACACATACTACCTGAGGTGAGTCACACAGTGGAGCAGAGTTACAGATAGCTGGAACACATACTACCTGAGGTGAGTCACATAGTGGACCAGAATTAGAGATAGCAGGAACACATATTACCTGAGGTGAGTCACACAGTGGACCAGAATTAGAGATAGCAGGAATACATACTACCTGAGGTGAGTCACACAGTGGACCAGAATTAGAGATAGCAGGAACAGATAATACCTGAGGTGAGTCACACAGTGGACCAGAATTAGAGATAGCAGGAACACATACTACCTGAGGTGAGTCACACAGTGGAACAGAATTAGAGCTAGCAGGAACACATACTACGTGAGGTGAGTCAAACAGTGGAACAGAATTAGAGATAACAGGAACACATACTACCTGAGGTGAGTCACACAGTGGAACAGAATTAGAGATAGCAGTAATACATACTACCTGAGGTGAGTCACACAGTGGAACCTAATTAGAGATAGCAGGAATACATACTACCTGAGGTGAGTCACACAGTGGAACCTAATTAGAGATAGCAGGAATACATACTAACTGAGGTGAGTCACACAGTGGAACAGAATTAGAGATAGCCGGAACACATACTACCTGAGGTGAGTCACACAGTGGAGCAGAGTTACAGATAGCAGGAATACATACTACCTGAGGTGAGTCACACAGTGGAACAGAATTAGAGATAGCAGGAATACGTACTACCTGAGCTGAGTCACACAGTGGAACAGAATTAGAGATAGCAGGAATACATACTACCTGAGGTGAGTCACACAGTGGAACAGAATTAGAGATAGCAGGAATACATACTACCTGAGGTGAGTCACACAGTGGAACCTCATTAGAGATAGCAGGAATACATACTACCTGAGGTGAGTCACACAGTGGAACCTAATTAGAGATAGCAGGAATACATACTACCTGAGGTGAGTCACACAGTGGAACAGAATTAGAGATAGCAGGAACACATACTACCTGAGGTGAGTCACACAGTGGAACAGAATTAGAGATAGCAGGAACACAGTCACACAGTGGAACAGAATTAGAGATAGCAGGAACACATACTACCTGAAGTGAGTCACATAGTGGAACATAATTAGAGATAGCAGGAACACATACTACCTGAGGTGAGTCACACAGTGGAGCAGAGTTACAGATAGCTGGAACACATACTATCTGAGGTGAGTCACATAGTGGACCAGAATTAGAGATAGCAGGAACACATACTACCTGAGGTGAGTCACACAGTGGACCAGAATTAGAGATAGCAGGAATACATACTACCTGAGGTGAGTCACACAGTGGACCAGAATTAGAGATAGCAGGAACAGATAATACCTGAGGTGAGTCACACAGTGGACCAGAATTAGAGATAGCAGGAACAGATAATACCTGAGGTGAGTCACACAGTGGACCAGAATTAGAGATAGCAGGAACACATACTACAAGAGGTGAGTCACATAGTGGAACATAATAAGAGCTAGCAGGAACACATACTACCTGAGGTGAGTCACACAGTGGAACAGAATTAGAGCTAGCAGGAACACATACTACCTGAGGTGAGTCACACAGTGGAACAGAATTAGAGATAACAGGAACACATACTACCTGAGGTGAGTCACACAGTGGAACAGAATTAGAGATAGCAGTAATACATACTACCTGAGGTGAGTCACACAGTGGAACCTAATTAGAGATAGCAGGAATACATACTACCTGAGGTGAGTCACACAGTGGAACCTAATTAGAGATAGCAGGAATACATACTACCTGAGGTGAGTCACACAGTGGAACCTAATTAGAGATAGCAGGAATACATACTAACTGAGGTGAGTCACACAGTGGAACAGAATTAGAGATAGCCGGAACACATACTACCTGAGGTGAGTCACACAGTGGAGCAGAGTTACAGATAGCAGGAATACATACTACCTGAGGTGAGTCACACAGTGGAACAGAATTAGAGATAGCAGGAATACATACTACCTGAGGTGAGTCACACAGTGGAACAGAATTAGAGATAGCAGGAATACATACTACCTGAGGTGAGTCACACAGTGGAACAGAATTAGAGATAGCAGGAATACATACTACCTGAGGTGAGTCACACAGTGGAACCTCATTAGAGATAGCAGGAATACATACTACCTGAGGTGAGTCACACAGTGGAACCTAATTAGAGATAGCAGGAATACATACTACCTGAGGTGAGTCACACACTGGAACAGAATTAGAGATAGCAGGAACACATACTACCTGAGGTGAGTCACACAGTGGAACAGAATTAGAGATAGCAGGAACACAGTCACACAGTGGAACAGAATTAGAGATAGCAGGAACACATACTACCTGAAGTGAGTCACACAGTGGAACAGAATTAGAGATAGCAGGAACACATACTAACTGAGGTGAGTCACACAGTGGAGCAGAGTTACAGATAGCTGGAACACATACTACCTGAGGTGAGTAACATAGTGGACCAGAATTAGAGATAGCAGGAACACATACTACCTGAGGTGAGTCACACAGTGGACCAGAATTAGAGATAGCAGGAATACATACTACCTGAGGTGAGTCACACAGTGGACCAGAATTAGAGATAGCAGGAACAGATAATACCTGAGGTGAGTCACACAGAGGACCAGAATTAGAGATAGCAGGAACACATACTACATGAGGTGAGTCACATAGTGGAACATAATTAGAGCTAGCAGGAACACATACTACCTGAGGTGAGTCACACAGTGGAACAGAATTAGAGATAGCAGGAACACATACTACCTGAGGTGAGTCACACAGTGGAACAGAATTAGAGATAGCAGTAATACATACTACCTAAGGTGAGTCACACAGTGGAACAGAATTAGAGATAGCAGGAACACATACTACCTGAGGTGAGTCACACAGTGGAACAGAATTAGAGATAGCAGTAATACATACTACCTAAGGTGAGTCACACAGTGGAACAGAATTAGAGATAGCAGGAACACATACTACCTGAGGTGAGTCACACAGTGGAACAGAATTAGAGATAGCAGGAACACATACTATCTGAGGTGAGTAACACAGTGGAACAGAATTAGAGATAGCAGGAACACATACAACCTGTGGTGAGTCACACAGTGGAACAGAATTAGAGATAGCAGGAATACATACTACCTGAGGTGTGTCACACAGTGGAACAGAATTAGAGATAGCAGGAACACATACTACCTGAGGTGAGTCACACAGTGGAGCAGAGTTACAGATAGCTGGAACACATACTACCTGAGGTGAGTCACATAGTGGACCAGAATTAGAGATAGCAGGAACACATATTACCTGAGGTGAGTCACACAGTGGACCAGAATTAGAGATAGCAGGAATACATACTACCTGAGGTGAGTCACACAGTGGACCAGAATTAGAGATAGCAGGAACAGATAATACCTGAGGTGAGTCACACAGTGGACCAGAATTAGAGATAGCAGGAACACATACTACATGAGGTGAGTCACATAGTCTAACATAATTAGAGCTAGCAGGAACACATACTACCTGAGGTGAGTCACACAGTGGAACAGAATTAGAGCTAGCAGGAACACATACTACCTGAGGTGAGTCAAACAGTGGAACAGAATTAGAGATAACAGGAACACATACTACCTGAGGTGAGTCACACAGTGGAACAGAATTAGAGATAGCAGTAATACATACTACCTGAGGTGAGTCACACAGTGGAACCTAATTAGAGATAGCAGGAATACATACTACCTGAGGTGAGTCACACAGTGGAACCTAATTAGAGATAGCAGGAATACATACTAACTGAGGTGAGTCACACAGTGGAACAGAATTAGAGATAGCCGGAACACATACTACCTGAGGTGAGTCACACAGTGGAGCAGAGTTACAGATAGCAGGAATACATACTACCTGAGGTGAGTCACACAGTGGAACAGAATTAGAGATAGCAGGAATACGTACTACCTGAGATGAGTCACACAGTGGAACAGAATTAGAGATAGCAGGAATACATACTACCTGAGGTGAGTCACACAGTGGAACAGAATTAGAGATAGTAGGAATACATACTACCTGAGGTGAGTCACACAGTGGAACCTCATTAGAGATAGCAGGAATACATACTACCTGAGGTGAGTCACACAGTGGAACCTAATTAGAGATAGCAGGAATACATACTACCTGAGGTGAGTCACACAGTGGAACAGAATTAGAGATAGCAGGAACACATACTACCTGAGGTGAGTCACACAGTGGAACAGAATTAGAGATAGCAGGAACACAGTCACACAGTGGAACAGAATTAGAGATAGCAGGAACACATACTACCTGAAGTGAGTCATACAGTGGAACAGAATTAGAGATAGCAGGAACACATACTACCTGAGGTGAGTCACACAGTGGAGCAGAGTTACAGATAGCTGGAACACATACTATCTGAGGTGAGTCACATAGTGGACCAGAATTAGAGATAGCAGGAACACATACTACCTGAGGTGAGTCACACAGTGGACCAGAATTAGAGATAGCAGGAATACATACTACCTGAGGTGAGTCACACAGTGGACCAGAATTAGAGATAGCAGGAACAGATAATACCTGAGGTGAGTCACACAGTGGACCAGAATTAGAGATAGCAGGAACAGATAATACCTGAGGTGAGTCACACAGTGGACCAGAATTAGAGATAGCAGGAACACATACTACAAGAGGTGAGTCACATAGTGGAACATAATAAGAGCTAGCAGGAACACATACTACCTGAGGTGAGTCACACAGTGGAACAGAATTAGAGCTAGCAGGAACACATACTACCTGAGGTGAGTCACACAGTGGAACAGAATTAGAGATAACAGGAACACATACTACCTGAGGTGAGTCACACAGTGGAACAGAATTAGAGATAGCAGTAATACATACTACCTGAGGTGAGTCACACAGTGGAACCTAATTAGAGATAGCAGGAATACATACTACCTGAGGTGAGTCACACAGTGGAACCTAATTAGAGATAGCAGGAATACATACTACCTGAGGTGAGTCACACAGTGGAACCTAATTAGAGATAGCAGGAATACATACTAACTGAGGTGAGTCACACAGTGGAACAGAATTAGAGATAGCCGGAACACATACTACCTGAGGTGAGTCACACAGTGGAGCAGAGTTACAGATAGCAGGAATACATACTACCTGAGGTGAGTCACACAGTGGAACAGAATTAGAGATAGCAGGAATACATACTACCTGAGGTGAGTCACACAGTGGAACAGAATTAGAGATAGCAGGAATACATACTACCTGAGGTGAGTCACACAGTGGAACAGAATTAGAGATAGCAGGAATACATACTACCTGAGGTGAGTCACACAGTGGAACCTCATTAGAGATAGCAGGAATACATACTACCTGAGGTGAGTCACACAGTGGAACCTAATTAGAGATAGCAGGAATACATACTACCTGAGGTGAGTCACACACTGGAACAGAATTAGAGATAGCAGGAACACATACTACCTGAGGTGAGTCACACAGTGGAACAGAATTAGAGATAGCAGGAACACAGTCACACAGTGGAACAGAACTAGAGATAGCAGGAACACATACTACCTGAAGTGAGTCACACAGTGGAACAGAATTAGAGATAGCAGGAACACATACTACCTGAGGTGTGTCACACAGTGGAGCAGAGTTACAGATAGCTGGAACACATACTAAATGAGGTGAGTAACATAGTGGACCAGAATTAGAGATAGCAGGAACACATACTACCTGAGGTGAGTCACACAGTGGACCAGAATTAGAGATAGCAGGAATACATACTACCTGAGGTGAGTCACACAGTGGACCAGAATTAGAGATAGCAGGAACAGATAATACCTGAGGTGAGTCACACAGAGGACCAGAATTAGAGATAGCAGGAACACATACTACATGAGGTGAGTCACATAGTGGAACATAATTAGAGCTAGCAGGAACACATACTACCTGAGGTGAGTCACACAGTGGAACAGAATTAGAGATAGCAGGAACACATACTACCTGAGGTGAGTCACACAGTGGAACAGAATTAGAGATAGCAGTAATACATACTACCTAAGGTGAGTCACACAGTGGAACAGAATTAGAGATAGCAGGAACACATACTACCTGAGGTGAGTCACACAGTGGAGCAGAGTTACAGATAGCAGGAATACATACTACCTGAGGTGAGTCACACAGTGGAACAGAATTAGAGATAGCAGGAATACGTACTACCTGAGATGAGTCACACAGTGGAACAGAATTAGAGATAGCAGGAATACATACTACCTGAGGTGAGTCACACAGTGGAACAGAATTAGAGATAGCAGGAATACATACTACCTGAGGTGAGTCACACAGTGGAACCTCATTAGAGATAGCAGGAATACATACTACCTGAGGTGAGTCACACAGTGGAACCTAATTAGAGATAGCAGGAATACATACTACCTGAGGTGAGTCACACAGTGGAACAGAATTAGAGATAGCAGGAACACATACTACCTGAGGTGAGTCACACAGTGGAACAGAATTAGAGATAGCAGGAACACAGTCACACAGTGGAACAGAATTAGAGATAGCAGGAACACATACTACCTGAAGTGAGTCATACAGTGGAACAGAATTAGAGATAGCAGGAACACATACTACCTGAGGTGAGTCACACAGTGGAGCAGAGTTACAGATAGCTGGAACACATACTATCTGAGGTGAGTCACATAGTGGACCAGAATTAGAGATAGCAGGAACACATACTACCTGAGGTGAGTCACACAGTGGACCAGAATTAGAGATAGCAGGAATACATACTACCTGAGGTGAGTCACACAGTGGACCAGAATTAGAGATAGCAGGAACAGATAATACCTGAGGTGAGTCACACAGTGGACCAGAATTAGAGATAGCAGGAACAGATAATACCTGAGGTGAGTCACACAGTGGACCAGAATTAGAGATAGCAGGAACACATACTACAAGAGGTGAGTCACATAGTGGAACATAATAAGAGCTAGCAGGAACACATACTACCTGAGGTGAGTCACACAGTGGAACAGAATTAGAGCTAGCAGGAACACATACTACCTGAGGTGAGTCACACAGTGGAACAGAATTAGAGATAACAGGAACACATACTACCTGAGGTGAGTCACACAGTGGAACAGAATTAGAGATAGCAGTAATACATACTACCTGAGGTGAGTCACACAGTGGAACCTAATTAGAGATAGCAGGAATACATACTACCTGAGGTGAGTCACACAGTGGAACCTAATTAGAGATAGCAGGAATACATACTACCTGAGGTGAGTCACACAGTGGAACCTAATTAGAGATAGCAGGAATACATACTACCTGAGGTGAGTCACACAGTGGAACAGAATTAGAGATAGCAGGAACACATACTACCTGAGGTGAGTCACACAGTGGAACAGAATTAGAGATAGCAGGAACACAGTCACACAGTGGAACAGAATTAGAGATAGCAGGAACACATACTACCTGAAGTGAGTCATACAGTGGAACAGAATTAGAGATAGCAGGAACACATACTACCTGAGGTGAGTCACACAGTGGAGCAGAGTTACAGATAGCTGGAACACATACTATCTGAGGTGAGTCACATAGTGGACCAGAATTAGAGATAGCAGGAACACATACTACCTGAGGTGAGTCACACAGTGGACCAGAATTAGAGATAGCAGGAATACATACTACCTGAGGTGAGTCACACAGTGGACCAGAATTAGAGATAGCAGGAACAGATAATACCTGAGGTGAGTCACACAGTGGACCAGAATTAGAGATAGCAGGAACAGATAATACCTGAGGTGAGTCACACAGTGGACCAGAATTAGAGATAGCAGGAACACATACTACAAGAGGTGAGTCACATAGTGGAACATAATAAGAGCTAGCAGGAACACATACTACCTGAGGTGAGTCACACTGTGGAACAGAATTAGAGCTAGCAGGAACACATACTACCTGAGGTGAGTCACACAGTGGAACAGAATTAGAGATAACAGGAACACATACTACCTGAGGTGAGTCACACAGTGGAACAGAATTAGAGATAGCAGTAATACATACTACCTGAGGTGAGTCACACAGTGGAACCTAATTAGAGATAGCAGGAATACATACTACCTGAGGTGAGTCACACAGTGGAACCTAATTAGAGATAGCAGGAATACATACTACCTGAGGTGAGTCACACAGTGGAACCTAATTAGAGATAGCAGGAATACATACTAACTGAGGTGAGTCACACAGTGGAACAGAATTAGAGATAGCCGGAACACATACTACCTGAGGTGAGTCACACAGTGGAGCAGAGTTACAGATAGCAGGAATACATACTACCTGAGGTGAGTCACACAGTGGAACAGAATTAGAGATAGCAGGAATACATACTACCTGAGGTGAGTCACACAGTGGAACAGAATTAGAGATAGCAGGAATACATACTACCTGAGGTGAGTCACACAGTGGAACAGAATTAGAGATAGCAGGAATACATACTACCTGAGGTGAGTCACACAGTGGAACCTCATTAGAGATAGCAGGAATACATACTACCTGAGGTGAGTCACACAGTGGAACCTAATTAGAGATAGCAGGAATACATACTACCTGAGGTGAGTCACACACTGGAACAGAATTAGAGATAGCAGGAACACCTACTACCTGAGGTGAGTCACACAGTGGAACAGAATTAGAGATAGCAGGAACACAGTCACACAGTGGAACAGAACTAGAGATAGCAGGAACACATACTACCTGAAGTGAGTCACACAGTGGAACAGAATTAGAGATAGCAGGAACACATACTACCTGAGGTGTGTCACACAGTGGAGCAGAGTTACAGATAGCTGGAACACATACTAAATGAGGTGAGTAACATAGTGGACCAGAATTAGAGATAGCAGGAACACATACTACCTGAGGTGAGTCACACAGTGGACCAGAATTAGAGATAGCAGGAATACATACTACCTGAGGTGAGTCACACAGTGGACCAGAATTAGAGATAGCAGGAACAGATAATACCTGAGGTGAGTCACACAGAGGACCAGAATTAGAGATAGCAGGAACACATACTACATGAGGTGAGTCACATAGTGGAACATAATTAGAGCTAGCAGGAACACATACTACCTGAGGTGAGTCACACAGTGGAACAGAATTAGAGATAGCAGGAACACATACTACCTGAGGTGAGTCACACAGTGGAACAGAATTAGAGATAGCAGTAATACATACTACCTAAGGTGAGTCACACAGTGGAACAGAATTAGAGATAGCAGGAACACATACTACCTGAGGTGAGTCACACAGTGGAGCAGAGTTACAGATAGCAGGAATACATACTACCTGAGGTGAGTCACACAGTGGAACAGAATTAGAGATAGCAGGAATACGTACTACCTGAGATGAGTCACACAGTGGAACAGAATAAGAGATAGCAGGAATACATACTACCTGAGGTGAGTCACACAGTGGAACAGAATTAGAGATAGCAGGAATACATACTACCTGAGGTGAGTCACACAGTGGAACCTCATTAGAGATAGCAGGAATACATACTACCTGAGGTGAGTCACACAGTGGAACCTAATTAGAGATAGCAGGAATACATACTACCTGAGGTGAGTCACACAGTGGAACAGAATTAGAGATAGCAGGAACACATACTACCTGAGGTGAGTCACACAGTGGAACAGAATTAGAGATAGCAGGAACACAGTCACACAGTGGAACAGAATTAGAGATAGCAGGAACACATACTACCTGAAGTGAGTCATACAGTGGAACAGAATTAGAGATAGCAGGAACACATACTACCTGAGGTGAGTCACACAGTGGAGCAGAGTTACAGATAGCTGGAACACATACTATCTGAGGTGAGTCACATAGTGGACCAGAATTAGAGATAGCAGGAACACATACTACCTGAGGTGAGTCACACAGTGGACCAGAATTAGAGATAGCAGGAATACATACTACCTGAGGTGAGTCACACAGTGGACCAGAATTAGAGATAGCAGGAACAGATAATACCTGAGGTGAGTCACACAGTGGACCAGAATTAGAGATAACAGGAACAGATAATACCTGAGGTGAGTCACACAGTGGACCAGAATTAGAGATAGCAGGAACACATACTACAAGAGGTGAGTCACATAGTGGAACATAATAAGAGCTAGCAGGAACACATACTACCTGAGGTGAGTCACACAGTGGAACAGAATTAGAGCTAGCAGGAACACATACTACCTGAGGTGAGTCACACAGTGGAACAGAATTAGAGATAACAGGAACACATACTACCTGAGGTGAGTCACACAGTGGAACAGAATTAGAGATAGCAGTAATACATACTACCTGAGGTGAGTCACACAGTGGAACCTAATTAGAGATAGCAGGAATACATACTACCTGAGGTGAGTCACACAGTGGAACCTAATTAGAGATAGCAGGAATACATACTACCTGAGGTGAGTCACACAGTGGAACCTAATTAGAGATAGCAGGAATACATACTAACTGAGGTGAGTCACACAGTGGAACAGAATTAGAGATAGCCGGAACACATACTACCTGAGGTGAGTCACACAGTGGAGCAGAGTTACAGATAGCAGGAATACATACTACCTGAGGTGAGTCACACAGTGGAACAGAATTAGAGATAGCAGGAATACATACTACCTGAGGTGAGTCACACAGTGGAACAGAATTAGAGATAGCAGGAATACATACTACCTGAGGTGAGTCACACAGTGGAACAGAATTAGAGATAGCAGGAATACATACTGCCTGAGGTGAGTCACACAGTGGAACCTCATTAGAGATAGCAGGAATACATACTACCTGAGGTGAGTCACACAGTGGAACCTAATTAGAGATAGCAGGAATACATACTACCTGAGGTGAGTCACACACTGGAACAGAATTAGAGATAGCAGGAACACATACTACCTGAGGTGAGTCACACAGTGGAACAGAATTAGAGATAGCAGGAACACAGTCACACAGTGGAACAGAACTAGAGATAGCAGGAACACATACTACCTGAAGTGAGTCACACAGTGGAACAGAATTAGAGATAGCAGGAACACATACTACCTGAGGTGTGTCACACAGTGGAGCAGAGTTACAGATAGCTGGAACACATACTAAATGAGGTGAGTAACATAGTGGACCAGAATTAGAGATAGCAGGAACACATACTACCTGAGGTGAGTCACACAGTGGACCAGAATTAGAGATAGCAGGAATACATACTACCTGAGGTGAGTCACACAGTGGACCAGAATTAGAGATAGCAGGAACAGATAATACCTGAGGTGAGTCACACAGAGGACCAGAATTAGAGATAGCAGGAACACATACTACATGAGGTGAGTCACATAGTGGAACATAATTAGAGCTAGCAGGAACACATACTACCTGAGGTGAGTCACACAGTGGAACAGAATTAGAGATAGCAGGAACACATACTACCTGAGGTGAGTCACACAGTGGAACAGAATTAGAGATAGCAGTAATACATACTACCTAAGGTGAGTCACACAGTGGAACAGAATTAGAGATAGCAGGAACACATACTACCTGAGGTGAGTCACACAGTGGAACAGAATTAGAGATAGCAGGAACACATACTATCTGAGGTGAGTAACACAGTGGAACAGAATTAGAGATAGCAGGAACACATACAACCTGTGGTGAGTCACACAGTGGAACAGAATTAGAGATAGCAGGAATACATACTACCTGAGGTGTGTCACACAGTGGAACAGAATTAGAGATAGCAGGAACACATACTACCTGAGGTGAGTCACACAGTGGAGCAGAGTTACAGATAGCTGGAACACATACTACCTGAGGTGAGTCACATAGTGGACCAGAATTAGAGATAGAAGGAACACATATTACCTGAGGTGAGTCACACAGTGGACCAGAATTAGAGATAGCAGGAATACATACTACCTGAGGTGAGTCACACAGTGGACCAGAATTAGAGATAGCAGGAACAGATAATACCTGAGGTGAATCACACAGTGGACCAGAATTAGAGATAGCAGGAACACATACTACATGAGGTGAGTCACATAGTGGAACATAATTAGAGCTAGCAGGAACACATACTACCTGAGGTGAGTCACACAGTGGAACAGAATTAGAGCTAGCAGGAACACATACTACCTGAGGTGAGTCAAACAGTGGAACAGAATTAGAGATAACAGGAACACATACTACCTGAGGTGAGTCACACAGTGGAACAGAATTAGAGATAGCAGTAATACATACTACCTGAGGTGAGTCACACAGTGGAACCTAATTAGAGATAGCAGGAATACATACTACCTGAGGTGAGTCACACAGTGGAACCTAATTAGAGATAGCAGGAATACATACTAACTGAGGTGAGTCACACAGTGGAACAGAATTAGAGATAGCCGGAACACATACTACCTGAGGTGAGTCACACAGTGGAGCAGAGTTACAGATAGCAGGAATACATACTACCTGAGGTGAGTCACACAGTGGAACAGAATTAGAGATAGCAGGAATACGTACTACCTGAGCTGAGTCACACAGTGGAACAGAATTAGAGATAGCAGGAATACATACTACCTGAGGTGAGTCACACAGTGGAACAGAATTAGAGATAGCAGGAATACATACTACCTGAGGTGAGTCACACAGTGGAACCTCATTAGAGATAGCAGGAATACATACTACCTGAGGTGAGTCACACAGTGGAACCTAATTAGAGATAGCAGGAATACATACTACCTGAGGTGAGTCACACAGTGGAACAGAATTAGAGATAGCAGGAACACATACTACCTGAGGTGAGTCACACAGTGGAACAGAATTAGAGATAGCAGGAACACAGTCACACAGTGGAACAGAATTAGAGATAGCAGGAACACATACTACCTGAAGTGAGTCACATAGTGGAACATAATTAGAGATAGCAGGAACACATACTACCTGAGGTGAGTCACACAGTGGAGCAGAGTTACAGATAGCTGGAACACATACTATCTGAGGTGAGTCACATAGTGGACCAGAATTAGAGATAGCAGGAACACATACTACCTGAGGTGAGTCACACAGTGGACCAGAATTAGAGATAGCAGGAATACATACTACCTGAGGTGAGTCACACAGTGGACCAGAATTAGAGATAGCAGGAACAGATAATACCTGAGGTGAGTCACACAGTGGACCAGAATTAGAGATAGCAGGAACAGATAATACCTGAGGTGAGTCACACAGTGGACCAGAATTAGAGATAGCAGGAACACATACTACAAGAGGTGAGTCACATAGTGGAACATAATAAGAGCTAGCAGGAACACATACTACCAGAGGTGAGTCACACAGTGGAACAGAATTAGAGCTAGAAGGAACACATACTACCTGAGGTGAGTCACACAGTGGAACAGAATTAGAGATAACAGGAACACATACTACCTGAGGTGAGTCACACAGTGGAACAGAATTAGAGATAGCAGTAATACATACTACCTGAGGTGAGTCACACAGTGGAACCTAATTAGAGATAGCAGGAATACATACTACCTGAGGTGAGTCACACAGTGGAACCTAATTAGAGATAGCAGGAATACATACTACCTGAGGTGAGTCACACAGTGGAACCTAATTAGAGATAGCAGGAATACATACTAACTGAGGTGAGTCACACAGTGTAACAGAATTAGAGATAGCCGGAACACATACTACCTGAGGTGAGTCACACAGTGGAGCAGAGTTACAGATAGCAGGAATACATACTACCTGAGGTGAGTCACACAGTGGAACAGAATTAGAGATAGCAGGAATACGTACTACCTGAGATGAGTCACACAGTGGAACAGAATTAGAGATAGCAGGAATACATACTACCTGAGGTGAGTCACACAGTGGAACAGAATTAGAGATAGCAGGAATACATACTACCTGAGGTGAGTCACACAGTGGAAACTCATTAGAGATAGCAGGAATACATACTACCTGAGGTGAGTCACACAGTGGAACCTAATTAGAGATAGCAGGAATACATACTACCTGAGGTGAGTCACACAGTGGAACAGAATTAGAGATAGCAGGAACACATACTACCTGAGGTGAGTCACACAGTGGAACAGAATTAGAGATAGCAGGAACACAGTCACACAGTGGAACAGAATTAGAGATAGCAGGAACACATACTACCTGAAGTGAGTCACACAGTGGAACAGAATTAGAGATAGCAGGAACACATACTACCTGAGGTGAGTCACACAGTGGAGCAGAGTTACAGATAGCTGGAACACATACTATCTGAGGTGAGTCACATAGTGGACCAGAATTAGAGATAGCAGGAACACATACTACCTGAGGTGAGTCACACAGTGGACCAGAATTAGAGATAGCAGGAATACATACTACCTGAGGTGAGTCACACAGTGGACCAGAATTAGAGATAGCAGGAACAGATAATACCTGAGGTGAGTCACACAGTGGACCAGAATTAGAGATAGCAGGAACAGATAATACCTGAGGTGAGTCACACAGTGGACCAGAATTAGAGATAGCAGGAACACATACTACAAGAGGTGAGTCACATAGTGGAACATAATAAGAGCTAGCAGGAACACATACTACCTGAGGTGAGTCACACAGTGGAACAGAATTAGAGCTAGCAGGAACACATACTACCTGAGGTGAGTCACACAGTGGAACAGAATTAGAGATAACAGGAACACATACTACCTGAGGTGAGTCACACAGTGGAACAGAATTAGAGAGAGCAGTAATACATACTACCTGAGGTGAGTCACACAGTGGAACCTAATTAGAGATAGCAGGAATACATACTACCTGAGGTGAGTCACACAGTGGAACCTAATTAGAGATAGCAGGAATACATACTACCTGAGGTGAGTCACACAGTGGAACCTAATTAGAGATAGCAGGAATACATACTAACTGAGGTGAGTCACACAGTGGAACAGAATTAGAGATAGCCGGAACACATACTACCTGAGGTGAGTCACACAGTGGAGCAGAGTTACAGATAGCAGGAATACATACTACCTGAGGTGAGTCACACAGTGGAACAGAATTAGAGATAGCAGGAATACATACTACCTGAGGTGAGTCACACAGTGGAACAGAATTAGAGATAGCAGGAATACATACTACCTGAGGTGAGTCACACAGTGGAACAGAATTAGAGATAGCAGGAATACATACTACCTGAGGTGAGTCACACAGTGGAACCTCATTAGAGATAGCAGGAATACATACTACCTAAGGTGAGTCACACAGTGGAACCTAATTAGAGATAGCAGGAATACATACTACCTGAGGTGAGTCACACACTGGAACAGAATTAGAGATAGCAGGAACACATACTACCTGAGGTGAGTCACACAGTGGAACAGAATTAGAGATAGCAGGAACACAGTCACACAGTGGAACAGAATTAGAGATAGCAGGAACACATACTACCTGAAGTGAGTCACACCGTGGAACAGAATTAGAGATAGCAGGAACACATACTACCTGAGGTGAGTCACACAGTGGAGCAGAGTTACAGATAGCTGGAACACATACTAAATGAGGTGAGTAACATAGTGGACCAGAATTAGAGATAGCAGGAACACATACTACCTGAGGTGAGTCACACAGTGGACCAGAATTAGAGATAGCAGGAATACATACTACCTGAGGTGAGTCACACAGTGGACCAGAATTAGAGATAGCAGGAACAGATAATACCTGAGGTGAGTCACACAGAGGACCAGAATTAGAGATAGCAGGAACACATACTACATGAGGTGAGTCACATAGTGGAACATAATTAGAGCTAGCAGGAACACATACTACCTGAGGTGAGTCACACAGTGGAACAGAATTAGAGATAGCAGGAACACATACTACCTGAGGTGAGTCACACAGTGGAACAGAATTAGAGATAGCAGTAATACATACTACCTAAGGTGAGTCACACAGTGGAACAGAATTAGAGATAGCAGGAACACATACTACCTGAGGTGAGTCACACAGTGGAACAGAATTAGAGATAGCAGGAACACATACTATCTGAGGTGAGTCACACAGTGGAACAGAATTAGAGATAGCAGGAACACATACAACCTGAGGTGAGTCACACAGTGGAACAGAATTAGAGAAACAGGAATACATAATACCTGAGGTGAATCACACTGTGGAAAAGAATTAGAGAAACAGGAACACATACTACCTGAGGTGAGTCGTACAGTGCAATAGAAGCAATAGAGATAGCAGGAACACATACTACATGAGGTGAGTCACACAGTGGACCAGAATTAGAGATAGCAGGAACACATACTACCTGAGGTGAGTCACACAGTGGAACAGAATTAGAGATAGCAGGAACACATACTACATGAGGTGAGTCACACAGAGGAACAGAATTAGAGATAACAGGAATACATACTACCTGAGGTGAGTCACACAGTGCAATAAAAGCAATAGAGATAGCAGGAATACATACTACCTACGGTGAGTCACACAGTGGAACAGAATTAGAGATAGCAGGAACACAGACTACCTGAGGTGAGTGATACAGTGCAATAGAAGCAATAGAGATAGCAGGAATACATAATACCTGAGGTGAGTCACACAGTGGAACAGAATTAGAGAAACAGGAACACATACTACCTGAGGTGAGTCACACAGTGCAATAGAAGCAATAGAGAGAGCAGGAACACATAATACCTGAGGTGAGTCACACAGCAGACCAGAATTAGATATAGCAGGAACACATACTACCTGAGGTGAGTCACACAGTGGAACATAATTAGAGATAGCAGGAACACATACTACCTGAGGTGAGTCACACAGTGGAACATAATTAGAGATAGCAGGAACACATACTACCTGAGGTGAGTCACACAGTGGAACAGAATTAGAGATAGCAGTAACATATACTACCTGAGGTGAGTCACATAGTGGACCAGAATTAGAGATAGCAGGAATACAAACTACCTGAGGTGAGTCACACAGTGGAACAGAATTAGAGATAGCAGGAATACTTACTGCCTGAGGTGAGTCACACAGTGGAACAGAATTAGAGATAGCAGGAATACTTACTACCTGAGGTGAGTCACACAGTGGAACAGAATTAGAGATAGCAGGAATACATACTACCTGAGGTGAGTCACACAGAGGAACAGAATTAGAGATTGCAGGAATACATACTACCTGAGGTGAGTCACACAGTGGAACCTAATTAGAGATAGCAGGAATACATACTACCTGAGGTGAGTCACACAGTGGAACAGAATTAGAGATGGCAGGAACACATACTACCTGAGGTGAGTCACACAGTGGAACATAATTAGAGCTAGCAGGAACACATACTACCTGAGGTGAGTCAAACAATGGAAGAGAATTAGAGATAGCAGGAACACATACTACATGAGGTGAGTCACACAGTGGAGCAGAGTTACAGATAGCAGGAACACATACTACATGAGGTGAGTCACACAGTGGACCAGAATTAGAGATAGCAGGAACACATACTACCTGAGGTGAGTCACACAGTGGACCAGAATTAGAGATAGCAGGAATACATACTACCTGAAGTGAGTCACACAGTGGACCAGAATTAGAGATCGCAGGAACACATACCACATGAGGTGAGTCACATAATGGAACATAATTAGTGCTAGCAGGAACACATACGACCTGAGGTGAGTCACACAGTGGAACAGAATTAGAGATAGCAGGAACACATACTACCTGAGGAGTCACACCGTGGACCAGAATTAGAGATAGCCGGAACACATACTACCTGAGGTGAGTCACACAGTGGAGCAGAGTTACAGATAGCAGGAATACATACTACCTGAGGTGAGTCACACAGTGGAACAGAATTAGAGATAGCAGGAATACATACTACCTGAGGTGAGTCACACAGTGGAACAGAATTAGAGATAGCAGGAATACATACTACCTGAGGTGAGTCACACAGTGGAACAGAATTAGAGATAGCAGGAATACATACTACCTGAGGTGAGTCACACAGTGGAACCTCATTAGAGATAGCAGGAATACATACTCCCTGAGGTGAGTCACACAGTGGAACCTAATTAGAGATAGCAGGAACACATACTACCTGAGGTGAGTCACACAGTGTAGCAGAGTTACAGATAGCTGGAACACATACTACCTGAGGTGAGTAACATAGTGGACCAGAATTAGAGATAGCAGGAACACATACTACCTGAGGTGAGTCACACAGTGGACCAGAATTAGAGATAGCAGGAATACATACTACCTGAGGTGAGTCACACAGTGGACCAGAATTAGAGATAGCAGGAACAGATAATACCTGAGGTGAGTCACACAGTGGACCAGAATTAGAGATAGCAGGAACACATACTACATGTGGTGAGTCACATAGTGGAACATAATTAGAGCTAGCAGGAACACATACTACCTGAGGTGAGTCACACAGTGGAGCAGAGTTACAGATAGCAGGAATACATACTACCTGAGGTGAGTCACACAGTGGAACAGAATTAGAGATAGCAGGAATACGTACTACCTGAGATGAGTCACACAGTGGAACAGAATTAGAGATAGCAGGAATACAAACTACCTGAGGTGAGTCACACAGTGGAACAGAATTAGAGATAGCAGGAATACATACTACCTGAGGTGAGTCACACAGTGGAAACTCATTAGAGATAGCAGGAATACATACTACCTGAGGTGAGTCACACAGTGGAACCTAATTAGAGATAGCAGGAATACATACTACCTGAGGTGAGTCACACAGTGGAACAGAATTAGAGATAGCAGGAACACATACTACCTGAGGTGAGTCACACAGTGGAACAGAATTAGAGATAGCAGGAACACAGTCACACAGTGGAACAGAATTAGAGATAGCAGGAACACATACTACCTGAAGTGAGTCACACAGTGGAACAGAATTAGAGATAGCAGGAACACATACTACCTGAGGTGAGTCACACAGTGGAGCAGAGTTACAGATAGCTGGAACACATACTATCTGAGGTGAGTCACATAGTGGACCAGAATTAGAGATAGCAGGAACACATACTACCTGAGGTGAGTCACACAGTGGACCAGAATTAGAGATAGCAGGAATACATACTACCTGAGGTGAGTCACACAGTGGACCAGAATTAGAGATAGCAGGAACAGATAATACCTGAGGTGAGTCACACAGTGGACCAGAATTAGAGATAGCAGGAACAGATAATACCTGAGGTGAGTCACACAGTGGACCAGAATTAGAGATAGCAGGAACACATACTACAAGAGGTGAGTCACATAGTGGAACATAATAAGAGCTAGCAGGAACACATACTACCTGAGGTGAGTCACACAGTGGAACAGAATTAGAGCTAGCAGGAACACATACTACCTGAGGTGAGTCACACAGTGGAACAGAATTAGAGATAACAGGAACACATACTACCTGAGGTGAGTCACACAGTGGAACAGAATTAGAGATAGCAGTAATACATACTACCTGAGGTGAGTCACACAGTGGAACCTAATTAGAGATAGCAGGAATACATACTACCTGAGGTGAGTCACACAGTGGAACCTAATTAGAGATAGCAGGAATACATACTACCTGAGGTGAGTCACACAGTGGAACCTAATTAGAGATAGCAGGAATACATACTAACTGAGGTGAGTCACACAGTGGAACAGAATTAGAGATAGCCGGAACACATACTACCTGAGGTGAGTCACACAGTGGAGCAGAGTTACAGATAGCAGGAATACATACTACCTGAGGTGAGTCACACAGTGGAACAGAATTAGAGATAGCAGGAATACATACTACCTGAGGTGAGTCACACAGTGGAACAGAATTAGAGATAGCAGGAATACATACTACCTGAGGTGAGTCACACAGTGGAACAGAATTAGAGATAGCAGGAATACATACTACCTGAGGTGAGTCACACAGTGGAACCTCATTAGAGATAACAGGAATACATACTACCTAAGGTGAGTCACACAGTGGAACCTAATTAGAGATAGCAGGAATACATACTACCTGAGGTGAGTCACACAGTGGAACAGAATTAGAGATAGCAGGAACACATACTACCTGAGGTGAGTCACACAGTGGAACAGAATTAGAGATAGCAGGAACACAGTCACACAGTGGAACAGAATTAGAGATAGCAGGAACACATACTACCTGAAGTGAGTCACACAGTGGAACAGAATTAGAGATAGCAGGAACACATACTACCTGAGGTGAGTCACACAGTGGAGCAGAGTTACAGATAGCTGGAACACATACTAAATGAGGTGAGTAACATAGTGGACCAGAATTAGAGATAGCAGGAACACATACTACCTGAGGTGAGTCACACAGTGGACCAGAATTAGAGATAGCAGGAATACATACTACCTGAGGTGAGTCACACAGTGGACCAGAATTAGAGATAGCAGGAACAGATAATACCTGAGGTGAGTCACACAGAGGACCAGAATTAGAGATAGCAGGAACACATACTACATGAGGTGAGTCACATAGTGGAACATAATTAGAGCTAGCAGGAACACATACTACCTGAGGTGAGTCACACAGTGGAACAGAATTAGAGATAGCAGGAACACATACTACCTGAGGTGAGTCACACAGTGGAACAGAATTAGAGATAGCAGTAATACATACTACCTAAGGTGAGTCACACAGTGGAACAGAATTAGAGATAGCAGGAACACATACTACCTGAGGTGAGTCACACAGTGGAACAGAATTAGAGATAGCAGGAACACATACTATCTGAGGTGAGTCACACAGTGGAACAGAATTAGAGATAGCAGGAACACATACAACCTGAGGTGAGTCACACAGTGGAACAGAATTAGAGAAACAGGAATACATAATACCTGAGGTGAATCACACTGTGGAAAAGAATTAGAGAAACAGGAACACATACTACCTGAGGTGAGTCGTACAGTGCAATAGAAGCAATAGAGATAGCAGGAACACATACTACATGAGGTGAGTCACACAGTGGAACAGAATTAGAGATAGCAGGAACACATACTACCTGAGGTGAGTCACACAGTGGAACAGAATTAGAGATAGCAGGAACACATACTACATGAGGTGAGTCACACAGAGGAACAGAATTAGAGATAACAGGAATACATACTACCTGAGGTGAGTCACACAGTGCAATAAAAGCAATAGAGATAGCAGGAATACATACTACCTACGGTGAGTCACACAGTGGAACAGAATTAGAGATAGCAGGAACACAGACTACCTGAGGTGAGTGATACAGTGCAATAGAAGCAATAGAGATAGCAGGAATACATAATACCTGAGGTGAGTCACACAGTGGAACAGAATTAGAGAAACAGGAACACATACTACCTGAGGTGAGTCACACAGTGCAATAGAAGCAATAGAGAGAGCAGGAACACATAATACCTGAGGTGAGTCACACAGCAGACCAGAATTAGATATAGCAGGAACACATACTACCTGAGGTGAGTCACACAGTGGAACATAATTAGAGATAGCAGGAACACATACTACCTGAGGTGAGTCACACAGTGGAACAGAATTAGAGATAGCAGTAACATATACTACCTGAGGTGAGTCACATAGTGGACCAGAATTAGAGATAGCAGGAATACATACTACCTGAGGTGAGTCACACAGTGGAACAGAATTAGAGACAGCAGGAATACATACTACCTGAGGTGAGTCACACAGTGGAGCAGAGTTACAGATAGCAGGAATACATACTACCTGAGGTGAGTCACACAGTTGACCAGAATTAGAGATAGCAGGAATACAAACTACCTGAGGTGAGTCACACAGTGGAACAGAATTAGAGATAGCAGGAATACTTACTGCCTGAGGTGAGTCACACAGTGGAACAGAATTAGAGATAGCAGGAATACTTACTACCTGAGGTGAGTCACACAGTGGAACAGAATTAGAGATAGCAGGAATACATACTACCTGAGGTGAGTCACACAGAGGAACAGAATTAGAGATTGCAGGAATACATACTACCTGAGGTGAGTCACACAGTGGAACCTAATTAGAGATAGCAGGAATACATACTACCTGAGGTGAGTCACACAGTGGAACAGAATTAGAGATGGTAGGAACACATACTACCTGAGGTGAGTCACACAGTGGAACATAATTAGAGCTAGCAGGAACACATACTACCTGAGGTGAGTCAAACAATGGAAGAGAATTAGAGATAGCAGGAACACATACTACATGAGGTGAGTCACACAGTGGAGCAGAGTTACAGATAGCAGGAACACATACTACATGAGGTGAGTCACACAGTGGACCAGAATTAGAGATAGCAGGAACACATACTACCTGAGGTGAGTCACACAGTGGACCAGAATTAGAGATAGCAGGAATACATACTACCTGAAGTGAGTCACACAGTGGACCAGAATTAGAGATCGCAGGAACACATACTACATGAGGTGAGTCACATAATGGAACATAATTAGTGCTAGCAGGAACACATACGACCTGAGGTGAGTCACACAGTGGAACAGAATTAGAGATAGCAGGAACACATACTACCTGAGGAGTCACACAGTGGACCAGAATTAGAGATAGCCGGAACACATACTACCTGAGGTGAGTCACACAGTGGAGCAGAGTTACAGATAGCAGGAATACATACTACCTGAGGTGAGTCACACAGTGGAACAGAATTAGAGATAGCAGGAATACATACTACCTGAGGTGAGTCACACAGTGGAACAGAATTAGAGATAGCAGGAATACATACTACCTGAGGTGAGTCACACAGTGGAACAGAATTAGAGATAGCAGGAATACATACTACCTGAGGTGAGTCACACAGTGGAACCTCATTAGAGATAGCAGGAATACATACTACCTGAGGTGAGTCACACAGTGGACCAGAATTAGAGATAGCAGGAACAGATAATACCTGAGGTGAGTCACACAGTGGACCAGAATTAGAGATAGCAGGAACACATACTACATGTGGTGAGTCACATAGTGGAACATAATTAGAGCTAGCAGGAACACATACTACCTGAGGTGAGTCACACAGTGGAACAGAATTAGAGATAGCAGGAACACATACTACCTGAGGTGAGTCACACAGTGGAACAGAATTAGAGATAGCAGTAATACATACTACCTAAGGTGAGTCACACAGTGGAACAGAATTAGAGATAGCAGGAACACATACTACCTGAGGTGAGTCACACAGTGGAACAGAATTAGAGATAGCAGGAACACATACTATCTGAGGTGAGTCACACAGTGGAACAGAATTAGAGATAGCAGGAACACATACAACCTGAGGTGAGTCACACAGTGGAACAGAATTAGAGAAACAGGAATACATAATACCTGAGGTGAATCACACTGTGGAAAAGAATTAGAGAAACAGGAACACATACTACCTGAGGTGAGTCGTACAGTGCAATAGAAGCAATAGAGATAGCAGGAACACATACTACATGAGGTGAGTCACACAGTGGAACATAATTAGAGATAGCAGGATCACATACTACCTGAGGTGAGTCACACAGTGGAACAGAATTAGAGATAGCAGGAACACATACTACATGAGGTGAGTCACACAGAGGAACAGAATTAGAGATAACAGGAATACATACTACCTGAGGTGAGTCACACAGTGCAATAAAAGCAATAGAGAGAGCAGGAATACGTACTACCTACGGTGAGTCACACAGTGGAACAGAATTAGAGATAGCAGGAACACAGACTACCTGAGGTGAGTGACACAGTGCAATAGAAGCAATAGAGATAGCAGGAATACATAATACCTGAGGTGAGTCACACAGTGGAACAGAATTAGAGAAACAGGAACACATACTACCTGAGGTGAGTCACACAGTGCAATAGAAGCAATAGAGAGAGCAGGAACACATAATACCTGAGGTGAGTCACACAGCAGACCAGAATTAGATATAGCAGGAACACATACTACCTGAGGTGAGTCACACAGTGGAACATAATTAGAGATAGCAGGAACACATACTACCTGAGGTGAGTCACACAGTGGAACATAATTAGAGATAGCAGGAACACATACTACCTGAGGTGAGTCACACAGTGGAACAGAATTAGAGATAGCAGTAACATATACTACCTGAGGTGAGTCACATAGTGGACCAGAATTAGAGATAGCAGGAATACATACTACCTGAGGTGAGTCACACAGTGGAACAGAATTAGAGATAGCAGGAATACATACTACCTGAGGTGAGTCACACAGTGGAGCAGAGTTACAGATAGCAGGAATACATACTACCTGAGGTGAGTCACACAGTGGACCAGAATTAGAGATAGCAGGAATACAAACTACCTGAGGTGAGTCACACAGTGGAACAGAATTAGAGATAGCAGGAATACTTACTACCTGAGGTGAGTCACACAGTGGAACAGAATTAGAGATAGCAGGAATACTTACTACCTGAGGTGAGTCACACAGTGGAACAGAATTAGAGATAGCAGGAATACATACTACCTGAGGTGAGTCACACAGAGGAACAGAATTAGAGATTGCAGGAATACATACTACCTGAGGTGAGTCACACAGTGGAACCTAATTAGAGATAGCAGGAATACATACTACCTGAGGTGAGTCACACAGTGGAACAGAATTAGAGATGGCAGGAACACATACTACCTGAGGTGAGTCACACAGTGGAACATAATTAGAGCTAGCAGGAACACATACTACCTGAGGTGAGTCAAACAATGGAAGAGAATTAGAGATAGCAGGAACACATACTACATGAGGTGAGTCACACAGTGGAGCAGAGTTACAGATAGCAGGAACACATACTACATGAGGTGAGTCACACAGTGGACCAGAATTAGAGATAGCAGGAACACATACTACCTGAGGTGAGTCACACAGTGGACCAGAATTAGAGATAGCAGGAATACATACTACCTGAGGTGAGTCACACAGTGGACCAGAATTAGAGATCGCAGGAACACATACTACATGAGGTGAGTCACATAGTGGAACATAATTAGTGCTAGCAGGAACACATACGAACTGAGGTGAGTCACACAGTGGAACAGAATTAGAGATAGCAGGAACACATACTACCTGAGGTGAGTCACACCGTGGACCAGAATTAGAGATAGCAGGAACACATACTACCTGAGGTGAGTCACACAGTGGAGCAGAGTTACAGATAGCAGGAACACATACTACCTGAGGTGAGTCACACAGTGGAACATAATTAGAGATAGCAGGAACACATACTACCAGAGGTGAGTCACACAGTGGAACAGAATTAGAGATAGCAGGAACACATACTACCGGAGGTGAGTCACACAGTGGAACAGAATTAGAGATAACCGGAACACATACTACCTGAGGTGAGTCACACAGTGGAGCAGAGTTACAGATAGCAGGAATACATACTACCTGAGGTGAGTCACACAGTGGACCAGAATTAGAGATAGCAGGAATACATACTACCTGAGGTGAGTCACACAGTGGAACAGAATAAGAGATAGCAGGAATACATACTACCTGAGGTGAGTCACACAGTGGAACAGAATTAGAGATAGCAGGAATACATACTACCTGAGGTGAGTCACACAGTGGAACAGAATTAGAGATTGCAGGAATACATACTGCCTGAGGTGAGTCACACAGTGGAACCTAATTAGAGATAGCAGGAATACATACTACCTGAGGTGAGTCACACAGTGGAACAGAATTAGAGATAGCAGGAACACATACTACCTGAGGTGAGTCACACAGTGGAACAGAATTAGAGATAGCAGGAACACATACTACCTGAGGTGAGTCACACAGTGGAACAGAATTAGAGATAGCAGGAACACATACTACCTGAGGTGAGTCACACAGTGGTACAGAATTAGAGATAGCAGGAACACATACTACCTGTTGTGAGTCATACAGTGGAGCAGAGTTACAGATAGCTGGAACACATACTACCTGAGGTGAGTCACATAGTGGACCAGAGTTAGAGATAGCAGGAACACATACTACCTGAGGTGAGTCACACAGTGGACCAGAATTAGAGAAAGCAGGAATACATACTACCTGAGGTGAGTCACACAGTGGACCAGAATTAGAGATAGCAGGAACAGATAATACCTGAGGTGAGTCACACAGTGGACCAGAATTAGAGATAGCAGGAACACATACTACATGAGGTGAGTCACACAGTGGAACAGAATTAGAGCTAGCTGGAACACATACTACCTGAGGAGAGTCACACAGTGGAGCAGAGTTACAGATAGCTGGAACACATACTACCTGAGGTGAGTCACATAGTGGACAAGAATTAGAGATAGCAGGAACACATACTACCTGAGGTGAGTCACACAGTGGACCAGAATTAGAGATAGCAGGAATACATACTACCTGAGGTGAGTCACACAGTGGACCAGAATTAGAGATAGCAGGAACAGATAATACCTGAGGTGAGTCACACAGTGGACCAGAATTAGAGATAGCAGGAACACATACTACATGAGGTGAGACACACAGTGGAACATAATTAGAGCTAGCAGGAACACATACTACCTGAGGTGAGTCACACAGTGGAACAGAATTAGAGATAGCAGGAACACATACTACCTGAGGTGAGTCACACAGTGGAACAGAATTAGAGATAGCAGGAACACATGCTACCTGAGGTGAGTCACACAGTGGAACAGAATTAGAGATAGCAGTAATACATACTACCTGAGGTGAGTCACACAGTGGAACCTAATTAGAGATAGCAGGAATACATACTACCTGAGGGGAGTCACACAGTGGAACAGAATTAGAGATAGCAGGAATACATACTAACTGAGGAGAGTCACACAGTGGAACAGAATTAGAGATAGCCGGAACACATACTACCTGAGGTGAGTCACACAGTGGAGCAGAGTTACAGATAGCAGGAATACATACTACCTGAGGTGAGTCACACAGTGGACCAGAATTAGAGATAGCAGGAATACATACTACCTGAGGTGAGTCACACAGTGGAACAGAATTAGAGATAGCAGGAATACTTACTACCTGAGGTGAGTCACACAGTGGAACAGAATTAGAGATAGCAGGAATACATACTACCTGAGGTGAGTCACACAGTGGAACAGAATTATAGATAGCAGGAATACATACTACCTGAGGTGAGTCACACAGTGGAACCTCATTAGATATAGCAGGAATACATACTACCTGAGGTGAGTCACACAGTGGAACCTCATTAGAGATAGCAGGAATACATACTACCTGAGGTGAGTCACACAGTGGAACAGAATTAGAGATAGCAGGAACACATACTACCTGAGGTGAGTCAAACAGCGGAACAGAATTAGAGATAGCAGGAACACATACTACCTGAGGTGAGTCACACAGCGGAACAGAATTAGAGATAGCAGGAACACATACTACCTGAGGTGAGTCACACAGTGGAACAGAATTAGAGATAGCAGGAACACATACTACCTGAGGTGAGTCACACAGTGGAACAGAATTAGAGATAGCAGTTAAACATACTATCTGAGGTGAGTCTCACAGTGGAACAGAATTAGAGATAGCAGGAATACATACTACCTGAGGTGAGTCACACAGTGGACCAGAATTAGAGATAGCAGGAACAGATAATACCTGAGGTGAGTCACACAGTGGACCAGAATTAGAGATAGCAGGAACACATACTACATGAGGTGAGTCACATAGTGGAACATAATTAGAGCTAGCAGGAACACATACTACCTGAGGTGAGTCACACAGTGGAACAGAATTAGAGCTAGCAGGAACACATTCTACCTGAGGTGAGTCACACAGTGGAACAGAGTTATAGATAACAGGAACACATACTACCTGAGGTGAGTCACACAGTGGAACAGAATTAGAGATAGCAGTAATACATACTACCTGAGGTGAGTCACACAGTGGAACCTAATTAGAGATAGCAGGAATACATACTACCTGAGTAGAGTCACACAGTGGAACCTAATTAGAGATAGCAGGAATACATACTACCTGAGGTGAGTCACACAGTGGAACCTAATTAGAGATAGCTGGAATACATACTAACTGAGGTGAGTCACACAGTGGAACAGAATTAGAGATAGCCGGAACACATACTACCTGAGGTGAGTCACACAGTGGAGCAGAGTTACAGATAGCAGGAATACATACTACCTGAGGTGAGTCACACAGTGGAACAGAATTAGATATAGCAGGAATACATACTACCTGAGGTGAGTCACACAGTGGAACAGAATTAGAGATAGCAGGAATACATACTACCTGAGGTGAGTCACACAGTGGAACAGAATTAGAGATAGCAGGAATACATACTACCTGAGGTGAGTCACACAGTGGAACCTCATTAGAGATAGCAGGAATACATACTACCTGAGGTGAGTCACACAGTGGAACCTAATTAGAGATAGCAGGAATACATACTACCTGAGGTGAGTCACACAGTGGAACAGAATTAGAGATAGCAGGAACACATAATACCTGAGGTGAGTCACACAGTGGAACAGAATTAGAGATAGCAGGAACACAGTCACACAGTGGAACAGAATTAGAGATAGCAGGAACACATACTACCTGAAGTGAGTCAAACAGTGGAACAGAATTAGAGATAGCAGGAACACATACTACCTGAGGTGAGTCACACAGTGGAGCAGAGTTACAGATAGCTGGAACACATACTACCTGAGGTGAGTCACATAGTGGATCAGAATTAGAGATAGCAGGAACACATACTACCTGAGGTGAGTCACACAGTGGACCAGAATTAGAGATAGCAGGAATACATACTACCTGAGGTGAGTCACACAGTGGACCAGAATTACAAATAGCAGGAACAGATAATACCTGAGGTGAGTCACACAGTGGACCAGAATTAGAGATAGCAGGAACAGATAATACCTGAGGTGAGTCACACAGTGGACCAGAATTAGAGATAGCAGGAACACATACTACATGAGGTGAGTCACATAGTGGAACATAATTAGAGCTAGCAGGAACACATACTACCTGAGGTGAGTCACACAGTGGAACAGAATTAGAGCTAGCAGGAACACATACTACCTGAGGTGAGTCACACAGTGGAACAGAATTAGAGATAACAGGAACACATACTACCTGAGGTGAGTCACACAGTGGAACAGAATTAGAGATAGCAGTAATACATACTACCTGAGGTGAGTCACACAGTGGAACCTAATTAGAGATAGCAGGAATACATACTACCTGAGGTGAGTCACACAGTGGAACCTAATTAGAGATAGCAGGAATACATACTACCTGAGGTGAGTCACACAGTGGAACCTAATTAGAGATAGCAGGAATACATACTAACTGAGGTGAGTCACACAGTGGAACAGAATTAGAGATAGCCGGAACACATACTACCTGAGGTGAGTCACACAGTGGAGCAGAGTTACAGATAGCAGGAATACATACTACCTGAGGTGAGTCACACAGTGGAACAGAATTAGAGATAGCAGGAATACATACTACCTGAAGTGAGTCAAACAGTGGAACAGAATTAGAGATAGCAGGAATACATACTACCTGAGGTGAGTCACACAGTGGAACAGAATTAGAGATAGCAGGAATACATACTACCTGAGGTGAGTCACACAGTGGAACCTCATTAGAGATAGCAGGAATACATACTACCTGAGGTGAGTCACACAGTGGAACCTCAGTAGAGATAGCAGGAATACATACTACCTGAGGTGAGTCACACACTGGAACAGAATTAGAGATAGCAGGAACACATACTACCTGAGGTGAGTCACACAGTGGAACAGAATTAGAGATAGCAGGAACACAGTCACACAGTGGAACAGAATTAGAGATAGCAGGAACACATACTACCTGAAGTGAGTCACACAGTGGAACAGAATTAGAGATAGCAGGAACACATACTACCTGAGGTGAGTCACACAGTGGAGCAGAGTTACAGATAGCTGGAACACATACTACCTGAGGTGAGTAACATAGTGGACCAGAATTAGAGATAGCAGGAACACATACTACCTGAGGTGAGTCACACAGTGGACCAGAATTAGAGATAGCAGGAATACATACTACCTGAGGTGAGTCACACAGTGGACCAGAATTAGAGATAGCAGGAACAGATAATACCTGAGGTGAGTCACACAGTGGACCAGAATTAGAGATAGCAGGAACACATACTACATGAGGTGAGTCACATAGTGGAACATAATTAGAGCTAGCAGGAACACATACTACCTGAGGTGAGTCACACAGTGGAACAGAATTAGAGATAGCAGGAACACATACTACCTGAAGTGAGTCACACAGTGGAACAGAATTAGAGATAGCAGGAACACATACTACCTGAGGTGAGTCACACAGTGGAGCAGAGTTACAGATAGCTGGAACACATACTACCTGAGGTGAGTAACATAGTGGACCAGAATTAGAGATAGCAGGAACACATACTACCTGAGGTGAGTCACACAGTGGACCAGAATTAGAGATAGCAGGAATACATACTACCTGAGGTGAGTCACACAGTGGACCAGAATTAGAGATAGCAGGAACAGATAATACCTGAGGTGAGTCACACAGTGGACCAGAATTAGAGATAGCAGGAACACATACTACATGAGGTGAGTCACATAGTGGAACATAATTAGAGCTAGCAGGAACACATACTACCTGAGGTGAGTCACACAGTGGAACATAATTAGAGCTAGCAGGAACATATACTACCTGAGGTGAGTCACACAGTGGAACAGAATTAGAGATAGCAGTAATACATACTACCTAAGGTGAGTCACACAGTGGAACAGAATTAGAGATAGCAGGAACACATACTACCTGAGGTGAGTCACACAGTGGAACAGAATTAGAGATAGCAGGAACACATTCTATCTAAGGTGAGTCACACAGTGGAACAGAATTAGAGATAGCAGGAACACATACAACCTGTGGTGAGTCACACAGTGGAACAGAATTAGAGATAGCAGGAATACATACTACCTGAGGTGTGTCACACAGTGGAACAGAATTAGAGATAGCAGGAACACATACTACCTGAGGTGAGTCACACAGTGGAGCAGAGTTACAGATAGCTGGAACACATACTACCTGAGGTGAGTCACATAGTGGACCAGAATTAGAGATAGTAGGAACACATATTACCTGAGGTGAGTCACACAGTGGACCAGAATTAGAGATAGCAGGAATACATACTACCTGAGGTGAGTCACACAGTGGACCAGAATTAGAGATAGCAGGAACAGATAATACCTGAGGTGAGTCACACAGTGGACCAGAATTAGAGATAGCAGGAACACATACTACATGAGGTGAGTCACATAGTGGAACATAATTAGAGCTAGCAGGAACGAATACTACCTGAGGTGAGTCACACAGTGGAACCTAATTAGAGATAGCAGGAATACATACTACCTGAGGTGAGTCACACAGTGGAACCTAATTAGAGATAGCAGGAATACATACTACCTGAGGTGGGTCACACAGTGGAACCTAATTAGAGATAGCAGGAATACATACTAACTGAGGTGAGTCACACAGTGGAACAGAATTAGAGCTAGCAGGAACACAGTCACACAGTGGAACAGAATTAGAGATAGCAGGAAAACATACTACCTGAAGTGAGTCACACAGTGGAACAGAATTAGAGCTAGCAGGAACACATACTACCTGAGGTGAGTCACACAGTGGAACAGAATTAGAGATAACAGGAACACATACTACCTGAGGTGAGTTACACAGTGGAACCTAATTAGAGATAGCAGGAATACATACTACCTAAGGTGAGTCACACAGTGGAACAGAATTAGAGATAACTGGAATACATACTACCTAAGGTGAGTCACACAGTGGAACAGAATTAGAGATAACAGGAATACATACTACCTGAGGTGAGTCACACAGTGGAACAGAATTAGAGATAGCAGGAACACATACTACCTGAGGTGAGTCACACAGTGGAACAGAATTAGAGATAGCAGGAACACATACTACCTGAGGTGAGTAACACAGTGGAACATAATTGGAGATAGCAGGAATACATACTACCTGAGGTGAGTCACACAGTGCAATAGAAGCAATAGAGATAGCAGGAATACATACTACCTGAGGTGAGTCACACAGTGGAACAAAATTAGAGATAGCAGGAATACATACTACCTAAGGTGAGTCACACAGTGGAACCTAATTAGAGATAGCAGGAATACATACTACCTGAGGTGAGTCACACAGTGGAACAGAATTAGAGATAGCAGGAACACATACTACCTGAGGTGAGTCACACAGTGGAACAGAATTAGAGATAGCAGGAATACAGTCACACAGTGGAACAGAATTAGAGATAGCAGGAACACATACTACCTGAAGTGAGTCACACAGTGGAACAGAATTAGAGATAGCAGGAACACATACTACCTGAGGTGAGTCACACAGTGGAGCAGAGTTACAGATAGCTGGAACACATACTACCTGAGGTGAGTCACATAGTGGACCAGAATTAGAGATAGCAGGAACACATACTACCTGAGGTGAGTCACACAGTGGACCAGAATTAGAGATAGCAGGAATACATACTACCTGAGGTGAGTCACACAGTGGACCAGAATTAGAGATAGCAGGAACAGATAATACCTGAGGTGAGTCACACAGTGGACCAGAATTAGAGATAGCAGGAACACATACTACATGAGGTGAGTCACATAGTGGAACATAATTAGAGCTAGCAGGAACACATACTACCTGAGGTGAGTCACACAGTGGAACAGAATTAGAGATAGCAGGAACACATACTACCTGAGGTGAGTCACACAGTGGAACAGAATTAGAGATAACAGTAAGACATACTACCTAAGGTGAGTCACACAGTGGAACAGAATTAGAGATAACAGGAATACATACTACCTGAGGTGAGTCACTCAGTGGAACAGAATTAGAGATAGCAGGAACACATACTACCTGAGGTGAGTCACACAGTGGAACATAATTGGAGATAGCAGGAATACATACTACCTGAGGTGAGTCATACAGTGCAATAGAAGCAATAGAGATTGCAGGAATACATACTACCTGAGGTGAGTCACACAGTGGAACAGAATTAGAGATAGCAGGAATACATACTACCTAAGGTTAGTCACACAGTGGAACAGAATTAGAGATAGCAGGAATACATACTACCTGAGGTGAGTCACACAGTGGACCAGAATTAGAGATAGCAGGAACACATACTACCTGAGGTGAGTCACACAGTGGAACAGAAAAAGAGATAACAGGAACACATACTACCTGAGGTGAGTCACACAGTGGAACAGAATTAGGGATAGCAGGAACACATACTACCTGAGGTGAGTCACACAGTGGAAAATAATTGGAGATAGCAGGAACACATACTACCTGAGGTGAGTCACACAGTGCAATAGAAGTAATAGAGATAGCAGGAACACACAATACCTGAGGTGAGTCACACAGTTGACCAGAATTAGAGATAGCAGGAACGCATACTACATGAGGTGAGTCACACAGTGGAACAGAATTAGAGATAGCAGGAACACATACTACCTGAGGTGAGTCACACAGTGGAACAAAATTAGAGAAAAAGGAACACATACTACCTGAGATGAGTCACACAGTGCAATAGAAGCAATAGAGATAGCAGGAATACATACTACCTAAGGTGAGTCACACAGTGGAACAGAATTAGAGATAGCAGGAACACAGACTACCTGAGGTGAGTCACACAGTGCAATAGAAGCAATAGAGTTAGCAGGAACACATAATACCTGAGGTGAGTCACTCAGTGCAATAGAAGCTATAGAGTTAGCAGGAACACATAATACCTGAGGGGAGTCATACAGAGCAATAGAAGCAATAGAGATAGCTGGAACACATACTACATGAGGTGAGTCACACAGTGGAACATAATTAGAGAAAGCAGGAACACATACTACCTGAGGTGAGTCACACAGTGGAACAGAAAAAGAGATAGCAGGAACAGATACTACATGAGGTGAGTCACACAGTGGAACATAATTAGAGATAGCAGGAACACATACTACCTGAGTTGAGTCACACAGTGGAACAGAATTAGAGATAGCAGGAACACATGCTACCTGAGGTGAGTCACACAGTGGAACAGAATTAGAGATAACAGGAATACATACTACCTCAGGTGAGTCATACAGTGGAATAAAAGCAATAGAGATAGCAGGAATACATACTACCTACGGTGAGTCACACAGTGGAACAGAATTAGAGATAGCAGGAACACAGACTACCTGAGGTGAGTGACAGTGCAATAGAAGCAATAGAGATAGCAGGAATGCATAATACCTGAGGTGAGTCACACAGTGCAATAGAAGCAATAGAGTTAGCAGGAACACATAATACCTGAGGTGAGTCACACAGTGCAATAGAAGCAATAGAGATAGCAGGAACACATAATACCTGAGGTGAGTCACACAGTGGACCAAAATTAGATATAGCAGGAACTCATACTACATGAGGTGAGTCACACAGTGGAACAGAATTAGAGATAGCAGGAACACATACTACCTGAGGTGAGTCACACAGTGGAACAGAATTAGAGATAGCAGGAACACATACTACCTGAGGTGAGTCACATAGTGGAACAGAATTAGAGAGAGCAGGAATACAAGCTACCTGAGGTGAGTCACACAGTGGAACAGAATTAGAGATAAAAGGAACACATACTACCTGAGGTGTCACACAGTGGAACAGAATTAGAGATAGCAGTAATACATACTACCTGAGGTGAGTCACACAGTGGAACCTAATTAGAGATAGCAGGAATACATACTACCTGAGGTGAGTCACACAGTGGAACCTAATTAGAGATAGCAGGAATACATACTACCTGAGGTGGGTCACACAGTGGAACCTAATTAGAGATAGCAGGAATACATACTAACTGAGGTGAGTCACACAGTGGAACAGAATTAGAGCTACCAGGAACACAGTCACACAGTGGAACAGAATTAGAGATAGCAGGAAAACATACTACCTGAAGTGAGTCACACAGTGGAATAGAATTAGAGCTAGCAGGAACACATACTACCTGAGGTGAGTCACACAGTGGAACAGAATTAGAGATAACAGGAACACATACTACCTGAGGTGAGTCACACAGTGGAACAGAATTAGAGATAGCAGTAATACATAATACCTGAGGTGAGTTACACAGTGGAACCTAATTAGAGATAGCAGGAATACATACTACCTAAGGTGAGTCACACAGTGGAACAGAATTAGAGATAACTGGAATACATACTACCTAAGGTGAGTCACACAGTGGAACAGAATTAGAGATAACAGGAATACATACTACCTGAGGTGAGTCACACAGTGGAACAGAATTAGAGATAGCAGGAACACATACTACCTGAGGTGAGTCACACAGTGGAACAGAATTAGAGATAGCAGGAACACATACTACCTGAGGTGAGTAACACAGTGGAACATAATTGGAGATAGCAGGAATACATACTACCTGAGGTGAGTCACACAGTGCAATAGAAGCAATAGAGATAGCAGGAATACATACTACCTGAGGTGAGTCACACAGTGGAACAAAATTAGAGATAGCAGGAATACATACTACCTAAGGTGAGTCACACAGTGGAACCTAATTAGAGATAGCAGGAATACATACTACCTGAGGTGAGTCACACAGTGGAACAGAATTAGAGATAGCAGGAACACATACTACCTGAGGTGAGTCACACAGTGGAACAGAATTAGAGATAGCAGGAATACAGTCACACAGTGGAACAGAATTAGAGATAGCAGGAACACATACTACCTGAAGTGAGTCACACAGTGGAACAGAATTAGAGATAGCAGGAACACATACTACCTGAGGTGAGTCACACAGTGGAGCAGAGTTACAGATAGCTGGAACACATACTACCTGAGGTGAGTCACATAGTGGACCAGAATTAGAGATAGCAGGAACACATACTACCTGAGGTGAGTCACACAGTGGACCAGAATTAGAGATAGCAGGAATACATACTACCTGAGGTGAGTCACACAGTGGACCAGAATTAGAGATAGCAGGAACACATACTACCTGAGGTGAGTCACACAGTGGACCAGAATTAGAGATAGCAGGAACACATACTACATGAGGTGAGTCACATAGTGGAACATAATTAGAGCTAGCAGGAACACATACTACCTGAGGTGAGTCACACAGTGGAACAGAATTAGAGATAGCAGGAACACATACTACCTGAGGTGAGTCACACAGTGGAACAGAATTAGAGATAACAGTAATACATACTACCTAAGGTGAGTCACAGAGTGGAACAGAATTAGAGATAACAGGAATACATACTACCTGAGGTGAGTCACACAGTGGAACAGAATTAGAGATAGCAGGAACACATACTACCTGAGGTGAGTCACACAGTGGAACATAATTGGAGATAGCAGGAATACATACTACCTGAGGTGAGTCACACAGTGCAATAGAAGCAATAGAGATTGCAGGAATACATACTACCTGAGGTGAGTCACACAGTGGAACAGAATTAGAGATAGCAGGAATACATACTACCTAAGGTTAGTCACACAGTGGAACAGAATTAGAGATAGCAGGAATACATACTACCTGAGGTGAGTCACACAGTGGACCAGAATTAGAGATAGCAGGAACACATACTACCTGAGGTGAGTCACACAGTGGAACAGAAAAAGAGATAGCAGGAACACATACTACCTGAGGTGAGTCACACAGTGGAACAGAATTAGGGATAACAGGAACACATACTACCTGAGGTGAGTCACACAGTGGAAAATAATTGGAGATAGCAGGAACACATACTACCTGAGGTGAGTCACACAGTGCAATAGAAGCAATAGAGATAGCAGGAACACACAATACCTGAGGTGAGTCACACAGTTGACCAGAATTAGAGATAGCAGGAACACATACTACATGAGGTGAGTCACACAGTGGAACAGAATTAGAGATAGCAGGAACACATACTACCTGAGGTGAGTCACACAGTGGAACAGAATTAGAGAAAAAGGAACACATACTACCTGAGATGAGTCACACAGTGCAATAGAAGCAATAGAGATAGCAGGAACTCATACTACATGAGGTGAGTCACACAGTGGAACATAATTAGAGAAAGCAGGAACACATACTACCTGAGGTGAGTCACACAGTGGAACAGAAAAAGAGATAGCAGGAACACATACTACATGAGGTGAGTCACACAGTGGAACATAATTAGAGATAGCAGGAACACATACTACCTGAGTTGAGTCACACAGTGGAACAGAATTAGAGATAGCAGGAACACATACTACCTGAGGTGAGTCACACAGTGGAACAGAATTAGAGATAACAGGAATACATACTACCTCAGGTGAGTCACACAGTGGAATAAAAGCAATAGAGATAGCAGGAATACATACTACCTACGGTGAGTCACACAGTGGAACAGAATTAGAGATAGCAGGAACACAGACTACCTGAGGTGAGTGACACAGTGCAATAGAAGCAATAGAGATAGCAGGAATACATAATACCTGAGGTGAGTCACACAGTGCAATAGAAGCAATAGAGTTAGCAGGAACACATAATACCTGAGGTGAGTCACACAGTGCAATAGAAGCAATAGAGATAGCAGGAACACATAATACCTGAGGTGAGTCACACAGTGGACCAGAATTAGATATAGCAGGAACTCATACTACATGAGGTGAGTCACACAGTGGAACAGAATTAGAGATAGCAGGAACACATACTACCTGAGGTGAGTCACACAGTGGAACAGAATTAGAGATAGCAGGAACACATACTACCTGAGGTGAGTCACATAGTGGAACAGAATTAGAGAGAGCAGGAATACAAGCTACCTGAGGTGAGTCACACAGTGGAACAGAATTAGAGATAGCAGGAACACATACTACCTGAGGTGAGTCACACAGTGGAACAGAATTAGAGATAGCAGGAACACATACTACCTGAGGTGAGTCACACAGTGGAACAGAATTAGAAATAGCAGGAACACATACTACCTGAGGTGAGTCACACAGTGGAACAGAATTAGAGATAGCAGGAACACATACAACCTGAGGTGAGTCACACAGTGGAACATAATTGGAGATAGCAGGAATACATACTACCTGAGGTGAGTCACACAGTGCAATAGAAGCAATAGAGATAGCAGGAACACATAATACCTGAGGTGAGTCACACAGTGGACCAGAATTAGAGATAGCAGGAACACATACATGAGGTGAGTCACACAGTGGAACAGAATTAGAGATAGCAGGAACACATACTACCTGAGGTGAGTCACACAGTGGAACAGAATTAGAGATAACAGGAACACATACTACCTGAGATGAGTCACACAGTGCAATAGAAGCAATAGAGATAGCAGGATTACATACTACCTAAGGTGAGTCACACAGTGGAACAGAATTAGAGATAGCAGAAACACAAACTACCTGAGGTGAGTCACACAGTGCAATTGAAGCAATAGAGTTAGCAGGAACACATAACACCTGAGGGGAGTCATACAGAGCAATAGAAGCAATAGAGATAGCAGGAACACATACTACATGAGGTGAGTCACACAGTGGAACATAATTAGAGAAAGCAGGAACACATACTACCTGAGGTGAGTCACACAGTGGAACAGAAAAAGAGATAGCAGTAACACATACTACATGAGGTGAGTCACACAGTGGAACATAATTAGAGATAGCAGGAACACATACTACCTGAGTTGAGTCACACAGTGGAACAGAATTAGAGATAGCAGGAACACATACTACCTGAGGTGAGTCACACAGTGGAACAGAATTAGAGATAACAGGAATACATACTACCTGAGGTGAGTCACACAGTGGAATAAAAGCAATAGAGATAGCAGGAATACATACTACCTAAGGTGAGTCACACAGTGGAACAGAATTAGAGATAGCAGGAACACAGACTAACTGAGGTGATTGACACAGTGCAATAGAAGCAATAGAGATAGCAGGAATACATAATACCTGAGGTGAGTCACACAGTGCAATAGATGCAATAGAGTTAGCAGGAACACATAATACCTGAGGTGAGTCACACAGTGCAATAGAAGCAATAGAGATAGCAGGAACACATAATACCTGAGGTGAGTCACACAGTGGAACAGAATTAGAGATAGCAGGAATACATACTACCTAAGGTGAGTCACACAGTGGAACAGAATTAGAGATAGCAGGAATACATACTACCTGAGGTGACTCACACAGTGGAACAGAATTAGAGATAGCAGGAACACATACTACCTGAGGTGAGTCACACAGTGGAACAGAATTAGAGATAACAGGAATACATACTACCTGAGGTGAGCCACACAGTGGAATAAAAGCAATAGAGATAGCAGGAATACATACTACCTAAGGTGAGTCACACAGTGGAACAGAATTAGAGATAGCAGGAACACAGACTATCTGAGGTGAGTGACACAGTGCAATAGAAGCAATAGAGATAGCAGGAATACATAATACCTGAGGTGAGTCATACAGAGCAATAGAAGCAATAGAGATAGCTGGAACACATACTACATGAGGTGAGTCACACAGTGGAACATAATTAGAGAAAGCAGGAACAAATATTACCTGAGGTGTCACACAGTGGAACAGAAAAAGAGATAGCAGGAACACATACTACATGAGGTGAGTCACAGAGTGGAACATAATTAGAGATAGCAGGAACACATACTACCTGAGTTGAGTCACACAGTGGAACAGAATTAGAGATAGCAGGAACACATACTACCTGAGGTGAGTCACACAGTGGAACAGAATTAGAGATAACAGGAATACATACTACCTGAGGTGAGTCACACAGTGGAATAAAAGCAATAGAGATAGCAGGAATACATACTACCTAAGGTGAGTCACACAGTGGAACAGAATTAGAGATAGCAGGAACACAGACTACCTGAGGTGAGTGACACAGTGCAATAGAAGCAATAGAGATAGCAGGAATACATAATACCTGAGGTGAGTCACACAGTGCAATAGAAGCAATAGCGTTAGCAGGAACACATAATACCTGAGGTGAGTCACACAGTGCAATAGAAGCAATAGAGATAGCAGGAACACATAATACCCGAGGTGAGTCACACAGTGGACCAGAATTAGATATAGCAGGAACACATACTACATGAGGTGAGTCACACAGTGGAACAGAATTAGAGATAGCAGGAACACATACTACCTGAGGTGAGTCACACAGTGGAACAGAATTAGAGATAGCAGGAACACATACTACCTGAGGTGAGTCACATAGTGGAACAGAATTAGAGATAGCAGGAATACAAGCTACCTGAGGTGAGTCACACAGTGGAACAGAATTAGAGATAGCAGGAACACATACTAACTGAGGTGAGTCACACAGTGGAACAGAATTAGAGATAGCAGGAACACATACTACCTGAGGTGAGTCACACAGTGGAACAGAATTAGAAATAGCAAGAACACATACTACCTGAGGTGAGTCACACTGTGGAACAGAATTAGAGATAGCAGGAACACATACTACCTGAGGTGAGTCACACAGTGGAACATAATTGGAGATAGCAGGAATACATACAATCTGAGGTGAATCACACAGTGGAACAGAATTAGAAATAGCAAGAACACATACTACCTGAGGTGAGTCACACTGTGGAACAGAATTAGAGATAGCAGGAACACATACTACCTGAGGTGAGTCACACAGTGGAACAGAATTAGAGATAGCAGGAACACATACTACCTGAGGTGAGTCACATAGTGGAACAGAATTAGAGAGAGCAGGAATACAAGCTACCTGAGGTGAGTCACACAGTGGAACAGAATTAGAGATAACAGGAACACATACTACCTGAGGTGTCACACAGTGGAACAGAATTAGAGATAGCAGTAATACATACTACCTGAGGTGAGTCACACAGTGGAACCTAATTAGAGATAGCAGGAATACATACTACCTGAGGTGAGTCACACAGTGGAACCTAATTAGAGATAGCAGGAATACATACTACCTGAGGTGGGTCACACAGTGGAACCTAATTAGAGATAGCAGGAATACATACTAACTGAGGTGAGTCACACAGTGGAACAGAATTAGAGCTACCAGGAACACAGTCACACAGTGGAACAGAATTAGAGATAGCAGGAAAACATACTACCTGAAGTGAGTCACACAGTGGAATAGAATTAGAGCTAGCAGGAACACATACTACCTGAGGTGAGTCACACAGTGGAACAGAATTAGAGATAACAGGAACACATACTACCTGAGGTGAGTCACACAGTGGAACAGAATTAGAGATAGCAGTAATACATACTACCTGAGGTGAGTTACACAGTGGAACCTAATTAGAGATAGCAGGAATACATACTACCTAAGGTGAGTCACACAGTGGAACAGAATTAGAGATAACTGGAATACATACTACCTAAGGTGAGTCACACAGTGGAACAGAATTAGAGATAGCAGGAACACATACTACCTGAGGTGAGTAACACAGTGGAACATAATTGGAGATAGCAGGAATACATACTACCTGAGGTGAGTCACACAGTGCAATAGAAGCAATAGAGATAGCAGGAATACATACTACCTGAGGTGAGTCACACAGTGGAACAAAATTAGTGATAGCAGGAATACATACTACCTAAGGTGAGTCACACAGTGGAACCTAATTAGAGATAGCAGGAATACATACTACCTGAGGTGAGTCACACAGTGGAACAGAATTAGAGATAGCAGGAACACATACTACCTGAGGTGAGTCACACAGTGGAACAGAATTAGAGATAGCAGGAATACAGTCACACAGTGGAACAGAATTAGAGATAGCAGGAACACATACTACCTGAAGTGAGTCACACAGTGGAACAGAATTAGAGATAGCAGGAACACATACTACCTGAGGTGAGTCACACAGTGGAGCAGAGTTACAGATAGCTGGAACACATACTACCTGAGGTGAGTCACATAGTGGACCAGAATTAGAGATAGCAGGAACACATACTACCTGAGGTGAGTCACACAGTGGACCAGAATTAGAGATAGCAGGAATACATACTACCTGAGGTGAGTCACACAGTGGTCCAGAATTAGAGATAGCAGGAACACATACTACCTGAGGTGAGTCACACAGTGGACCAGAATTAGAGATAGCAGGAACACATACTACATGAGGTGAGTCACATAGTGGAACATAATTAGAGCTAGCAGGAACACATACTAACTGAGGTGAGTCACACAGTGGAACAGAATTAGAGATAGCAGGAACACATACTACCTGAGGTGAGTCACACAGTGGAACAGAATTAGAGATAACAGTAATACATACTACCTAAGGTGAGTCACAGAGTGGAACAGAATTAGAGATAACAGGAATACATACTACCTGAGGTGAGTCACACAGTGGAACAGAATTAGAGATAGCAGGAACACATACTACCTGAGGTGAGTCACACAGTGGAACATAATTGGAGATAGCAGGAATACATACTACCTGAGGTGAGTCACACAGTGCAATAGAAGCAATAGAGATTGCAGGAATACGTACTACCTGAGGTGAGTCACACAGTGGAACAGAATTAGAGATAGCAGGAATACATACTACCTAAGGTTAGTCACACAGTGGAACAGAATTAGAGATAGCAGGAATACATACTACCTGAGGTGAGTCACACAGTGGACCAGAATTAGAGATAGCAGGAACACATACTACCTGAGGTGAGTCACACAGTGGAAAAGAAAAAGAGATAGCAGGAACACATACTACCTGAGGTGAGTCACACAGTGGAACAGAATTAGGGATAGCAGGAACACATACTACCTGAGGTGAGTCACACAGTGGAAAATAATTGGAGATAGCAGGAACACATACTACCTGAGGTGAGTCACACAGTGCAATAGAAGCAATAGAGATAGCAGGAACACACAATACCTGAGGTGAGTCACACAGTTGACCAGAATTAGAGATAGCAGGAACACATACTACTTGAGGTGAGTCACACAGTGGAACAGAATTAGAGATAGCAGGAACACATACTACCTGAGGTGAGTCACACAGTGGAACAGAATTAGAGAAAAAGGAACACATACTACCTGAGATGAGTCACACAGTGCAATAGAAGCAATAGAGATAGCAGGAATACAAACTACCTAAGGTGAGTCACACAGTGGATCAGAATTAGAGATAGCAGGAACACAGACTACCTGAGGTGAGTCACACAGTGCAATAGAAGCAATAGAGTTAGCAGGAACACATAATACCTGAGGTGAGTCACTCAGTGCAATAGAAGCTATAGAGTTAGCAGGAACACATAATACCTGAGGGGAGTCATACAGAGCAATAGAAGCAATAGAGATAGCTGGAACACATACTACATGAGGTGAGTCACACAGTGGAACATAATTAGAGAAAGCAGGAACACATACTACCTGAGGTGAGTCACACAGTGGAACAGAAAAAGAGATAGCAGGAACACATACTACATGAGGTGAGTCACACAGTGGAACATAATTAGAGATAGCAGGAACACATACTACCTGAGTTGAGTCACACAGTGGAACAGAATTAGAGATAGCAGGAACACATACTACCTGAGGTGAGTCACACAGTGGAACAGAATTAGAGATAACAGGAATACATACTACCTCAGGTGAGTCACACAGTGGAATAAAAGCAATAGAGATAGCAGTAATACATACTACCTACGGTGAGTCACACAGTGGAACAGAATTAGAGATAGCAGGAACACAGACTACCTGAGGTGAGTGACACAGTGCAATAGAAGCAATAGAGATAGCAGGAATACATAATACCTGAGGTGAGTCACACAGTGCAATAGAAGCAATAGAGTTAGCAGGAACACATAATACCTGAGGTGAGTCACACAGTGCAATAGAAGCAATAGAGATAGCAAGAACACATAATACCTGAGGTGAGTCACACAGTGGACCAGAATTAGATATAGCAGGAACTCATACTACATGAGGTGAGTCACACAGTGGAACAGAATTAGAGATAGCAGGAACACATACTACCGGAGGTGAGTCACACAGTGGAACAGAATTAGAGATAGCAGGAACACATACTACCTGAGGTGAGTCACATAGTGGAACAGAATTAGAGAGAGCAGGAATACAAGCTACCTGAGGTGAGTCACACAGTGGAACAGAATTAGAGATAGCAGGAACACATACTACCTGAGGTGAGTCACACAGTGGAACAGAATTAGAGATAGCAGGAACACATACTACCTGAGGTGAGTCACACAGTGGAACAGAATTAGAAATAGCAGGAACACATACTACCTGAGGTGAGTCACACAGTGGAACAGAATTAGAGATAGCAGGAACACATACAACCTGAGGTGAGTCACACAGTGGAACATAATTGGAGATAGCAGGAATACATACTACCTGAGGTGAGTCACACAGTGCAATAGAAGCAATAGAGATAGCAGGAACACATAATACCTGAGGTGAGTCACACAGTGGACCAGAATTAGAGATAGCAGGAACACATACATGAGGTGAGTCACACAGTGGAACAGAATTAGAGATAGCAGGAACACATACTACCTGAGGTGAGTCACACAGTGGAACAGAATTAGAGATAACAGGAACACATACTACCTGAGATGAGTCACACAGTGCAATAGAAGCAATAGAGATAGCAGGATTACATACTACCTAAGGTGAGTCACACAGTGGAACAGAATTAGAGATAGCAGAAACACAAACTACCTGAGGTGAGTCACACAGTGCAATTGAAGCAATAGAGTTAGCAGGAACACATAACACCTGAGGGGAGTCATACAGAGCAATAGAAGCAATAGAGATAGCAGGAACACATACTACATGAGGTGAGTCACACAGTGGAACATAATTAGAGAAAGCAGGAACACATACTACCTGAGGTGAGTCACACAGTGGAACAGAAAAAGAGATAGCAGTAACACATACTACATGAGGTGAGTCACACAGTGGAACATAATTAGAGATAGCAGGAACACATACTACCTGAGTTGAGTCACACAGTGGAACAGAATTAGAGATAGCAGGAACACATACTACCTGAGGTGAGTCACACAGTGGAACAGAATTAGAGATAACAGGAATACATACTACCTGAGGTGAGTCACACAGTGGAATAAAAGCAATAGAGATAGCAGGAATACATACTACCTAAGGTGAGTCACACAGTGGAACAGAATTAGAGATAGCAGGAACACAGACTAACTGAGGTGATTGACACAGTGCAATAGAAGCAATAGAGATAGCAGGAATACATAATACCTGAGGTGAGTCACACAGTGCAATAGATGCAATAGAGTTAGCAGGAACACATAATACCTGAGGTGAGTCACACAGTGCAATAGAAGCAATAGAGATAGCAGGAACACATAATACCTGAGGTGAGTCACACAGTGGAACAGAATTAGAGATAGCAGGAATACATACTACCTAAGGTGAGTCACACAGTGGAACAGAATTAGAGATAGCAGGAATACATACTACCTGAGGTGACTCACACAGTGGAACAGAATTAGAGATAGCAGGAACACATACTACCTGAGGTGAGTCACACAGTGGAACAGAATTAGAGATAACAGGAATACATACTACCTGAGGTGAGCCACACAGTGGAATAAAAGCAATAGAGATAGCAGGAATACATACTACCTAAGGTGAGTCACACTGTGGAACAGAATTAGAGATAGCAGGAACACAGACTATCTGAGGTGAGTGACACAGTGCAATAGAAGCAATAGAGATAGCAGGAATACATAATACCTGAGGTGAGTCATACAGAGCAATAGAAGCAATAGAGATAGCTGGAACACATACTACATGAGGTGAGTCACACAGTGGAACATAATTAGAGAAAGCAGGAACACATATTACCTGAGGTGTCACACAGTGGAACAGAAAAAGAGATAGCAGGAACACATACTACATGAGGTGAGTCACAGAGTGGAACATAATTAGAGATAGCAGGAACACATACTACCTGAGTTGAGTCACACAGTGGAACAGAATTAGAGATAGCAGGAACACATACTACCTGAGGTGAGTCACACAGTGGAACAGAATTAGAGATAACAGGAATACATACTACCTGAGGTGAGTCACACAGTGGAATAAAAGCAATAGAGATAGCAGGAATACATACTACCTAAGGTGAGTCACACAGTGGAACAGAATTAGAGATAGCAGGAACACAGACTACCTGAGGTGAGTGACACAGTGCAATAGAAGCAATAGAGATAGCAGGAATACATAATACCTGAGGTGAGTCACACAGTGCAATAGAAGCAATAGCGTTAGCAGGAACACATAATACCTGAGGTGAGTCACACAGTGCAATAGAAGCAATAGAGATAGCAGGAACACATAATACCTGAGGTGAGTCACACAGTGGACCAGAATTAGATATAGCAGGAACACATACTACATGAGGTGAGTCACACAGTGGAACAGAATTAGAGATAGCAGGAACACATACTACCTGAGGTGAGTCACACAGTGGAACAGAATTAGAGATAGCAGGAACACATACTACCTGAGGTGAGTCACATAGTGGAACAGAATTAGAGATAGCAGGAATACAAGCTACCTGAGGTGAGTCACACAGTGGAACAGAATTAGAGATAGCAGGAACACATACTAACTGAGGTGAGTCACACAGTGGAACAGAATTAGAGATAGCAGGAACACATACTACCTGAGGTGAGTCACACAGTGGAACAGAATTAGAGATAGCAGGAACACATACTACCTGAGGTGAGTCACACAGTGGAACATAATTGGAGATAGCAGGAATACATACTATCTGAGGTGAGTCACACAGTGCAATAGAAGCAATAGAGATAGCAGGAACACATAATACCTGAGGTGAGTCACACAGTGGACCAGAATTAGAGATAGCAGGAACACATACTACATGAGGTGAGTCACACAGTGGAACATAATTAGAGAAAGCAGGAACACATACTACCTGAGGTGAGTCACACAGTGGAACAGAAAAAGAGAGCAGGAACACATACTACATGAGGTGAGTCACACAGTGGAACATAATTAGAAATAGCAGGAACACATACTACCTGAGATGAGTCACACAGTGGAACAGAATTAGAGATAGCAGGAACACATACTACCTGAGGTGAGTCACACAGTGGAACAGAATTAGAGATAACAGGAATACATACTACCTGAGGTGAGTCACACAGTGGAATAAAAGCAATAGAGATAGCAGGAATACATACTACCTAAGGTGAGTCACACAGTGGAACAGAATTAGAGATAGCAGGAACACAGACTACCTGAGGTGATTGACACAGTGCAATAGAAGGAATAGAGATAGCAGGAATACATAATACCTGAGGTGAGTCACACAGTGCAATAGAAGCAATAGAGTTAGCAGGAACACATAATACCTGAGGTGAGTCACACAGTGCAATAGAAGCAATAGAGATAGCAGGAACGCATAATACCTGAGGTGAGTCACACAGTGGACCAGAATTAGATATAGCAGGAACACATACTACATGAGTTGAGTCACACAGTGGAACAGAATTAGAGATAGCAGGAACACATACTACCTGAGGTGAGTCACACAGTGGAACAGAATAAGAGATAGCAGGAACACATACTACCTGAGGTGAGTCACATAGTGGAACAGAATTAGAGATAGCAGGAACACATACTACATGAGGTGAGTCACACAGTGGAACATAATTAGAGCTAGCAGGAACACATACTACCTGAGGTGAGTCACACAGTGGAATAGAATTAGAGATAGCAGGAACACATACTACATGAGGTGAGTCACATAGTGGAACAGAATTAGAGATAGCAGGAACACATACTACCTGAGGTGAGTCACACAGTGGAAAATAATTGGAGATAGCAGGAACACATACTACCTGAGGTGAGTCACACAGTGCAATAGAAGCAATAGAGATAGCAGGAACACATAATACCTGAGGTGAGTCACACAGTTGACCAGAATTAGAGATAGCAGGAAGACATACTACATGAGGTGAGTCACACAGTGGAACAGAATTAGAGATAGCAGGAACACATACTACCTGAGGTGAGTCACACAGTGGAACAGAATTAGAGAAACAGGAACACATACTACCTGAGGTGAGTCACACAGTGGAACAGAATTAGAGATAGCAGGAACACATACTACCTGAGGTGAGTCACACAGTGGAACATAATTGGAGATAGCAGGAATACATACTATCTGAGGTGAGTCACACAGTGCAATAGAAGCAATAGAGATAGCAGGAACACATAATACCTGAGGTGAGTCACACAGTGGACCAGAATTAGAGATAGCAGGAACACATACTACATGAGGTGAGTCACACAGTGGAACATAATTAGAGAAAGCAGGAACACATACTACCTGAGGTGAGTCACACAGTGGAACAGAAAAAGAGATAGCAGGAACACATACTACATGAGGTGAGTCACACAGTGGAACATAATTAGAGATAGCAGGAACACATACTACCTGAGATGAGTCACACAGTGGAACAGAATTAGAGATAGCAGGAACACATACTACCTGAGGTGAGTCACACAGTGGAACAGAATTAGAGATAACAGGAATACATACTACCTGAGGTGAGTCACACAGTGGAATAAAAGCAATAGAGATAGCAGGAATACATACTACCTAAGGTGAGTCACACAGTGGAACAGAATTAGAGATAGCAGGAACACAGACTACCTGAGGTGATTGACACAGTGCAATAGAAGCAATAGAGATAGCAGGAATACATAATACCTGAGGTGAGTCACACAGTGCAATAGAAGCAATAGAGTTAGCAGGAACACATAATACCTGAGGTGAGTCACACAGTGCAATAGAAGCAATAGAGATAGCAGGAACACATAATACCTGAGGTGAGTCACACAGTGGACCAGAATTAGATATAGCAGGAACACATACTACATGAGTTGAGTCACACAGTGGAACAGAATTAGAGATAGCAGGAACACATACTACCTGAGGTGAGTCACACAGTGGAACAGAATAAGAGATAGCAGGAACACATACTACCTGAGGTGAGTCACATAGTGGAACAGAATTAGAGATAGCAGGAACACATACTACATGAGGTGAGTCACACAGTGGAACATAATTAGAGCTAGCAGGAACACATACTACCTGAGGTGAGTCACACAGTGGAATAGAATTAGAGATAGCAGGAACACATACTACATGAGGTGAGTCACATAGTGGAACAGAATTAGAGATAGCAGGAACACATACTACCTGAGGTGAGTCAAACAGTGGAAAATAATTGGAGATAGCAGGAACACATACTACCTGAGGTGAGTCACACAGTGCAATAGAAGCAATAGAGATAGCAGGAACACATAATACCTGAGGTGAGTCACACAGTTGACCAGAATTAGAGATAGCAGGAAGACATACTACATGAGGTGAGTCACACAGTGGAACAGAATTAGAGATAGCAGGAACACATACTACCTGAGGTGAGTCACACAGTGGAACAGAATTAGAGAAACAGGAACACATACTACCTGAGATGAGTCACACAGTGCAATAGAAGCAATAGAGATAGCAGGAACACATACTACCTGAGTTGAGTCACACAGTGGAACAGAATTAGAGATAGCAGGAACACATACTACCTGAGGTGAGTCACACAGTGGAACAGAATTAGAGATAACAGGAATACATACTACCTGAGGTGAGTCACACAGTGGAATAAAAGCAATAGAGATAGCAGGAATACATACTACCTAAGGTGAGTCACACAGTGGAACAGAATTAGAGATAGCAGGAACACAGACTACCTGAGGTGAGTGACACAGTGCAATAGAAGCAATAGAGATAGCAGGAATACATAATACCTGAGGTGAGTCACACAGTGCAATAGAAGCAATAGAGTTAGCAGGAACACATAATACCTGAGGTGAGTCACACAGTGCAATAGAAGCAATAGAGATAGCAGGAACACATAATACGTGAGGTGAGTCACACAGTGGACCAGAATTAGATATAGCAGGAACACATACTACATGAGGTGAGTCACACAGTGGAACAGAATTAGAGATAGCAGGAACACATACTACCTGAGGTGAGTCACACAGTGGAACAGAATTAGAGATAGCAGGAACACATACTACCTGAGGTTAGTCACATAGTGGAACAGAATTAGAGATAGCAGGAATACAAGCTACCTGAGGTGAGTCACACAGTGGAACAGAATTAGAGATAGCAGGAACACATACTAACTGAGGTGAGTCACACAGTGGAACAGAATTAGTGATAGCAGGAACACATACTACCTGAGGTGAGTCACACAGTGGAACAGAATTAGAGATAGCAGGAACACATACTACATGAGGTGAGTCACATAGTGGAACAGAATTAGAGATAGCAGGAACACATACTACCTGAGGTGAGTCACACAGTGGAAAATAATTGGAGATAGCAGGAACACATACTACCTGAGGTGAGTCACACAGTGCAATAGAAGCAATAGAGATAGCAGGAACACATAATACCTGAGGTGAGTCACACAGTTGACCAGAATTAGAGATAGCAGGAACACATACTACATGAGGTGAGTTACACAGTGGAACAGAATTAGAGATAGCAGGAACACATACTACCTGAGGTGAGTCACACAGTGGAACAGAATTAGAGAAACAGGAACACATACTACCTGAGATGAGTCACACAGTGCAATAGAAGCAGTAGAGATAGCAGGAATACATACTACCTAAGGTGAGTCACACAGTGGAACAGAATTAGATATAGCAGGAACATAGACTACCTGAGGTGAGTCACACAGTGCAATAGAAGCAATAGAGTTAGCAGGAACACATAATACCTGAGGTGAGTCACTCAGTGCAATAGAAGCAATAGAGTTAGCAGGAACACATAATACCTGAGGGGAGTCATACAGAGCAATAGAAGCAATAGAGATAGCTGGAACACATACTACATGAGGTGAGTCACACAGTGGAACATAATTAGAGAAAGCAGGAACACATACTACCTGAGGTGAGTCACACAGTGGAACAGAAAAAGAGATAGCAGGAACACATACTACATGAGGTGAGTCACACAGTGGAACATAATTAGAGATTGCAGGAACACAAACTACCTGAGTTGAGTCACACAGTGGAACAGAATTAGAGATAGCAGGAACACATACTACCTGAGGTGAGTCACACAGTGGAACAGAATTAGAGATAACAGGAATACATACTACCTGAGGTGAGTCACACAGTGGAATAAAAGCAATAGAGATAGCAGGAATACATACTACCTAAGCTGAGTCACACAGTGGAACAGAATTAGAGATAGCAGGAACACAGACTACCTGAGGTGAGTGACACAGTGCAATAGAAGCAATAGAGATAGCAGGAATACATAATACCTGAGGTGAGTCACACAGTGCAATAGAAGCAATAGAGTTAGCAGGAACACATAATACCTGAGGTGAGTCACACAGTGCAATAGAAGCAATAGAGATAGCAGGAACACATAATACCTGAGGTGAGTCACACAGTGGACCAGAATTAGATATAGCAGGAACACATACTACATGAGGTGAGTCTCACAGTGGAACAGAATTAGAGATAGCAGGAACACATACTACCTGAGGTGAGTCACATAGTGGAACAGAATTAGAGAAAGCAGGAACACATACTACCTGAGGTGAGTCACACAGTGGAACAGAAAAAGAGATAGCAGGAACACATACTACATGAGGTGAGTCACACAGTGGAACATAATTAGAGATTGCAGGAACACAAACTACCTGAGTTGAGTCACACAGTGGAGCAGAATTAGAGATAGCAGGAACACATACTACCTGAGGTGAGTCACACAGTGGAACAGAATTAGAGATAACTTGAATACATACTACCTGAGGTGAGTCACACAGTGGAATAAAAGCAATAGAGATAGCAGGAATACATACTACCTAAGCTGAGTCACACAGTGGAACAGAATTAGAGATAGCAGGAACACAGACTACCTGAGGTGAGTGACACAGTGCAATAGAAGCAATAGAGATAGCAGGAATACATAATACCTGAGGTGAGTCACACAGTGCAATAGAAGCAATAGAGTTAGCAGGAACACATAATACCTGAGGTGAGTCACACAGTGCAATAGAAGCAATAGAGATAGCAGGAACACATAATACCTGAGGTGAGTCACACAGTGGACCAGAATTAGATATAGCAGGAACACATACTACATGAGGTGAGTCTCACAGTGGAACAGAATTAGAGATAGCAGGAACACATACTACCTGAGGTGAGTCACACAGTGGAACAGAATTAGAGATAGCAGGAACACAGACTACCTGAGGTGATTGACACAGTGCAATAGAAGCAATAGAGATAGCAGGAATACATAATACCTGAGGTGAGTCACACAGTGCAATAGAAGCAATAGAGTTAGCAGGAACACATAATACCTGAGGTGAGTCACACAGTGCAATAGAAGCAATAGAGATAGCAGGAACACATAATACCTGAGGTGAGTCACACAGTGGAACAGAAAAAGAGATAGCAGGAACACATACTACATGAGGTGAGTCACACAGTGGAACATAATTAGAGATTGCAGGAACACAAACTACCTGAGTTGAGTCACACAGTGGAACAGAATTAGAGATAGCAGGAACACATACTACCTGAGGTGAGTCACACAGTGGAACAGAATTAGAGATAACAGGAATACATACTACCTGAGGTGAGTCACACAGTGGAATAAAAGCAATAGAGATAGCAGGAATACATACTACCTAAGCTGAGTCACACAGTGGAACAGAATTAGAGATAGCAGGAACACAGACTACCTGAGGTGAGTGACACAGTGCAATAGAAGCAATAGAGATAGCAGGAATACATAATACCTGAGGTGAGTCACACAGTGCAATAGAAGCAATAGAGTTAGCAGGAACACATAATACCTGAGGTGAGTCACAGTGCAATAGAAGCAATAGAGATAGCAGGAACACATAATACCTGAGGTGAGTCACACAGTGGACCAGAATTAGATATAGCAGGAACACATACTACATGAGGTGAGTCTCACAGTGGAACAGAATTAGAGATAGCAGGAACACATACTACCTGAGGTGAGTCACACAGTGGAACAGAATTAGAGATAGCAGGAACACAGACTACCTGAGGTGATTGACACAGTGCAATAGAAGCAATAGAGATAGCAGGAATACATAATACCTGAGGTGAGTCACACAGTGCAATAGAAGCAATAGAGTTAGCAGGAACACATAATACCTGAGGTGAGTCACACAGTGCAATAGAAGCAATAGAGATAGCAGGAACACATAATACCTGAGGTGAGTCACACAGTGGACCAGAATTAGATATAGCAGGAACACATACTACATGAGGTGAGTCACACAGTGGAACAGAATTAGAGATAGCAGGAACACATACTACCTGAGGTGAGTCACACAGTGGAACAGAATTAGAGATAGCAGGAACACATACTACCTGAGGTGAGTCACATAGTGGAACAGAATTAGAGATAGCAGGAACACATACTACATGAGGTGAGTCACACAGTGGAACATAATTAGAGCTAGCAGGAACACATACTACCTGAGGTGAGTCACACAGTGGAACAGAATTAGAGATAGCAGGAACACATACTACATGAGGTGAGTCACATAGTGGAACTGAATTAGAGATAGCAGGAACACATACTACCTGAGGTGAGTCACACAGTGGAAAATAATTGGAGATAGCAGGAACACATACTACCTGAGGTGAGTCACACAGTGCAATAGAAGCAATAGAGATAGCAGGAACACATAATACCTGAGGTGAGTCACACAGTTGACCAGAATTAGAGATAGCAGGAACACATACTACATGAGGTGATTCACACAGTGGAACAGAATTAGAGATAGCAGGAACACATACTACCTGAGGTGAGTCACACAGTGGAACAGAATTAGAGAAACAGGAACACATACTACCTGAGATGAGTCACACAGTGCAATAGAAGCAATAGAGATAGCAGGAACACATACTACCTGAGTTGAGTCACACAGTGGAACAGAATTAGAGATAGCAGGAACACATACTACCTGAGGTGAGTCACACAGTGCAACAGAATTAGAGATAACAGGAATACATACTACCTGAGGTGAGTCACACAGTGGAATAAAAGCAATAGAGATAGCAGGAATACATACTACCTAAGGTGAGTCACACAGTGGAACAGAATTAGAGATAGCAGGAACACAGACTACCTGAGGTGAGTGACACAGTGCAATAGAAGCAAAAGAGATAGCAGGAATACATAATACCTGAGGTGAGTCACACAGTGCAATAGAAGCAATAGAGTTAGCAGGAACACATAATACCTGAGGTGAGTCACACAGTGCAATAGAAGCAATAGAGATAGCAGGAACACATAATACGTGAGGTGAGTCACACAGTGGACCAGAATTAGATATAGCAGGAACACATACTACATGAGGTGATTCACACAGTGGAACAGAATTAGAGATAGCAGGAACACATACTACCTGAGGTGAGTCACACAGTGGAACAGAATTAGAGATAGCAGGAACACATACTACCTGAGGTGAGTCACATAGTGGAACAGAATTAGAGATAGCAGGAATACAAGCTACCTGAGGTGAGTCACACAGTGGAACAAAATTAGAGATAGCAGGAACACATACTAACTGAGGTGAGTCACACAGTGGAACAGAATTAGAGATAGCAGGAACACATACTACCTGAGGTGAGTCACACAGTGGAACAGAATTAGAGATAGCAGGAACACATACTACATGAGGTGAGTCACATAGTGGAACAGAATTAGAGATAGCAGGAACACATACTACCTGAGGTGAGTCACACAGTGGAAAATAATTGGAGATAGCAGGAACACATACTACCTGAGGTGAGTCACACAGTGCAATAGAAGCAATAGAGATAGCAGGAACACATAATACCTGAGGTGAGTCACACAGTTGACCAGAATTAGAGATAGCAGGAACACATACTACATGAGGTGAGTCACAAAGTGGAACAGAATTAGAGATAGCAGGAACACATACTACCTGAGGTGAGTCACACAGTGGAACAGAATTAGAGAAACAGGAACACATACTACCTGAGATGAGTCACACAGTGCAATAGAAGCAGTAGAGATAGCAGGAATACATACTACCTAAGGTGAGTCACACAGTGGAACAGAATTAGATATAGCAGGAACATAGACTACCTGAGGTGAGTCACACAGTGCAATAGAAGCAATAGAGTTAGCAGGAACACATAATACCTGAGGTGAGTCACTCAGTGCAATAGAAGCAATAGAGTTAGCAGGAACACATAATACCTGAGGGGAGTCATACAGAGCAATAGAAGCAATAGAGATAGCTGGAACACATACTACATGAGGTGAGTCACACAGTGGAACATAATTAGAGAAAGCAGGAACACATACTACCTGAGGTGAGTCACACAGTGGAACAGAAAAAGAGATAGCAGGAACACATACTACATGAGGTGAGTCACACAGTGGAACATAATTAGAGATTGCAGGAACACAAACTACCTGAATTGAGTCACACAGTGGAACAGAATTAGAGATAGCAGGAACACATACTACCTGAGGTGAGTCACACAGTGGAACAGAATTAGAGATAACAGGAATACATACTACCTGAGGTGAGTCACACAGTGGAATAAAAGCAATAGAGATAGCAGGAATACATACTACCTAAGCTGAGTCACACAGTGGAACAGAATTAGAGATAGCAGGAACACAGACTACCTGAGGTGAGTGACACAGTGCAATAGAAGCAATAGAGATAGCAGGAATACATAATACCTGAGGTGAGTCACACAGTGCAATAGAAGCAATAGAGTTAGCAGGAACACATAATACCTGAGGTGAGTCACACAGTGCAATAGAAGCAATAGAGATAGCAGGAACACATAATACCTGAGGTGAGTCACACAGTGGACCAGAATTAGATATAGCTGGAACACATACTACATAAGGTGAGTCTCACAGTGGAACAGAATTAGAGATAGCAGGAACACATACTACCTGAGGTGAGTCACACAGTGGAACAGAATTAGAGATAGCAGGAACACATACTACCTGAGGTGAGTCACATAGTGGAACAGAATTAGAGATAGCAGGAATACAAGCTACCTGAGGTGAGTCACACAGTGGAACAGTAATTAGAGATAGCAGGAACACATACTACCTGAGATGAGTCACACAGTGGAACAGAATTAGAGATAGCAGGAACACATACTACCTGAGGTGAGTCACACAGTGGAACAGAATTAGAAATAGCAGGAACACATACTACCTGAGGTGAGTCACACAGTGGAACAGAATTAGAGATAGCAGGAACACATACTACCTGAGGTGAGTCACACAGTGGAACATAATTGGAGATAGCAGGAATACATACTACCTGAGGTGAGTCACACAGTGCAATAGAAGCAATAGAGATAGCAGGAACACATAATACCTGAGGTGAGTCACACAGTGGACCAGAATTATAGATAGCAGGAACACATACTACATGAGGTGAGTCACACAGTGGAACAGAATTAGAGATAACAGGAACACATACTGCCTATGATGAGTCACACAGTGCAATAGTAGCAATAGAGATAGCAGGAATACATACTACCTAAGGTGAGTCACAGAGTGGAACAGAATTAGAGATAGCAGAAAAACAGACTACCTGAGGTGAGTCACACAGTGCAATAGAAGCAATAGAGTTAGCAGGAACACATAACACCTGAGGAGAGTCATACAGAGCAATAGAAGCAATAGAGATAGCAGGAACACATACTACATGAGGTGAGTCACACAGTGGAACATAATTAGAGAAAGCAGGAACACATACTACCTGAGGTGAGTCACACAGTGGAACAGAAAAAGAGATAGCAGGAACACATACTACATGAGGTGAGTCACACAGTGGAACATAATTAGAGATAGCAGGAACACATACTACCTGAGTTGAGTCACACAGTGGAACAGAATTAGAGATAGCAGGAACACATACTACCTGAGGTGAGTCACACAGTGGAACAGAATTAGAGATAAAAGGAATACATACTACCTGAGGTGAGTCACACAGTGGAATAAAAGCAATAGAGATAGCAGGAATACATACTACCTAAGGTGAGTCACACAGTGGAACAGAATTAGAGATAGCAGGAACACAGACTACCTGAGGTGATTGACACAGTGCAATAGAAGCAATAGAGATAGCAGGAATACATAATACCTGAGGTGAGTCACACAGTGCAATAGAAGCAATAGAGTTAGCAGGAACACATAATACCTGAGGTGAGTCACACAGTGCAATAGAAGCAATAGAGATAGCAGGAACACATAATACCTGAGGTGAGTCACACAGTGGACCAGAATTAGATATAGCAGGAACACATACTACATGAGGTGAGTCACACAGTGGAACAGAATTAGAGATAGCAGGAACACATACTACCTGAGGTGAGTCACACAGTGGAACAGAATTAGAGATAGCAGGAACACATACTACCTGAGGTGAGTCACATAGTGGAACAGAATTAGAGATAGCAGGAACACATGCTACATGAGGTGAGTCACACAGTGGAACATAACTAGAGCTAGCAGGAACACATACTACCTGAGGTGAGTCACACAGTGGAACAGAATTAGAGATAGCAGGAACACATACTACATGAGGTGAGTCACATAGTGGAACAGAATTAGAGATAGCAGGAACACTTACTACCTGAGGTGAGTCACACAGTGGAAAATAATTGGAGATAGCAGGAACACATACTACCTGAGGTGAGTCACACAGTGCAATAGAAGCAATAGAGATAGCAGGAACACATAATACCTGAGGTGAGTCACACAGTTGACCAGAATTAGAGATAGCAGGAACACATACTACATGAGGTGAGTCACACAGTGGAACAGAATTAGAGATAGCAGGAACACATACTACCTGAGGTGAGTCACACAGTGGAACAGAATTAGAGAAACAGGAACACATACTACCTGAGATGAGTCACACAGTGCAATAGAAGCAATAGAGATAGCAGGAATACATACTACCTAAGGTGAGTCACACAGTGGAACAGAATTAGAGATAGCAGGAACACAGACTACCTGAGGTGAGTCACACAGTGCAATAGAAGCAATAGAGTTAGCAGGAACACATAATACCTGAGGTGAGTCACTCAGTGCAATAGAAGCAATAGAGTTAGCAGGAACACATAATACCTGAGGGGAGTCATACAGAGCAATAGAAGCAATAGAGATAGCTGGAACACATACTACATGAGGTGAGTCACACAGTGGAACATAATTAGAGAAAGCAGGAACACATACTACCTGAGGTGAGTCACACAGTGGAACAGAAAAAGAGATAGCAGGAACACATACTACATGAGGTGAGTCACACAGTGGAACATAATTAGAGATAGCAGGAACACATACTACCTGAGTTGAGTCACACAGTGGAACAGAATTAGAGATAGCATGAACACATATTACCTGAGGTGAGTCACACAGTGGAACAGAATTAGAGATAACAGGAATACATACTACCTGAGGTGAGTCACACAGTGGAATAAAAGCAATAGAGATAGCAGGAATACATACTACCTAAGGTGAGTCACACAGTGGAACAGAATTAGAGAAAGCAGGAACACATACTACCTGAGGTGAGTCACACAGTGGAACAGAAAAAGAGATAGCAGGAACACATACTACATGAGGTGAGTCACACAGTGGAACATAATTAGAGATAGCAGGAACACATACTACCTGAGTTGAGTCACACAGAGGAACAGAATTAGAGATAGCAGGAACACATACTACCTGAGGTGAGTCACACAGTGGAACAGAATTAGAGATAACAGGAATACATACTACCTGAGGTGAGTCACACAGTGGAATAAAAGCAATAGAGATAGCAGGAATACATACTACCTGAGGTGAGTCACACAGTGGAACAGAAAAAGAGATAGCAGGAACACATACTACATGAGGTGAGTCACACTGTGGAACATAATTAGAGATAGCAGGAACACATACTACCTGAGTTGAGTCACACAGAGGAACAGAATTAGAGATAGCAGGAACACATACTACATGAGGTGAGTCACACAGTGGAACAGAATTAGAGATAGCAGGAACACAGACTACCTGAGGTGATTGACACAGTGCAATAGAAGCAATAGAGATAGCAGGAATACATAATACCTGAGGTGAGTCACACAGTGCAATACAAGCAATAGAGTTAGCAGGAACACATAATACCTGAGGTGAGTCACACAGTGCAATAGAAGCAATAGAGATAGCAGGAACACATAATACCTGAGGTGAGTCACACAGTGGACCAGAATTAGATATAGCAGGAACACATACTACCTAAGGTGAGTCACACAGTGGAACAGAATTTGAGATAGCAGGAATACATACTACTTGAGGTGAGTCACACAGTGGACCAGAATTAGAGATAGTAGGAACACATACTACCTGAGGTGAGTGACCCAGTGGAACAGAATTAGAGATAGCAGGAACACATACTACCTGAGGTGAGTCACACAGTGGAACAGAATTAGAGATAGCAGGAACACATACTACCTGAGGTGAGTCACACAGTGGAAAATAATTAGAGATAGCAGGAACACATACTACCTGAGGTGAGTCACACAGTGCAATAGAAGCAATAGAGATAGCAGGAACACATAATACCTGAGGTGAGTCACACAGTTGACCAGAATTAGAGATAGCAGGAACACATACTACATGAGGTGAGTCACACGGTGGAACAGAATTAGAGATAGCAGGAACACATACTACCTGAGGTGAGTCACACAGTGGAACAGAATTAGAGAAACAGGAACACATACTACCTGAGATGAGTCACACAGTGCAATAGAAGCAATAGAGATAGCAGGAATACATACTACCTAAGGTGAGTCACACAGTGGAACAGAATTAGAGATAGCAGGAACACAGACTACCTGAGGTGAGTCACACAGTGCAATAGAAGCAATGGAATTAGCAGGAACACATAATACCTGAGGTGAGTCACTCAGTGCAATAGAAGCAATAGAGTTAGCAGGAACACATAATACCTGAGGGGAGTCATACAGAGCAATAGAAGCAATAGAGATAGCTGGAACACATACTACATGAGGTGAGTCACACAGTGGAACATAATTAGAGAAAGCAGGAACACATACTACCTGAGGTGAGTCACACAGTGGAACAGAAAAAGAGATAGCAGGAACACATACTACATGAGGTGAGTCACACAGTGGAACATAATTAGAGATAGCAGGAACACATACTACCTGAGTTGAGTCACACAGTGGAACAGAATTAGAGATAGCAGGAACACATAATACCTGAGGTGAGTCACACAGTGGAACAGAATTAGAGATAGCAGGAATACATACTACCTGAGGTGTGTCACACAGTGGAACAGAATTAGAGATAGCAGGAACACATACTACCTGAGGTGAGTCACACAGTGGAGCAGAGTTACAGATAGCTGGAACACATACTACCTGAGGTGAGTCACATAGTGGACCAGAATTAGAGATAGCAGGAACACATATTACCTGAGGTGAGTCACACAGTGGACCAGAATTAGAGATAGCAGGAATACATACTACCTGAGGTGAGTCACACAGTGGACCAGAATTAGAGATAGCAGGAACAGATAATACCTGAGGTGAGTCACACAGTGGACCAGAATTAGAGATAGCAGGAACACATACTACATGAGGTGAGTCACATAGTGGAACATAATTAGAGCTAGCAGGAACACATACTACCTGAGGTGAGTCACACAGTGGAACAGAATTAGAGCTAGCAGGAACACATACTACCTGAGGTGAGTCACACAGTGGAACAGAATTAGAGATAACAGGAACACATACTACCTGAGGTGAGTCACACAGTGGAACAGAATTAGAGATAGCAGTAATACATACTACCTGAGGTGAGTCACACAGTGGAACCTAATTAGAGATAGCAGGAATACATACTACCTGAGGTGAGTCACACAGTGGAACCTAATTAGAGATAGCAGGAATACATACTACCTGAGGTGAGTCACACAGTGGAACCTAATTAGAGATAGCAGGAATACACACTAACTGAGGTGAGCCACACAGTGGAACAGAATTAGAGATAGCAGGAATACATACTACCTGAGGTGAGTCACACAGTGGAGCAGAGTTACAGATAGCAGGAATACATACTACCTGAGGTGAGTCACACAGTGGAACAGAATTAGAGATAGCAGGAATACATACTACCTGAGGTGAGTCACACAGTGGAACAGAATTAGAGATAGCAAGAATACATACTACCTGAGGTGAGTCACACAGTGGAACAGAATTAGAGATGGCAGGAATACATACTACCTGAGGTGAGTCACACAGTGGAACCTCATTAGAGATAGCAGGAATACATACTACCTGAGGTGAGTCACACAGTGGAACCTAATTAGAGATAGCAGGATTACATACTACCTGAGGTGAGTCACACAGTGGAACAGAATTAGAGATAGCAGGAACACATACTACCTGAGGTGAGTCACACAGTGGAACAGAATTAGAGATAGCAGGAACACAGTCACACAGTGGAACAGAATTAGAGATAGCAGGAACACATAATACCTGAAGTGAGTCACACAGTGGAACAGAATTAGAGATAGCAGGAACACATACTACCTGAGGTGAGTCACACAGTGGAGCAGAGTTACAGATAGCTGGAACACATACTACCCGAGGTGAGTCACATAGTGGACCAGAATTAGAGATAGCAGGAACACATACTACCTGAGGTGAGTCACACAGTGGACCAGAATTAGAGATAGCAGGAATACATACTACCTGAGGTGAGTCACACAGTGGACCAGAATTAGAGATAGCAGGAATAGATAATACCAGAAGTGAGTCACACAGTGGACCAGAATTAGAGATAGCAGGAACACATACTACATGAGGTGAGTCACATAGTGGAACATAATTAGAGCTAGCAGGAACACATACTACCTGAGGTGAGTCACACAGTGGAACAGAATTAGAGATAGCAGGAACACATACTACCTGAGGTGAGTTACACAGTGGAACAGAATTAGAGATAGCAGTAATACATACTACCTAAGGTGAGTCACACAGTGGAACAGAATTAGAGATAATAGGAATACATACTACCTGAGGTGAGTCACACAGTGGAACAGAATTAGAGATAGCAGGAACACATACTACCTGAGGTGAGTAACACAGTGGAACATAATTGGAGATAGCAGGAATACATACTACCTGAGGTGAGTCACACAGTGCAATAGAAGCAATAGAGATAGCAGGAATACATACTACCTGAGGTGAGTCACACAGTGGAATAGAATTAGAGATAGGAGGAATACATACTACCTGAGGTGTGTCACACAGTGGAACAGAATTAGAGATAGCAGGAATACATACTACCTGAGGTGAGTCACACAGTGGAACCTAATTAGAGATAGCAGGAATACATACTACCTGAGGAGAGTCACACAGTGGAACAGAATTAGAGATAGCAGGAATACATACTACCTGAGATGAGTCACACAGTGGAACCTAATTAGAGATAGCAGGAATACATACTACCTGAGGTGAGTCACACAGTGGAACCTAATTAGAGATAGCCGGAACATATACTACCTGAGGTGAGTCACACAGTGGAACAGAGTTACAGATAGCAGGAATACATACTACCTGAGGTGAGTCACACAGTGGAACAGAAATAGAGATAGCAGGAATACATACTACCTGAGGTGAGTCACACAGTGGAACAGAATTAGAGATAGCAGGAATACATACTACCTGAGGTGAGTCACACAGTGGAACAGAATTAGAGAGAGCAGGAATACATACTACCTGAGGTGAGTCACACAGTGGAACCTAATTAGAGATAGCAGGATTACATACTACCTGAGGTGAGTCACACAGTGGAACAGAATTAGAGATAGCAGGAACACATACTACCTGAGGTGAGTCACACAGTGGAACAGAATTAGAGATAGCAGGAACACAGCCACACAGTGGAACAGAATTAGAGATAGCAGGAACACATACTACCTGAAGTGAGTCACACAGTGGAACAGAATTAGAGATAGCAGGAACACTAACTACCTGAGGTGAGTCACACAGTGGAGCAGAGTTACAGATAGCTGGAACACATACTACCCGAGGTGAGTCACATAGTGGACCAGAATTAGAGATAGCAGGAACACATACTACCTGAGGTGAGTCACACAGTGGACCAGAATTAGAGATAGCAGGAATACATACTACCTGAGGTGAGTCACACAGTGGACCAGAATTAGAGATAGCAGGAATAGATAATACCTGAGGTGAGTCACACAGTGGACCAGAATTAGAGATAGCAGGAACACATACTACATGAGGCGAGTCACATAGTGGAACATAATTAGAGCTAGCAGGAACACATACTACCTGAGGTGAGTCACACAGTGGAACAGAATTAGAGATAGCAGGAACACATACTACCTGAGGTGAGTCACACAGTGGAACAGATTTAGAGATAGCAGTAATACATACTACCTAAGGTGAGTCACACAGTGGAACAGAATTAGAGATAATAGGAATACATACTACCTGAGGTGAGTCACACAGTGGAACAGAATTAGAGATAGCAGGAACACATACTACCTGAGGTGAGTAACACAGTGGAACATAATTGGAGATAGCAGGAATACATACTACCTGAGGTGAGTCACACAGTGCAATAGAAGCAATAGAGATAGCAGGAACACATACTACATGAGGTGAGTCACACAGTGGAACATAATTAGAGATAGCAGGAACACATACTACCTGAGTTGAGTCACACAGAGGAACAGAATTAGAGATAGCAGGAACACATACTTCCTGAGGTGAGTCACACAGTGGAACAGAATTAGAGATAACAGGAATACATACTACCTGAGGTGAGTCACACAGTGGAATAAAAGCAATAGAGATAGCAGGAATACATACTACCTGAGGTGAGTCACACAGTGGAACAGAAAAAGAGATAGCAGGAACACATACTACATGAGGTGAGTCACACAGTGGAACATAATTAGAGATAGCAGGAACACATACTACCTGAGTTGAGTCACACAGAGGAACAGAATTAGAGATAGCAGGAACACATACTACATGAGGTGAGTCACACAGTGGAACAGAATTAGAGATAGCAGGAACACAGACTACCTGAGGTGATTGACACAGTGCAATAGAAGCAATAGAGATAGCAGGAATACATAATACCTGAGGTGAGTCACACAGTGCAATAGAAGCAATAGAGTTAGCAGGAACACATAATACCTGAGGTGAGTCACACAGTGCAATAGAAGCAATAGAGATAGCAGGAACACATAATACCTGAGGTGAGTCACACAGTGGACCAGAATTAGATATAGCAGGAACACATACTACCTAAGGTGAGTCACACAGTGGAACAGAATTTGAGATAGCAGGAATACATACTACCTGAGGTGAGTCACACAGTGGACCAGAATTAGAGATAGCAGGAACACATACTACCTGAGGTGAGTCACACAGTGGAACAGAATTAGAGATAGCAGGAACACATACTACCTGAGGTGAGTCACACAGTGGAACAGAATTAGAGATAGCAGGAACACATACTACCTGAGGTGAGTCACACAGTGGAAAATAATTGGAGATAGCAGGAACACATACTACCTGAGGTGAGTCACACAGTGCAATAGAAGCAATAGAGATAGCAGGAACACATAATACCTGAAGTGAGTCACACAGTTGACCAGAATTAGAGATAGCAGGAACACATACTACATGAGGTGAGTCACACAGTGGAACAGAATTAGAGATAGCAGGAACACATACTACCTGAGGTGAGTCACACAGTGGAACAGAATTAGAGATAACAGGAATACATACTACCTGAGGTGAGTCACACAGTGGAATAAAAGCAATAGAGATAGCAGGAATACATACTACCTGAGGTGAGTTACACAGTGGAACAGAAAAAGAGATAGCAGGAACACATACTACATGAGGTGAGTCACACAGTGGAACATAATTAGAGATAGCAGGAACACATACTACCTGAGTTGAGTCACACAGAGGAACAGAATTAGAGATAGCAGGAACACATACTACATGAGGTGAGTCACACAGTGGAACAGAATTAGAGATAGCAGGAACACAGACTACCTGAGGTGATTGACACAGTGCAATAGAAGCAATAGAGATAGCAGGAATACATAATACCTGAGGTGAGTCACACAGTGCAATAGTAGCAATAGAGTTAGCAGGAACACATAATACCTGAGGTGAGTCACACAGTGCAATAGAAGCAATAGAGATAGCAGGAACACATAATACCTGAGGTGAGTCACACAGTGGACCAGAATTAGATATAGCAGGAACACATACTACCTAAGGTGAGTCACACAGTGGAACAGAATTTGAGATAGCAGGAATACATACTACCTGAGGTGAGTCACACAGTGGACCAGAATTAGAGATAGCAGGAACACATACTACCTGAGGTGAGTCACACAGTGGAACAGAATTAGAGATATCAGGAATACATACTACCTGAGGTGAGTCACACAGTGGAACAGAATTAGAGATAGCAGGAACACATACTACCTGAGGTGAGTCACACAGTGGAAAATAATTGGAGATAGCAGGAACACATACTACCTGAGGTGAGTCACACAGTGCAATAGAAGCAATAGAGATAGCAGGAACACATAATACCTGAGGTGAGTCACACAGTGGAACAGAATTAGAGATAGCAGGAACACATACTACCTGAGGTGAGTCACACAGTGGAACAGAATTAGAGATAGCAGGAACCCATACTACCTGAGGTGAGTCACACAGTGGAACAGAATTAGAGATAGCAGGAACACATACTACCTAAGGTGAGTCACACAGTGGAACAGAATTAGAGATAGCAGGAACACATACTACCTGAGGTGAGTCACACAGTGGAACAGAATTAGAGATAGCAGGAACACATACTACCTGAGGTGAGTCACACAGTGGAACAGAATTAGAGAAACAGGAACACATACTACCTGAGATGAGTCACACAGTGCAATAGAAGCAATAGAGATAGCAGGAATACATACTACCTAAGGTGAGTCACACAGTGGAACAGAATTAGAGATAGCAGGAACACAGACTACCTGAGGTGAGTCACACAGTGCAATAGAAGCAATAGAATTAGCAGGAACACATAATACCTGAGGTGAGTCACTCAGTGCAATAGAAGCAATAGAGTTAGCAGGAACACATAATACCTGAGGGGAGTCATACAGAGCAATAGAAGCAATAGAGATAGCTGGAACACATACTACATGAGGTGAGTCACACAGTGGAACATAATTAGAGAAAGCAGGAACACATACTACCTGAGGTGAGTCACACAGTGGAACAGAAAAAGAGATAGCAGGAACACATACTACATGAGGTGAGTCACACAGTGGAACATAATTAGAGATAGCAGGAACACATACTACCTGAGTTGAGTCACACAGTGGAACAGAATTAGAGATAGCAGGAACACATACTAAGTGAGGTGAGTCACACAGTGGAACAGAATTAGAGATAGCAGGAATGCATACTACCTGAGGTGTGTCACACAGTGGAACAGAATTAGAGATAGCAGGAACACATACTACCTGAGGTGAGTCACACAGTGGAGCAGAGTTACAGATAGCTGGAACACATACTACCTGAGGTGAGTCACATAGTGGACCAGAATTAGAGATAGCAGGAACACATATTACCTGAGGTGAGTCACACAGTGGACCAGAATTAGATATAGCAGGAATACATACTACCTGAGGTGAGTCACACAGTGGACCAGAATTAGAGATAGCAGGAACAGATAATACCTGAGGTGAGTCACACAGTGGACCAGAATTAGAGATAGCAGGAGCACATACTACATGAGGTGAGTCACATAGTGGAACATAATTAGAGCTAGCAGGAACACATACTACCTGAGGTGAGTCACACAGTGGAACAGAATTAGAGCTAGCAGGAACACATACTACCTGAGGTGAGTCACACAGTGGAACAGAATTAGAGATAACAGGAACACATACTACCTGAGGTGAGTCACACAGTGGAACAGAATTAGAGATAGCAGTAATACATACTACCTGAGGTGAGTCACACAGTGGAACCTAATTAGAGATAGCAGGAATACATACTACCTGAGGTGAGTCACACAGTGGAACCTAATTAGAGATAGCAGGAATACATACTACCTGAGGTGAGTCACACAGTGGAACTTAATTAGAGATAGCAGGAATACATACTAACTGAGGTGAGTCACACAGTGGAACAGAATTAGAGATAGCCGGAACACATACTACCTGAGGTGAGTCACACAGTGGAGCAGAGTTACAGATAGCAGGAATACATACTACCTGAGGTGAGTCACACAGTGGAACAGAATTAGAGATAGCAGGAATACATACTACCTGAGGTGAGTCACACAGTGGAACAGAATTAGAGATAGCAAGAATACATACTACCTGAGGTGAGTCACACAGTGGAACAGAATTAGAGATGGCAGGAATACATACTACCTGAGGTGAGTCACACAGTGGAACCTCATTAGAGATAGCAGGAATACATACTACCTGAGGTGAGTCACACAGTGGAACCTAATTAGAGATAGCAGGATTACATACTACCTGAGGTGAGTCACACAGTGGAACAGAATTAGAGATAGCAGGAACACATACTACCTGAGGTGAGTCACACAGTGGAACAGAATTAGAGATAGCAGGAACACAGTCACACAGTGGAACAGAATTAGAGATAGCAGGAACACATAATACCTGAAGTGAGTCACACAGTGGAACAGAATTAGAGATAGCAGGAACACATACCACCTGAGGTGAGTCACACAGTGGAGCAGAGTTACAGATAGCTGGAACACATACTACCCGAGGTGAGTCACATAGTGGACCAGAATTAGAGATAGCAGGAACACATACTACCTGAGGTGAGTCACACAGTGGACCAGAATTAGAGATAGCAGGTATACATACTACCTGAGGTGAGTCACACAGTGGACCAGAATTAGAGATAGCAGGAATAGATAATACCAGAAGTGAGTCACACAGTGGACCAGAATTAGAGATAGCAGGAACACATACTACATGAGGTGAGTCACATAGTGGAACATAATTAGAGCTAGCAGGAACACATACTACCTGAGGTGAGTCACACAGTGGAACAGAATTAGAGATAGCAGGAACACATACTACCTGAGGTGAGTTACACAGTGGAACAGAATTAGAGATAGCAGTAATACATACTACCTAAGGTGAGTCACACAGTGGAACAGAATTAGAGATAATAGGAATACATACTACCTGAGGTGAGTCACACAGTGGAACAGAATTAGAGATAGCAGGAACACATACTACCTGAGGTGAGTAACACAGTGGAACATAATTGGAGATAGCAGGAATACATACTACCTGAGGTGAGTCACACAGTGCAATAGAAGCAATAGAGATAGCAGGAATACATACTACCTGAGGTGAGTCACACAGTGGAACAGAATTAGAGATAGCAGGAATACATACTACCTAAGGTGAGTCACACAGTGGAACCTAATTAGAGATAGCAGGAATACATACTACCTGAGGTGAGTCACACAGTGGAACAGAATTAGAGATAGCTGGAACACATACTACCTGAGGTGAGTCACACAGTGGAACAGAATTAGAGATAGCAGGAACACAGTCACACAGTGGAACAGAATTAGAGATAGAAGGAACACATACTACCTGAAGTGAGTCACACAGTGGAACAGAATTAGAGATAGCAGGAACACATACTACCTGAGGTGAGTCACACAGTGGAGCAGAGTTACAGATAGCTGGAACACATACTACCTGAGGTGAGTCACACAGTGGACCAGAATTAGAGATAGCAGGAATACATACTACCTGAGGTGAGTCACACAGTGGACCAGAATTAGAGATAGCAGGAATAGATAATACCTGAGGTGAGTCACACAGTGGACCAGAATTAGAGATAGCAGGAACACATACTACATGAGGCGAGTCACATAGTGGAACATAATTAGAGCTAGCAGGAACACATACTACCTGAGGTGAGTCACACAGTGGAACAGAATTAGAGATAGCAGGAACACATACTACCTGAGGTGAGTCACACAGTGGAACAGATTTAGAGATAGCAGTAATACATACTACCTAAGGTGAGTCACACAGTGGAACAGAATTAGAGATAATAGGAATACATACTACCTGAGGTGAGTCACACAGTGGAACAGAATTAGAGATAGCAGGAACACATACTACCTGAGGTGAGTAACACAGTGGAACATAATTGGAGATAGCAGGAATACATACTACCTGAGGTGAGTCACACAGTGCAATAGAAGCAATAGAGATAGCAGGAACACATACTACATGAGGTGAGTCACACAGTGGAACATAATTAGAGATAGCAGGAACACATACTACCTGAGTTGAGTCACACAGAGGAACAGAATTAGAGATAGCAGGAACACATACTTCCTGAGGTGAGTCACACAGTGGAACAGAATTAGAGATAACAGGAATACATACTACCTGAGGTGAGTCACACAGTGGAATAAAAGCAATAGAGATAGCAGGAATACATACTACCTGAGGTGAGTCACACAGTGGAACAGAAAAAGAGATAGCAGGAACACATACTACATGAGGTGAGTCACACAGTGGAACATAATTAGAGATAGCAGGAACACATACTACCTGAGTTGAGTCACACAGAGGAACAGAATTAGAGATAGCAGGAACACATACTACATGAGGTGAGTCACACAGTGGAACAGAATTAGAGATAGCAGGAACACAGACTACCTGAGGTGATTGACACAGTGCAATAGAAGCAATATAGATAGCAGGAATACATAATACCTGAGGTGAGTCACATAGTGCAATAGAAGCAATAGAGTTAGCAGGAACACATAATACCTGAGGTGAGTCACACAGTGCAATAGAAGCAATAGAGATAGCAGGAACACATAATACCTGAGGTGAGTCACACAGTGGACCAGAATTAGATATAGCAGGAACACATACTACCTAAGGTGAGTCACACAGTGGAACAGAATTTGAGATAGCAGGAATACATACTACCTGAGGTGAGTCACACAGTGGACCAGAATTAGAGATAGCAGGAACACATACTACCTGAGGTGAGTCACACAGTGGAACAGAATTAGAGATAGCAGGAACACATACTACCTGAGGTGAGTCACACAGTGGAACAGAATTAGAGATAGCAGGAACACATACTACCTGAGGTGAGTCACACAGTGGAAAATAATTGGAGATAGCAGGAACACATACTACCTGAGGTGAGTCACACAGTGCAATAGAAGCAATAGAGATAGCAGGAACACATAATACCTGAGGTGAGTCACACAGTTGACCAGAATTAGAGATAGCAGGAACACATACTACATGAGGTGAGTCACACAGTGGAACAGAATTAGAGATAGCAGGAACACATACTACCTGAGGTGAGTCACACAGTGGAACAGAATTAGAGATAACAGGAATACATACTACCTGAGGTGAGTCACACAGTGGAATAAAAGCAATAGAGATAGCAGGAATACATACTACCTGAGGTGAGTTACACAGTGGAAAAGAAAAAGAGATAGCAGGAACACATACTACATGAGGTGAGTCACACAGTGGAACATAATTAGAGATAGCAGGAACACATACTACCTGAGTTGAGTCACACAGAGGAACAGAATTAGAGATAGCAGGAACACATACTACATGAGGTGAGTCACACAGTGGAACAGAATTAGAGATAGCAGGAACACAGACTACCTGAGGTGATTGACACAGTGCAATAGAAGCAATAGAGATAGCAGGAATACATAATACCTGAGGTGAGTCACACAGTGCAATAGTAGCAATAGAGTTAGCAGGAACACATAATACGTGAGGTGAGTCACACAGTGCAATAGAAGCAATAGAGATAGCAGGAACACATAATACCTGAGGTGAGTCACACAGTGGACCAGAATTAGATATAGCAGGAACACATACTACCTAAGGTGAGTCACACAGTGGAACAGAATTTGAGATAGCAGGAATACATACTACCTGAGGTGAGTCACACAGTGGACCAGAATTAGAGATAGCAGGAACACATACTACCTGAGGTGAGTCACACAGTGGAACAGAATTAGAGATATCAGGAACACATACTACCTGAGGTGAGTCACACAGTGGAACAGAATTAGAGATAGCAGGAACACATGCTACCTGAGGTGAGTCACACAGTGGAAAATAATTGGAGATAGCAGGAACACATACTACCTGAGGTGAGTCACACAGTGCAATAGAAGCAATAGAGATAGCAGGAACACATAATACCTGAGGTGAGTCACACAGTGGAACAGAATTAGAGATAGCAGGAACACATACTACCTGAGGTGAGTCACACAGTGGAACAGAATTAGAGATAGCAGGAACACATACTACCTGAGGTGAGTCACACAGTGGAACAGAATTAGAGATAGCAGGAACACATACTACCTAAGGTGAGTCACACAGTGGAACAGAATTAGAGATAGCAGGAACACATACTACCTGAGGTGAGTCACACAGTGGAACAGAATTAGAGATAGCAGGAACACATACTACCTGAGGTGAGTCACACAGTGGAACAGAATTAGAGAAACAGGAACACATACTACCTGAGATGAGTCACACAGTGCAATAGAAGCAATAGAGATAGCAGGAATACATACTACCTAAGGTGAGTCACACAGTGGAACAGAATTAGAGATAGCAGGAACACAGACTACCTGAGGTGAGTCACACAGTGCAATAGAAGCAATAGAATTAGCAGGAACACATAATACCTGAGGTGAGTCACTCAGTGCAATAGAAGCAATAGAGTTAGCAGGAACACATAATACCTGAGGGGAGTCATACAGAGCAATAGAAGCAATAGAGATAGCTGGAACACATACTACATGAGGTGAGTCACACAGTGGAACATAATTAGAGAAAGCAGGAACACATACTACCTGAGGTGAGTCACACAGTGGAACAGAAAAAGAGATAGCAGGAACACATACTACATGAGGTGAGTCACACAGTGGAACATAATTAGAGATAGCAGGAACACATACTACCTGAGTTGAGTCACACAGTGGAACAGAATTAGAGATAGCAGGAACACATACTACCTGAGGTGAGTCACACAGTGGAACAGAATTAGAGATAGCAGGAATGCATACTACCTGAGGTGTGTCACACAGTGGAACAGAATTAGAGATAGCAGGAACACATACTACCTGAGGTGAGTCACACAGTGGAGCAGAGTTACAGATAGCTGGAACACATACTACCTGAGGTGAGTCACATAGTGAACCAGAATTAGAGATAGCAGGAACACATATTACCTGAGGTGAGTCACACAGTGGACCAGAATTAGATATAGCAGGAATACATACTACCTGAGGTGAGTCACACAGTGGACCAGAATTAGAGATAGCAGGAACAGATAATACCTGAGGTGAGTCACACAGTGGACCAGAATTAGAGATAGCAGGAGCACATACTACATGAGGTGAGTCACATAGTGGAACATAATTAGAGCTAGCAGGAACACATACTACCTGAGGTGAGTCACACAGTGGAACAGAATTAGAGCTAGCAGGAACACATACTACCTGAGGTGAGTCACACAGTGGAACAGAATTAGAGATAACAGGAACACATACTACCTGAGGTGAGTCACACAGTGGAACAGAATTAGAGATAGCAGTAATACATACTACCTGAGGTGAGTCACACAGTGGAACCTAATTAGAGATAGCAGGAATACATACTACCTGAGGTGAGTCACACAGTGGAACCTAATTAGAGATAGCAGGAATACATACTACCTGAGGTGAGTCACACAGTGGAACTTAATTAGAGATAGCAGGAATACATACTAACTGAGGTGAGTCACACAGTGGAACAGAATTAGAGATAGCCGGAACACATACTACCTGAGGTGAGTCACACAGTGGAGCAGAGTTACAGATAGCAGGAATACATACTACCTGAGGTGAGTCACACAGTGGAACAGAATTAGAGATAGCAGGAATACATACTACCTGAGGTGAGTCACACAGTGGAACAGAATTAGAGATAGCAAGAATACATACTACCTGAGGTGAGTCACACAGTGGAACAGAATTAGAGATGGCAGGAATACATACTACCTGAGGTGAGTCACACAGTGGAACCTCATTAGAGATAGCAGGAATACATACTACCTGAGGTGAGTCACACAGTGGAACCTAATTAGAGATAGCAGGATTACATACTACCTGAGGTGAGTCACACAGTGGAACAGAATTAGAGATAGCAGGAACACATACTACCTGAGGTGAGTCACACAGTGGAACAGAATTAGAGATAGCAGGAACACAGTCACACAGTGGAACAGAATTAGAGATAGCAGGAACACATAATACCTGAAGTGAGTCACACAGTGGAACAGAATTAGAGATAGCAGGAACACATACTACCTGAGGTGAGTCACACAGTGGAGCAGAGTTACAGATAGCTGGAACACATACTACCCGAGGTGAGTCACATAGTGGACCAGAATTAGAGATAGCAGGAACACATACTACCTGAGGTGAGTCACACAGTGGACCAGAATTAGAGATAGCAGGAATACATACTACCTGAGGTGAGTCACACAGTGGACCAGAATTAGAGATAGCAGGAATAGATAATACCAGAAGTGAGTCACACAGTGGACCAGAATTAGAGATAGCAGGAACACATACTACATGAGGTGAGTCACATAGTGGAACATAATTAGAGCTAGCAGGAACACATACTACCTGAGGTGAGTCACACAGTGGAACAGAATTAGAGATAGCAGGAACACATACTACCTGAGGTGAGTCACACAGTGGAACAGAATTAGAGATAGCAGTAATACATACTACCTAAGGTGAGTCACACAGTGGAACAGAATTAGAGATAATAGGAATACATACTACCTGAGGTGAGTCACACAGTGGAACAGAATTAGAGATAGCAGGAACACATACTACCTGAGGTGAGTAACACAGTGGAACATAATTGGAGATAGCAGGAATACATACTACCTGAGGTGAGTCACACAGTGAAATAGAAGCAATAGAGATAGCAGGAATACATACTACCTGAGGTGAGTCACACAGTGGAACAGAATTAGAGATAGCAGGAATACATACTACCTAAGGTGAGTCACACAGTGGAACCTAATTAGAGATAGCAGGAATACATACTACCTGAGGTGAGTCACACAGTGGAACAGAATTAGAGATAGCTGGAACACATACTACCTGAGGTGAGTCACACAGTGGAACAGAATTAGAGATAGCAGGAACACAGTCACACAGTGGAACAGAATTAGAGATAGAAGGAACACATACTACCTGAAGTGAGTCACACAGTGGAACAGAATTAGAGATAGCAGGAACACATACTACCTGAGGTGAGTCACACAGTGGAGCAGAGTTACAGATAGCTGGAACACATACTACCGGAGGTGAGTCACATAGTGGACCAGAATTAGAGATAGCAGGAACACATACTACCTGAGGTGAGTCACACAGTGGACCAGAATTAGAGATAGCAGGAATACATACTACCTGAGGTGAGTCACTCAGTGGACCAGAATTAGAGATAGCAGGAACAGATAATACCTGAGGTGAGTCACACAGTGGACCAGAATTAGAGATAGCAGGAACACATACTACATGAGGTGAGTCACATAGTGGAACATAATTAGAGCTAGCAGGAACACATACTACCTGAGGTGAGTCACACAGTGGAACAGAATTAGAGATAGCAGGAACACATACTACCTGAGGTGAGTCACACAGTGGAACAGAATTAGAGATAGCAGGAATACATACTACCTGAGGTGAGTCACACAGTGCAGTAGAAGCAATAGAGATAGCAGGAACACATAATACCTGAGGTGAGTCACACAGTGGACCAGAATTAGAGATAGCAGGAACACATACTACATGAGGTGAGTCACACAGTGGAACAGAATTAGAGATAGCAGGAACACATACTACCTGAGGTGAGTCACACAGTGGAACAGAATTAGAGATAACAGGAACACATAGTACCTGAGATGAGTCACACAGTGCAATAGAAGCAATAGAGATAGCAGGAATACATACTACCTAAGGTGAGTCACACAGTGGAACAGAATTAGAGATAGCAGAAACACAGACTACCTGAGGTGAGTCACACAGTGCAATAGAAGCAATAGAGATAGCAGGAATACATACTACCTGAGGTGAGTCACACAGTGCAATAGAAGCAATAGAGTTAGCAGGAACACATAATACCTGAGGTGAGTCACACAGTGCAATAGAAGCAATAGAGATAGCAGGAACAGATAATACCTGAGGTGAGTCACACAGTGGACCAGAATTAGATATAGCAGGAACACATACTACCTAAGGTGAGTCACACAGTGGAACAGAATTAGAGATAGCAGGAATACATACTACCTGAGGTGAGTCACACAGTGGACCAGAATTAGAGAGCAGGAACACATACTACCTGAGGTGAGTCACACAGTGGAACAGAATTAGAGATAGCAGGAACACATACTACCTGAGGTGAGTCACACAGTGGAACAGAATTAGAGATAGCAGGAACACATACTACCTGAGGTGAGTCACACAGTGGAAAATAATTGGAGATAGCAGGAACACCTACTACCTGAGGTGAGTCACATAGTGCAATAGAAGCAATAGAGATAGCAGGAACACATAATGCCTGAGGTGAGTCACACAGTTGACCAGAATTAGAGATAGCAGGAACACATACTACATGAGGTGAGTCACACAGTGGACCAGAATTAGAGATAGCAGGAACACATACTACCTGAGGTGAGTCACACAGTGGAACAGAATTAGAGAAACAGGAACACATACTACCTGAGATGAGTCACACAGTGCAATAGAAGTAATAGAGATAGCAGGAATACCTACTACCTAAGGTGAGTCACACAGTGCAATAGAAGCAATAGAGTTAGCAGGAACACATAATACCTGAGGGGAGTCATACAGAGCAATAGAAGCAATAGAGATAGCAGGAACACATACTACATGAGGTGAGTCACACAGTGGAACATAATTAGAGAAAGTAGGAACACATACTACCTGAGGTGAGTCACACAGTGGAACAGAAAAAGAGATAGCAGGAACACATACTACATGAGGTGAGTCACACAGTGGAACATAATTAGAGATAGCAGGAACACATACTACCTGAGTTGAGTCACACAGTGGAACAGAATTAGAGATAGCAGGAACACATACTACCTGAGGTGAGTCACACAGTGGAACAGAATTAGAGATAGCAGGAACACATACTACCTGAGGTGAGTCACACAGTGGAACATTATTGGAGATAGGAACACATACTACATGAGGTGAGTCACATAGTGCAATAGAAGCAATAGAGATAGCAGGAACACATACCACCTAAGGTGAGTCACACAGTGGAACAGAATTAGAGATAGCAGGAACACAGACTACCTGAGGTGAGTGACACAGTGCAATAGAAGCAATAGAGATAGCAGGAATACATAATACCTGAGGTGAGTCACACAGTGCAATAGAAGCAATAGAGTTAGCAGGAACACATAATACCTGAGGTGAGTCACACAGTGCAATAGAAGCAATAGAGATAGCAGGAACACATAATACCTGAGGTGAGTCACACAGTGGACCAGAATTAGATATAGCAGGAACACATACTACATGAGGTGAGTCACACAGTGCAACAGAATTAGAGATAGCAGGAACACATACTACCTGAGGTGAGTCACACAGTGGAACAGAATTAGAGATAGCAGGAACACATACTACCTGAGGTGAGTCACATAGTGGAACAGAATTAGAGATAGCAGGAACACATACTACATGAGGTGAGTCACACAGTGGAACATAATTAGAGCTAGCAGGAACACATACTACCTGAGGTGAGTCACACAGTGGAACAGAATTAGAGATAGCAGGAACACATACTACCTGAGGTGAGTCACACAGTGGAACAGAATTAGAGATAGCAGGAACACATGCTACCTGAGGTGAGTCACACAGTGGAACAGAATTAGAGATAGCAGTAATACATATTACCTGAGGTGAGTCACACAGTGGAACCTAATTAGAGATAGCAGGAATACATACTACCTTAGGGGAGTCACACAGTGGAACAGAATTAGAGATAGCAGGAATACATACTAACTGAGGTGAGTCACACAGTGGAACAGAATTAGAGATAGCCGGAACACATACTACCTGAGGTGAGTCACACAGTAGAGCAGAGTTACAGATAGCAGGAATACATACTACCTGAGGTGAGTCACACAGTGGACCAGAATTAGAGATAGCAGGACTACATACTACCTGAGGTGAGTCACACAGTGGAACAGAATTAGAGATAACAGGAATACATACTACCTGAGGTGAGTCACACAGTGGAACCTAATTAGAGATAGCAGGAATACATTCTAACTGAGGTGAGTCACACAGTGGAACAGAATTAGAGATAGCCGGAACACATACTACCTGAGGTGAGTCACACAGTGGAGCAGAGTTACAGATAGCAGGAATACATACTACGTGAGGTGAATCACACAGTGGAACAGAATTAGAGATAGCAGGAATACATACTACCTGAGGTGAGTCACACAGTGGAACAGAATTAGAGATAGAAGGAACACAGTCACACAGTGGAACAGAATTAGAGATAGCAGGAACACATACAACCTGTGGTGAGTCACACAGCGGAACAGAATTAGAGATAGCAGGAACACATACTACCTGAGGTGAGTCACACAGCGCAACAGAATTAGAGATAGTAGGAACACATACTACCTGTGGTGAGTCACACAGTGGAACAGAATTAGAGATAGCAGGAACACATACTACCTGAGGTGAGTCACACAGTGGAACAGAATTAGAGATAGCAGGAACACATACTACCTGAGGTGAGTCACACAGTGGAACAGAATTAGAGATAGCAGGAATACATACTACCTGAGGTGAGTCACACAGTGCAATAGAAGCAATAGAGATAGCAGGAACACATAATACCTGAGGTGAGTCACACAGTGGACCAGAATTAGAGATAGCAGGAACACATACTACATGAGGTGAGTCACACAGTGGAACAGAATTAGAGATAGCAGGAACACATACTACCTGAGGTGAGTCACACAGTGGAACAGAATTAGAGATAACAGGAACACATACTACCTGAGATGAGTCACACAGTGCAATAGAAGCAATAGAGATAGCAGGAATACATACTACCTAAGGTGAGTCACACAGTGGAACAGAATTAGAGATAGCAGAAACACAGACTACCTGAGGTGAGTCACACAGTGCAATAGAAGCAATAGAGTTAGCAGGAACACATAATACCTGAGGGGAGTCATACAGAGCAATAGAAGCAATAGAGATAGCAGGAACACATACTACATGAGGTGAGTCACACAGTGGATCATAATTAGAGAAAGTAGGAACACATACTACCTGAGGTGAGTCACACAGTGGAACAGAAAAAGAGATAGCAGGAACACATACTACATGAGGTGAGTCACACAGTGGAACATAATTAGAGATAGCAGGAACACATACTACCTGAGTTGAGTCACACAGTGGAACAGAATTAGAGATAGCAGGAACACATTCTACCTGAGGTGAGTCACACAGTGGAACAGAATTAGAGATAGCAGGAACACATACTACCTGAGGTGAGTCACACAGTGGAACATAATTGGAGATAGCAGGAACACATACTACCTGAGGTGAGTCACACAGTGCAATAGAAGCAATAGAGATAGCAGGAACACATACTACCTAAGGTGAGTCACACAGTGGAACAGAATTAGAGATAGCAGGAACACAGACTACCTGAGGTGAGTGACACAGTGCAATAGAAGCAATAGAGATAGCAGGAATACATAATACCTGAGGTGAGTCACACAGTGCAATAGAAGCAATAGAGTTAGCAGGAACACATAATACCTGAGGTGAGTCACACAGTGCAATAGAAGCAATAGAGATAGCAGGAACACATAATACCTGAGGTGAGTCACACAGTGGACCAGAATTAGAGATAGCAGGAACACATACTACCTGAGGTGAGTCACACAGTGGAACAGAATTAGAGATAGCAGGAACACATACTACCTGAGGTGAGTCACATAGTGGAACAGAATTAGAGATAGCAGGAACACATACTACATGAGGTGAGTCACACAGTGGAACATAATTAGAGCTAGCAGGAACACATACTACCTTAGGTGAGTCACACAGTGGAACAGAATTAGAGATAGCAGGAACACATACTACCTGAGGTGAGTCACACAGTGGAACAGAATTAGAGATAGCAGGAACACATGCTAACTGAGGTGAGTCACACAGTGGAACAAAATTAGAGATAGCAGTAATACATACTACCTGAGGTGAGTCACACAGTGGAACCAAATTAGAGATAGTAGGAATACATACTACCTGAGGGGAGTCACACAGTGGAACAGAATTAGAGATAGCAGGAATACATACTAACTGAGGTGAGTCACACAGTGGAACAGAATTAGAGATAGCCGGAACACATACTACCTGAGGTGAGTCACACAGTGGAGCAGAGTTACAGATAGCAGGAATACATACTACCTGAGGTGAGTCACACAGTGGACCAGAATTAGAGATAGCAGGACTACATACTACCTGAGGTGAGTCACACAGTGGAACCTAATTAGAGATAGCAGGAATACATTCTAACTGAGGTGAGTCACACAGTGGAACAGAATTAGAGATAGCCGGAACACATACTACCTGAGGTGAGTCACACAGTGGAGCAGAGTTACAGATAGCAGGAATACATACTACGTGAGGTGAGTCACACAGTGGAACAGAATTAGAGATAGCAGGAATACATACTACCTGAGGTGAGTCACACAGTGGAACAGAATTAGAGATAGCAGGAATACATACTACCTGAGGTGAGTCACACAGTGGAACCTAATTAGAGATAGCAGGATTACATACTACCTGAGGTGAGTCACACAGTGGAACAGAATTAGAGATAGCAGGAACACATACTACCTGAGGTGAGTCACACAGTGGAACATTATTGGAGATAGCAGGAACACATACTACATGAGGTGAGTCACATAGTGCAATAGAAGCAATAGAGATAGCAGGAACACATACCACCTAAGGTGAGTCACACAGTGGAACAGAATTAGAGATAGCAGGAACACAGACTACCTGAGGTGAGTGACACAGTGCAATAGAAGCAATAGAGATAGCAGGAATACATAATACCTGAGGTGAGTCACACAGTGCAATAGAAGCAATAGAGTTAGCAGGAACACATAATACCTGAGGTGAGTCACACAGTGCAATAGAAGCAATAGAGATAGCAGGAACACATAATACCTGAGGTGAGTCACATAGTGGAACAGAATTAGAGATAGCAGGAACACATACTACATGAGGTGAGTCACACAGTGCAACAGAATTAGAGATAGCAGGAACACATACTACCTGAGGTGAGTCACACAGTGGAACAGAATTAGAGATAGCAGGAACACATACTACCTGAGGTGAGTCACATAGTGGAACAGAATTAGAGATAGCAGGAACACATACTACATGAGGTGAGTCACACAGTGGAACATAATTAGAGCTAGCAGGAACACATACTACCTGAGGTGAGTCACACAGTGGAACAGAATTAGAGATAGCAGGAACACATACTACCTGAGGTGAGTCACACAGTGGAACAGAATTAGAGATAGCAGGAACACATGCTACCTGAGGTGAGTCACACAGTGGAACAGAATTAGAGATAGCAGTAATACATACTACCTGAGGTGAGTCACACAGTGGAACCTAATTAGAGATAGCAGGAATACATACTACCTTAGGGGAGTCACACAGTGGAACAGAATTAGAGATAGCAGGAATACATACTAACTGAGGTGAGTCACACAGTGGAACAGAATTAGAGATAGCCGAAACACATACTACCTGAGGTGAGTCACACAGTAGAGCAGAGTTACAGATAGCAGGAATACATACTACCTGAGGTGAGTCACACAGTGGACCAGAATTAGAGATAGCAGGACTACATACTACCTGAGGTGAGTCACACAGTGGAACAGAATTAGAGATAACAGGAATACATACTACCTGAGGTGAGTCACACAGTGGAACCTAATTAGAGATAGCAGGAATACATTCTAACTGAGGTGAGTCACACAGTGGAACAGAATTAGAGATAGCCGGAACACATACTACCTGAGGTGAGTCACACAGTGGAGCAGAGTTACAGATAGCAGGAATACATACTACGTGAGGTGAGTCACACAGTGGAACAGAATTAGAGATAGCAGGAATACATACTACCTGAGGTGAGTCACACAGTGGAACAGAATTAGAGATAGCAGGAACACAGTCACACAGTGGAACAGAATTAGAGATAGCAGGAACACATACAACCTGTGGTGAGTCACACAGCGGAACAGAATTAGAGATAGCAGGAACACATACTACCTGAGGTGAGTCACACAGCGGAACAGAATTAGAGATAGTAGGAACACATACTACCTGTGGTGAGTCACACAGTGGAACAGAATTAGAGATAGCAGGAACACATACTACCTGAGGTGAGTCACACAGTGGAACAGAATTAGAGATAGCAGGAACACATACTACCTGAGGTGAGTCACACAGTGGAACAGAATTAGAGATAGCAGGAATACATACTACCTGAGGTGAGTCACACAGTGCAATAGAAGCAATAGAGATAGCAGGAACACATAATACCTGAGGTGAGTCACACAGTGGACCAGAATTAGAGATAGCAGGAACACATACTACATGAGGTGAGTCACACAGTGGAACAGAATTAGAGATAGCAGGAACATATACTACCTGAGGTGAGTCACACAGTGGAACAGAATTAGAGATAACAGGAACACATACTACCTGAGATGAGTCACACAGTGCAATAGAAGCAATAGAGATAGCAGGAATACATACTACCTAAGGTGAGTCACACAGTGGAACAGAATTAGAGATAGCAGAAACACAGACTACCTGAGGTGAGTCACACAGTGCAATAGAAGCAATAGAGTTAGCAGGAACACATAATACCTGAGGGGAGTCATACAGAGCAATAGAAGCAATAGAGATAGCAGGAACACATACTACATGAGGTGAGTCACACAGTGGATCATAATTAGAGAAAGTAGGAACACATACTACCTGAGGTGAGTCACACAGTGGAACAGAAAAAGAGATAGCAGGAACACATACTACATGAGGTGAGTCACACAGTGGAACATAATTAGAGATAGCAGGAACACATACTACCTGAGTTGAGTCACACAGTGGAACAGAATTAGAGATAGCAGGAACACATACTACCTGAGGTGAGTCACACAGTGGAACAGAATTAGAGATAGCAGGAACACATACTACCTGAGGTGAGTCACACAGTGGAACATAATTGGAGATAGCAGGAACACATACTACCTGAGGTGAGTCACACAGTGCAATAGAAGCAATAGAGATAGCAGGAACACATACTACCTAAGGTGAGTCACACAGTGGAACAGAATTAGAGATAGCAGGAACACAGACTACCTGAGGTGAGTGACACAGTGCAATAGAAGCAATAGAGATAGCAGGAATACATAATACCTGAGGTGAGTCACACAGTGCAATAGAAGCAATAGAGTTAGCAGGAACACATAATACCTGAGGTGAGTCACACAGTGCAATAGAAGCAATAGAGATAGCAGGAACACATAATACCTGAGGTGAGTCACACAGTGGACCAGAATTAGATATAGCAGGAACACATACTACATGAGGTGAGTCACACAGTGCAACAGAATTAGAGATAGCAGGAACACATACTACCTGAGGTGAGTCACACAGTGGAACAGAATTAGAGATAGCAGGAACACATACTACCTGAGGTGAGTCACATAGTGGAACAGAATTAGAGATAGCAGGAACACATACTACATGAGGTGAGTCACACAGTGGAACATAATTAGAGCTAGCAGGAACACATACTACCTTAGGTGAGTCACACAGTGGAACAGAATTAGAGATAGCAGGAACACATACTACCTGAGGTGAGTCACACAGTGGAACAGAATTAGAGATAGCAGGAACACATGCTAACTGAGGTGAGTCACACAGTGGAACAAAATTAGAGATAGCAGTAATACATACTACCTGAGGTGAGTCACACAGTGGAACCTAATTAGAGATAGTAGGAATACATACTACCTGAGGGGAGTCACACAGTGGAACAGAATTAGAGATAGCAGGAATACATACTAACTGAGGTGAGTCACACAGTGGAACAGAATTAGAGATAGCCGGAACACATACTACCTGAGGTGAGTCACACAGTGGAGCAGAGTTACAGATAGCAGGAATACATACTACCTGAGGTGAGTCACACAGTGGACCAGAATTAGAGATAGCAGGACTACATACTACCTGAGGTGAGTCACACAGTGGAACCTAATTAGAGATAGCAGGAATACATTCTAACTGAGGTGAGTCACACAGTGGAACAGAATTAGAGATAGCCGGAACACATACTACCTGAGGTGAGTCACACAGTGGAGCAGAGTTACAGATAGCAGGAATACATACTACGTGAGGTGAGTCACACAGTGGAACAGAATTAGAGATAGCAGGAATACATACTACCTGAGGTGAGTCACACAGTGGAACAGAATTAGAGATAGCAGGAATACATACTACCTGAGGTGAGTCACACAGTGGAACCTAATTAGAGATAGCAGGATTACATACTACCTGAGGTGAGTCACACAGTGGAACAGAATTAGAGATAGCAGGAACACATACTACCTGAGGTGAGTCACACAGTGGAACAGAATTAGAGATAGCAGGAACACAGTCACACAGTGGAACAGAATTAGAGATAGCAGGAACACATACTACCTGAAGTGAGTCACACAGTGGAACAGAATTAGAGATAGCAGGCACACATACTACCTGAGGTGAGTCACACAGTGGAGCAGAGTTACAGATAGCTGGAACACATACTACCCGAGGTGAGTCACATAGTGGACCAGAATTAGAGATAGCAGGAACACATACTACCTGAGGTGAGTCACACAGTGGACCAGAATTAGAGATAGCAGGAATACATACTACCTGAGGTGAGTCACACAGTGGACCAGAATTAGAGATAGCAGGAACAGATAATACCTGAGGTGAGTCACACAGTGGACCAGAATTAGAGATAGCAGGAACACATACTACATGAGGTGAGTCACATAGTGGAACATAATTAGAGCTAGCAGGAACACATACTACCTGAGGTGAGTCACACAGTGGAACAGAATTAGAGATAGCAGGAACACATACTACCTGAGGTGAGTCACACAGTGGAACAGAATTAGAGATAGCAGTAATACATACTACCTAAGGTGAGTCACACAGTGGAACAGAATTAGAGATAGCAGGAACACATACTACATGAGGTGAGTCACACAGTGGAACATAATTAGAGCTAGCAGGAACACATACTACCTTAGGTGAGTCACACAGTGGAACAGAATTAGAGATAGCAGGAACAGATAATACCTGAGGTGAGTCACATAGTGGAACAGAATTAGAGATAGCAGGAACACATACTACATGAGGTGAGTCACACAGTGGAACATAATTAGAGCTAGCAGGAACACATACTACCTTAGGTGAGTCACACAGTGGAACAGAATTAGAGATAGCAGGAACACATACTACCTGAGGTGAGTCACACAGTGGAACAGAATTAGAGATAGCAGGAACACATGCTAACTGAGGTGAGTCACACAGTGGAACAAAATTAGAGATAGCAGTAATACATACTACCTGAGGTGAGTCACACAGTGGAACCTAATTAGAGATAGTAGGAATACATACTACCTGAGGGGAGTCACACAGTGGAACAGAATTAGAGATAGCAGGAATACATACTAACTGAGGTGAGTCACACAGTGGAACAGAATTAGAGATAGCCGGAACACATACTACCTGAGGTGAGTCACACAGTGGAGCAGAGTTACAGATAGCAGGAATACATACTACCTGAGGTGAGTCACACAGTGGACCAGAATTAGAGATAGCAGGACTACATACTACCTGAGGTGAGTCACACAGTGGAACCTAATTAGAGATAGCAGGAATACATTCTAACTGAGGTGAGTCACACAGTGGAACAGAATTAGAGATAGCCGGAACACATACTACCTGAGGTGAGTCACACAGTGGAGCAGAGTTACAGATAGCAGGAATACATACTACGTGAGGTGAGTCACACAGTGGAACAGAATTAGAGATAGCAGGAATACATACTACCTGAGGTGAGTCACACAGTGGAACAGAATTAGAGATAGCAGGAATACATACTACCTGAGGTGAGTCACACAGTGGAACCTAATTAGAGATAGCAGGATTACATACTACCTGAGGTGAGTCACACAGTGGAACAGAATTAGAGATAGCAGGAACACATACTACCTGAGGTGAGTCACACAGTGGAACAGAATTAGAGATAGCAGGAACACAGTCACACAGTGGAACAGAATTAGAGATAGCAGGAACACATACTACCTGAAGTGAGTCACACAGTGGAACAGAATTAGAGATAGCAGGCACACATACTACCTGAGGTGAGTCACACAGTGGAGCAGAGTTACAGATAGCTGGAACACATACTACCCGAGGTGAGTCACATAGTGGACCAGAATTAGAGATAGCAGGAACACATACTACCTGAGGTGAGTCACACAGTGGACCAGAATTAGAGATAGCAGGAATACATACTACCTGAGGTGAGTCACACAGTGGACCAGAATTAGAGATAGCAGGAACAGATAATACCTGAGGTGAGTCACACAGTGGACCAGAATTAGAGATAGCAGGAACACATACTACATGAGGTGAGTCACATAGTGGAACATAATTAGAGCTAGCAGGAACACATACTACCTGAGGTGAGTCACACAGTGGAACAGAATTAGAGATAGCAGGAACACATACTACCTGAGGTGAGTCACACAGTGGAACAGAATTAGAGATAGCAGTAATACATACTACCTAAGGTGAGTCACACAGTGGAACAGAATTAGAGATAACAGGAATACATACTACCTGAGGTGAGTCACACAGTGGAACAGAATTAGAGATAGCAGGAACACATACTACCTGAGGTATGTAACACAGTGGAACATAATTGGAGATAGCAGGAATACATACTACCTGAGGTGAGTCACACAGTGCAATAGAAGCAATAGAGATAGCAGGAATACATATTACCTGAGGTGCGTCACACAGTGGATTAGAATTAGAGATAGCAGGAATACATACTACCTAAGGTGAGTCACACAGTGGAACCTAATTAGAGATAGCAGGAATACATACTACCTGAGGTGAGTCACACAGTGGAACAGAATTAGAGATAGCAGGAACACATACTACCTGAGGTGAGTCACACAGTGGAACAGAATTAGAGATAGCAGGAACACAGTCACACAGTGGAACAGAATTAGAGATAGCAGGAACACATACAACCTGTGGTGAGTCACACAGCGGAACAGAATTAGAGATAGCAGGAACACATACTACCTGAGGTGAGTCACACAGCGGAACAGAATTAGAGATAGCAGGAACACATACTACCTGAGGTGAGTCACACAGTGGAACAGAATTAGAGATAGCAGGAACACATACTACCTGAGGTGAGTCACACAGTGGAACAGAATTAGAGATAGCAGGAACACATACTATCTGAGGTGAGTCACACAGTGGAACAGAATTAGAGATAGCAGGAACACATACAACCTGTGGTGAGTCACACAGTGGAACAGAATTAGAGATAGCAGGAATATATACTACCTGAGGTGTGTCACACAGTGGAACAGAATTAGAGATAGCAGGAACACATACTACCTGAGGTGAGTCACACAGTGGAGCAGAGTTACAGATAGCTGGAACACATACTACCTGAGGTGAGTCACATAGTGGACCAGAATTAGAGATAGCAGGAACACATATTACCTGAGGTGAGTCACACAGTGGACCAGAATTAGAGATAGCAGGAATACATACTACCTGAGGTGAGTCACACAGTGGACCAGAATTAGAGATAGCAGGAACAGATAATACCTGAGGTGAGTCACACAGTGGACCAGAATTAGAGATAGCAGGAACACATACTACATGAGGTGAGTCACATAGTGGAACATAATTAGAGCTAGCAGGAACACATACTACCTGAGGTGAGTCACACAGTGGAACAGAATAAGAGCTAAGAGGAACACATACTACCTGAGGTGAGTCACACAGTGAAACAGAATTAGAGATAGCAGTAATACATACTACCTGAGGTGAGTCACACAGTGGAACCTAATTAGAGATAGAAGGAATACATGCTACCTGTGGTGAGTCACACAGTGGAACCTAATTAGAGATAGCAGGAATACATACTACCTGAGGTGAGTCACATAGTGGAACCTAATTAGAGATAGCAGGAATACATACTAACTGAGGTGAGTCACACAGTGGAACAGAATTAGAGATAGCCGGAACACATACTACCTGAGGTGAGTCACACAGTGGAGCAGAGTTACAGATAGCAGGAATACATACTACCTGAGGTGAGTCACACAGTGGAACAGAATTAGAGATAGCAGGAATACATACTACCTGAGGTGAGTCACACAGTGGAACAGAATTAGAGATAGCAGGAATACATACTACCTGAGGTGAGTCACACAGTGGAACAGAATTAGAGATAGCAGGAATACATACTACCTGAGGTGAGTCACACAGTGGAACCTCATTAGAGATAGCAGGAATACATACTACCTGAGGTGAGTCACACAGTGGAACCTAATTAGAGATAGCAGGAATACATACTACCTGAGGTGAGTCACACAGTGGAACAGAATTAGAGATAGCAGGAACACATACTACCTGAGGTGAGTCACACAGTGGAACAGAATTAGAGATAGCAGGAACACAGTCACACAGTGGAACAGAATTAGAGATAGCAGGAACACATACTACCTGAAGTGAGTCACACAGTGGAACAGAATTAGAGATAGCAGGAACACATACTACCTGAGGTGAGTCACACAGTGCAGCAGAGTTACAGATAGCTGGAACACATACTACCTGAGGTGAGTCACATAGTGGACCAGAATTAGAGATAGCAGGAACACATACTACCTGATGTGAGTCACACAGTGGACCAGAATTAGAGATAGCAGGAACAGATAATACCTGAGGTGAGTCACACAGTGGACCAGAATTAGAGATAGCAGGAACACATACTACATGAGGTGAGTCACATAGTGGAACATAATTAGAGCTAGAAGGAACACATACTACCTGAGGTGAGTCACACAGTGGAACAGAATTAGAGATAGCAGGAACACATACTACCTGAGGTGAGTCACACAGTGGAACAGAATTAGAGATAGCAGTAATACATACTACCTAAGGTGAGTCACACAGTGGAACAGAATTAGAGATAACAGGAATACATACTACCTGAGGTGAGTCACACAGTGGAACAGAATAAGAGATAGCAGGAACACATACTACCTGAGGTGAGTAACACAGTGGAACATAATTGGAGATAGTAGGAATACATACTACCAGAGGTGAGTCACACAGTGCAATAGAAGTAATAGAGATAGCAGGAATACATACTACCTGAGGTGAGTCACACAGTGGAACAGAATTAGAGATAGCAGGAATACATACTACCTAAGGTGAGTCACACAGTGGAACCTAATTAGAGATAGCAGGAATACATACTACCTGAGGTGAGTCACACAGTGGAACAGAATTAGAGATAGCAGGAACACAGTCACACAGTGGAACAGAATTAGAGATAGCAGGAACACATACTACCTGAAGTGAGTCACACAGTGGAACAGAATTAGAGATAGCAGGAACACATACTACCTGAGGTGAGTCACACAGTGGAGCAGAGTTACAGATAGCTGGAACACATACTACCTGAGGTGAGTCACATAGTGGACCTGAATTAGAGATAGCAGGAACACATACTACGTGAGGTGTGTCACACAGTGGACCATAATTAGAGATAGCAGGAATACTCACTACCTGAGGTGAGTCACACAGTGGACCAAAATTAGAGATAGCAGGAACAGATAATACCTGAGGTGAGTCACACAGTGGACCAGAATTAGAGATAGCAGGAACACATACTACATGAGGTGAGTCACATAGTGGAACAGAATTAGAGATAGCAGGAACACATACTACCTGAGGTGAGTCACACAGTGGACCAGAATTAGAGATAGCAGGAACATATACTACCTGAGGTGAGTCACACAGTGGAACAGAATTAGAGATAGCAGGAACACATACTACCTGAGGTGAGTCACACAGTGGAACAGAATTAGAGATAGCAGGAACACATACTACCTGAGGTGAGTCACACAGTGGAACATAATTGGAGATAGCAGGAACACATACTACCTGAGGTGAGTCACACAGTGCAATAGAAGCAATAGAGATAGCAGGAACACATAATACCTGAGGTGAGTCACACAGTCTACCAGAATTAGAGATAGCAGGAACACATACTACATGAGGTGAGTCACACAGTGGAACAGAATTAGAGATAGCAGGAACACATACTACCTGAGGTGAGTCACACAGTGGAACAGAATTAAAGAAACAGGAACACATACTACCTGAGATGAGTCACACAGTGCAATAGAAGCAATAGAGATAGCAGTAATACATACTACCTAAGGTGAGTCACACAGTGGAACAGAATTAGAGATAACAGGAATACATACTACCTGAGGTGAGTCACACAGTGGAACAGAATTAGAGATAGCAGGAACACATACTACCTGAGGTGAGTCACACAGTGGAACATAATTGGAGATAGCAGGAATATATACTACCTGAGGTGAGTCACACAGTGCAATAGAAGCAATAGAGATAGCAGGAATACATACTACCTGAGGTGAGTCACACAGTGGAACAGAATTAGAGATAGCAGGAATACATACTACCTAAGGTGAGTCACACAGTGGAACAGAATTAGAGATAGCAGGAATACATACTACCTGAGGTGAGTCACACAGTGGAACAGAATTAGAGATAGCAGGAACACATACTACCTGAGGTGAGTCACACAGTGGAACAGAATTAGAGATAGCAGGAACACATACTACCTGAGGTGAGTCACACAGTGGAACATAATTGGAGATAGCAGGAACACATACTACCTGAGGTGAGTCACACAGTGGAACAGAAAAAGAGATAGCAGGAACACATACTACATGAGGTGAGTCACACAGTGGAACATCATTAGAGATCGCAGGAACACATACTACCTGAGTTGAGTCACACAGTGGAACAGAATTAGAGATAGCAGGAACACATACTACCTGAGGTGAGTCACACAGTGGAACAGAATTAGAGATAACAGGAATACATACTACCTGAGGTGAGTCACACAGTGGAATAAAAGCAATAGAGATAGCAGGAATACATACTACCTAAGGTGAGTCACACAGTGGAACAGAATTAGAGATAGCAGGAACACAGACTACCTGAGGTGAGTGACACAGTGCAATAGAAGCAATAGAGATAGCAGGAACACATAATACCTGAGGTGAGTCACACAGTGCAATAGAAGCAATAGAGATAGCAGGAACACATAATACCTGAGGTGAGTCACACAGTGGAACAGAATTAGAGATAGCAGGAACACATACTACCTGAGGTGAGTCACACAGTGGAACAGAATTAGAGATAGCAGGAACACATACTACCTGAGGTGAGTCACATAGTGGAACAGAATTAGAGATAGCAGGAATACAAGCTACCTGAGGTGAGTCACACAGTGGAACAGAATTAGAGATAGCAGGAACACATACTACCTGAGGTGAGTCACACAGTGGAACAGAATTAGAGATAGCAGGAATACATACTACCTGAGGTGAGTCACACAGTGGAACAGAATTAGAGATAGCAGGAACACATACTACCTGAGGTGAGTCACACAGTGGAACAGAATTAGAGATAGCAAGAACACATACTACCTGAGGTGAGTCACACAGTGGAACATAATTGGAGATAGCAGGAACACATACTACCTGAGGTGAGTCACACAGTGGAACAGAAAAAGAGATAGCAGGAACACATACTACATGAGGTGAGTCACACAGTGGAACATAATTAGAGATAGCAGGAACACATACTACCTGAGTTGAGTCACACAGTGGAACAGAATTAGAGATAGCAGGAACACATACTACCTGAGGTGAGTCACACAGTGGAACAGAATTAGAGATAACAGGAATACATACTACCTGAGGTGAGTCACACAGTGGAATAAAAGCAATAGAGATAGCAGGAATTCATATTACCTAAGGTGAGTCACACAGTGGAACAGAATTAGAGATAGCAGGAACACAGACTACCTGAGGTGAGTGACACAGTGCAATAGAAGCAATAGAGATAGCAGGAACACATAATACCTGAGGTGAGTCACACAGTGCAATAGAAGCAATAGAGATAGCAGGAACACATAATACCTGAGGTGAGTCACACAGTGGACCAGAATTAGATATAGCAGGAACACATACTACATGAGGTGAGTCACACAGTGGAACAGAATTAGAGATAGCAGGAACACATACTACCTGAGGTGAGTCACACAGTGGAACAGAATTAGAGATAGCAGGAACACATACTACCTGAGGTGAGTCACATAGTGGAACAGAATTAGAGATAGCAGGAATACAAGCTACCTGAGGTGAGTCACACAGTGGAACAGAATTAGAGATAGCAGGAACACATACTACCTGAGGTGAGTCACACAGTGGAACAGAATTAGAGATAGCAGGAACACATACTACCTGAGGTGAGTCACACAGTGGAACAGAATTAGAAATAGCAGGAACACATACTACCTGAGGTGAGTCACACAGTGGAACATAATTGGAGATAGCAGGAATACATACTACCTGAGGTGAGTCACACAGTGCAATAGAAGCAATAGAGATAGCAGGAACACATAATACCTGAGGTGAGTCACACAGTGGACCAGAATTAGAGATATCAGGAACACATACTACATGAGGTGAGTCACACAGTGGAACAGAATTAGAGATAGCAGGAACACATACTACCTGAGGTGAGTCACACAGTGGAACAGAATTAGAGATAACAGGAACACATACTACCTGAGATGAGTCACACAGTGCAATAGAAGCAATAGAGATAGCAGGAATACATACTACCTAAGGTGAGTCACACAGTGGAACAGAATTAGAGATAGCAGAAACACAGACTACCTTAGGTGAGTCACACAGTGCAATAGAAGCAATAGAGTTAGCAGGAACACATAATACCTGAGGTGAGTCACACAGTGCAATAGAAGCAATAGAGTTAGCAGGAACAAATAATACCTGAGGGGAGTCATACAGTGCAATAGAAGCAATAGAGATAGTAGGAACACATACTACATCAGTTGAGTCACACAGTGGAACATAATTAGAGATAGCAGGAACACATACTAGCTGAGGTGAGTCACACAGTGGAAAAGAATTAGAGATAGCAGGAACACATACTACATGAGGTGAGTCACACAGTGGAACATAATTAGAGATAGCAGGAACACAAACTACCTGAGTTGAGTCACACAGTGGAACAGAATTAGAGATAGCAGGAACACATACTACCTGAGTTGAGTCACACAGTGGAACAGAATTAGAGATAGCAGGAACACAGACTACCTGAGGTGAGTCACACAGTGCAATAGAAGCAATAGAGATAGCAGGAATACATAATACCTGAGGTGAGTCACACAGTGCAATAGAAGCAATAGAGTTAGCAGGAACACATAATACTTGAGGTGAGTCACATAGTGGACCTGAATTAGAGATAGCAGGAACACATACTACCTGAGGTGAGTCACACAGTGGACCAGAATTAGAGATAGCAGGAATACATACTACCTGAGGTGAGTCACACAGTGGACCAAAATTAGAGATAGCAGGAACAGATAATACCTGAGGTGAGTCACACAGTGGACCAGAATTAGAGATAGCAGGAACACATATTACATGAGGTGAGTCACATAGTGGAACAGAATTAGAGATAGCAGGAACACATACTACCTGAGGTGAGTCACACAGTGGACCAAAATTAGAGATAGCAGGAACAGATAATACCTGAGGTGAGTCACACAGTGGACCAGAATTAGAGATAGCAGGAACACATACTACCTGAGGTGAGTCACACAGTGGAACAGAATTAGAGATAGCAGGAACACATACTACCTGAGGTGAGTCACACAGTGGAACAGAATTAGAGATAGCAGGAACACATACTACCTGAGGTGAGTCACACAGTGGAACATAATTGGAGATAGCAGGAAAACATACTACCTGAGGTGAGTCACACAGTGCAATAGAAGCAATAGAGATAGCAGGAACACATAATACCTGAGGTGAGTCACACAGTCGACCAGAATTAGAGATAGCAGGAACACATACTACATGAGGTGAGTCACACAGTGGAACAGAATTAGAGATAGCAGGAACACATACTACCTGAGGTGAGTCACACAGTGGAACAGAATTAGAGAAACAGGAACACATACTACCTGAGATGAGTCACACAGTGCAATAGAAGCAATAGAGATAGCAGTAATACATACTACCTAAGGTGAGTCACACAGTGGAACAGAATTAGAGATAACAGGAATACATACTACCTGAGGTGAGTCACACAGTGGAACAGAATTAGAGATAGCAGGAACACATACTACCTGAGGTGAGTCACACAGTGGAACATAATTGGAGATAGCAGGAATATATACTACCTGAGGTGAGTCACACAGTGCAATAGAAGCAATAGAGATAGCAGGAATACATACTACCTGAGGTGAGTCACACAGTGGAACAGAATTAGAGATAGCAGGAATACATACTACCTAAGGTGAGTCACACAGTGGAACAGAATTAGAGATAGCAGGAATACATACTACCTGAGGTGAGTCACACAGTGGAACAGAATTAGAGATAGCAGGAACACATACTACCTGAGGTGAGTCACACAGTGGAACAGAATTAGAGATAGCAGGAACACATACTACCTGAGGTGAGTCACACAGTGGAACACAATTGGAGATAGCAGGAACACATACTACCTGAGGTGAGTCACACAGTGGAACAGAAAAAGAGATAGCAGGAACACATACTACATGAGGTGAGTCACACAGTGGAACATAATTAGAGATAGCAGGAACACATACTACCTGAGTTGAGTCACACAGTGGAACAGAATTAGAGATAGCAGGAACACATACTACCTGAGGTGAGTCACACAGTGGAACAGAATTAGAGATAACAGGAATACATACTACCTGAGGTGAGTCACACAGTGGAATAAAAGCAATAGAGATAGCAGGAATACATACTACCTAAGGTGAGTCACACAGTGGAACAGAATTAGAGATAGCAGGAACACATACTACCTGAGGTGAGTCACACAGTGGAATAGAATTAGAGATAACAGGAACACATACTACCTGAGATGAGTCACACAGTGCAATAGAAGCAATAGAGATAGCAGGAATACATACTACCTAAGGTGAGTCACACAGTGGAACAGAATTAGAGATAGCAGAAACACAGACTACCTTAGGTGAGTCACACAGTGCAATAGAAGCAATAGAGTTAGCAGGAACACATAATACCTGAGGTGAGTCACAGAGTGCAATAGAAGCAATAGAGTTAGCAGGAACAAATAATACCTGAGGGGAGTCATACAGTGCAATAGAAGCAATAGAGATAGTAGGAACACATACTACATCAGTTGAGCCACACAGTGGAACATAATTAGAGATAGCAGGAACACATACTAGCTGAGGTGAGTCACACAGTGGAAAAGAATTAGAGATAGCAGGAACACATACTACATGAGGTGAGTCACACAGTGGAACATAATTAGAGATAGCAGGAACACAAACTACCTGAGTTGAGTCACACAGTGGAACAGAATTAGAGATAGCAGGAACACATACTACCTGAGTTGAGTCACACAGTGGAACAGAATTAGAGATAGCAGGAACACAGACTACCTGAGGTGAGTCACACAGTGCAATAGAAGCAATAGAGATAGCAGGAATACATAATACCTGAGGTGAGTCACACAGTGCAATAGAAGCAATAGAGTTAGCAGGAACACATAATACTTGAGGTGAGTCACACAGTGCAATAGAAGCAATAGAGATAGCAGGAACACATAATACCTGAGGTGAGTCACACAGTGGACCAGAATTAGATATAGCAGGAACACATACTACATGAGGTGAGTCACACAGTGGAACAGAATTAGAGATAGCAGGAACACATTCTACCTGAGGTGAGTCACACAGTGGAACAGAATTAGAGATAGCAGGAACACATACTACCTGAGGTGAGTCACACAGTGGAACAGAATTAGAGATAGCAGGAATCCATACTACCTGAGGTGAGTCACACACTGGAACAGAATTAGAGATAGCAGGAACAGATAATACCTGAGGTGAGTCACACAGTGGAACAGAATTAAAGATAGCAGGAACAGATAATACATGAGGTGAGTCACACAGTGGACCAGAATTAGAGATAGCAGGAACACATACTACATGAGGTGAGTCACACAGTGGAACAGAATTAGAGATAGCAGGAACACATACTACCTGAGGTGAGTCACACAGTGGAAAAGAATTAGAGATAGCAGGAACAGATAATACCTGAGGTGAGTCACACAGTGGACCAGAATTAGAGATAGCAGGAACACATACTACATGAGGTGAGTCACACAGTGGAACAGAATTAGAGATAGCAGGAACACATACTACCTGAGGTGAGTCACACAGTGGAACAGAATTAGCGATTGCAGGAACACATACTACATGAGGTGAGTCACACAGTGGAACATAATTAGAGATAGCAGGAACACATACTACCTGAGTTGAGTCACACAGTGGAGCAGAGTTACAGATAGCAGGAATACATACTACCTGAGGTGAGTCACACAGTGGACCAGAATTAGAGATAGCAGGAATACATACTACCTGAGGTGAGTCACACAGTGGAACAGAAATAGAGATAGCAGGAATACATACAACCTGAGGTGAGTCACACAGTGCAATAGAAGCAATAGAGATAGCAGGAACACATAATACCTGAGGTGAGTCACACAGTCGACCAGTATTAGAGATAGCAGGAACACATACTACATGAGGTGAGTCACACAGTGGAACAGAATTAGAGATAGCAGGAACACATACTACATGAGGTGAGTCACACAGTGGAACAGAATTAGAGATAGCAGTAATACATACTACCTAAGGTGAGTCACACAGTGGAACAGAATTAGAGATAACAGGAATACATACTACCTGAGGTGAGTCACACAGTGGAACAGAATTAGAGATAGCAGGAACACATACTACCTGAGGTGAGTAACACAGTGGAACATAATTGGAGATAGCAGGAATACATACTACCTAAGGTGAGTCACACAGTGCAATAGAAGCAATAGAGATAGCAGGAATACATACTACCTGAGGTGAGTCACACAGTGGAACAGAATTAGAGATAGCAGGAATACATACTACCTAAGGTGAGTCACACAGTGGAACAGAATTAGAGATAGCAGGAATACATACTACCTGAGGTGAGTCACACAGTGGACCAGAATTAGAGATAGCAGGAACACATACTACCTGAGGTGAGTCACACAGTGGAACAGAATTAGAGATAGCAGGAACACATACTACCTGAGTTGAGTCACACAGTGGAGCAGAGTTACAGATAGCAGGAATACATACTACCTGAGGTGAGTCACACAGTGGACCAGAATTAGAGATAGCAGGAACACATACTACCTGAGGTGAGTCACACAGTGGAACAGAATTAGAGATAGCAGGAACACATACTACCTGAGGTGAGTCACACAGTGGAACAGAATTAGCGATTGCAGGAACACATACTACATGAGGTGAGTCACACAGTGGAACATAATTAGAGATAGCAGGAACACATACTACCTGAGTTGAGTCACACAGTGGAGCAGAGTTACAGATAGCAGGAATACATACTACCTGAGGTGAGTCACACAGTGGACCAGAATCAGAGATAGCAGGAATACATACTACCTGAGGTGAGTCACACAGTGGAACAGAAATAGAGATAGCAGGAATACATACAACCTGAGGTGAGTCACACAGTGCAATAGAAGCAATAGAGATAGCAGGAACACATAATACCTGAGGTGAGTCACACAGTCGACCAGTATTAGAGATAGCAGGAACACATACTACATGAGGTGAGTCACACAGTAGAACAGAATTAGAGATAGCAGGAACACATACTACATGAGGTGAGTCACACAGTGGAACAGAATTAGAGATAGCAGTAATACATACTACCTAAGGTGAGTCACACAGTGGAACAGAATTAGAGATAACAGGAATACATACTACCTGAGGTGAGTCACACAGTGGAACAGAATTAGAGATAGCAGGAACACATACTACCTGAGGTGAGTAACACAGTGGAACATAATTGGAGATAGCAGGAATACATACTACCTAAGGTGAGTCACACAGTGCAATAGAAGCAATAGAGATAGCAGGAATACATACTACCTGAGGTGAGTCACACAGTGGAACAGAATTAGAGATAGCAGGAATACATACTACCTAAGGTGAGACACAGTGGAACAGAATTAGAGATAGCAGGAATACATACTACCTGAGGTGAGTCACACAGTGGACCAGAATTAGAGATAGCAGGAACACATACTACCTGAGGTGAGTCACACAGTGGAACAGAATTAGAGATAGCAGGAACACATACTACCTGAGGTGAGTCACACAGTGGAACAGAATTAGAGATAGCAGGAACACATACTACCTGAGGTGAGTCACACAGTGGAAGGTAATTGGAGATAGCAGGAACACATACTACCTGAGGTGAGTCACACAGTGCAATAGAAGCAATAGAGATAGCAGGAATACATACTACCTATGGTGTCACACAGTGGAGCAGAATTAGAGATAGCAGGAACACAGACTACCTGAGGTGAGTCACACTGTGCAATAGAAGCAATAGAGTTAGCAGGAACACATAATACCTGAGGTGAGTCACTCAGTGCAATAGAAGCAATAGAGTTAGCAGGAACACATAATACCTGAGGGGAGTCATACAGAGCAATAGAAGCAATAGAGATAGCAGGAACACATACTACATGAGGTGAGTCACACAGTGGAACATAATTAGAGAAAGAAGGAACACATACTACCTGAGGTGAGTCACACAGTGGAACAGAATTAGAGATAACAGGAATACATACTACCTGAGGTGAGTCACACAGTGGAATAAAAGCAATAGAGATAACAGGAATACAGACTTCCTAAGGTGAGTCAAACAGTGGAACAGAATTAGAGATAGCAGGAACACAGACTACCTGAGGTGAGTGACACAGTGCAATAGAAGCAATAGAGATAGCAGGAATACATAATACCTGAGGTGAGTCACACAGTGCAATAGAAGCAATAGAGTTAGCAGGAACACATAATATCTGAGGTGAGTCACACAGTGCAATAGAAGCAATAGAGATAGCAGGAACACATAATACCTGAGGTGAGTCACACAGTGGACCAGAATTAGATATAGCAGGAACACATACTACATGAGGTGAGTCACACAGTGGAACAGAATTAGAGATAGCAGGAACACATACTACCTGAGGTGAGTCACACAGTGGATCAGAATTAGAGATAGCAGGAACACATACTACCTGAGCTGAGTCACATAGTGGAACAGAATTAGAGATAGCAGGAATACAAGCTACCTGAGGTGAGTCACACAGTGGAACAGAATTAGAGATAGCAGGAACACATACTACCTGAGGTGAGTCACACAGTGGAACCGAATTAGAGATAGCAGGAACACATATTACCTGAGGTGAGTCACACAGTGGAACAGAATTAGAAATAGCAGGAACACATACTACCTGAGGTGAGTCACACAGTGGAACAGAATTAGAGATAGCAGGAACACATACTACCTGAGGTGAGTCACACAGTGGAACATAATTGGAGATAGCAGGAATACATACTACCTGAGGTGAGTCACACAGTGCAATAGAAGCAGTAGAGATAGCAGGAACACATAATACCTGAGGAGAGTCACACAGTGGACCAGAATTAGAGATAGCAGGAACACATACTACATGAGGTGAGTCACACAGTGGAACAGAATTAGAGATAGCAGGAACACATACTACCTGAGGTGAGTCACACAGTGGAACAGAATTAGAGATAACAGGAACACATACTACCTGTGATGAGTCACACAGTGCAATAGAAGCAATAGAGATAGCAGGAATACATACTACCTAAGGTGAGTCACACAGTGGAACAGAATTAGAGATAGCAGAAACACAGACTACCTGAGGTGAGTCACACAGTGCAATAGAAGCAATAGAGTTAGCAGGAACACATAATACCTGAGGTGAGACACACAGTGCAATAGAAGCAATAGAGTTAGCAGGAACAAATAATACCTGAGGTGTGTCACACAGTGGAAAAGAATTAGAGATAGCAGGAACACATACTACACGAGGTGAGTCACACAGTGGAACATAATTAGAGATAGTAGGAACACAAACTAGCTGAGTTGAGTCACATAGTGGAACAGAATTAGAGATAGCAGGAACACATACTACCTGAGTTGAGTCACACAGTGGAACAGAATTAGAGATAACAGGAATACATACTACCTGAGGTGAGTCACACAGTGGAATAAAAGCAATAGAGATAGCAGGAATAGATACTACCTAAGGTGAGTCACACAGTGGAACAGAATTAGAGATAGCAGGAACACAGACTACCTGAGGTGAGTCACACAGTGCAATAGAAGCAATAGAGATATCAGGAATACATAATACCTGAGGTGAGTCACACAGTGCAATAGAAGCAATAGAGTTAACAGGAACACATAATACTTGAGGTGAGTCACACAGTGCAATAGAAGCAATAGAGATAGCAGGAACACATAATACCTGAGGTGAGTCACACAGTGGACCAGAATTAGATATAGCAGGAACACATACTACATGAGGTGAGTCACACAGTGGAACATAATTAGAGATAGCAGGAACACATACTACCTGAGGTGAGTCACACAGTGGAACAGAATTAGAGATAGCAGGAACACATACTACCTGAGGTGAGTCAGATAGTGGAACAGAATTAGAGATAGCAGGAATACATACTACCCGAGGTGAGTCACACACTGGAACAGAATTAGAGATAGCAGGAACAGATAATACCTGAGGTGAGTCACACAGTGGAACAGAATTAGAGATAGCAGGAACAGATAATACCTGAGGTGAGTCACACAGTGGACCAGAATTAGAGATAGCAGGAACACATACTAGCTGAGGTGAGTCACACAGTGGAAAAGAATTAGAGATAGCAGGAACACATACTACATGAGGTGAGTCACACAGTGGAACATAATTAGAGATAGCAGGAACACAAACTACCTGAGTTGAGTCACATAGTGGAACAGAATTAGAGATAGCAGGAACACATACTACCTGAGTTGAGTCACACAGTGGACCAGAATTAGAGATAGCAGGAATACATACTACCTGAGGTGAGTCACACAGTGGAACAGAAATAGAGATAGCAGGAATACATACAACCTGAGGTGAGTCACACAGTGCAATAGAAGCAATAGAGATAGCAGGAACACATAATACCTGAGGTGAGTCACACAGTCGACCAGAATTAGAGATAGCAGGAACACATACTACATGAGGTGAGTCACACAGTGGAACAGAATTAGAGATAGCAGGAACACATACTACATGAGGTGAGTCACACAGTGGAACAGAATTAGAGATAGCAGTAATACATACTACCTAAGGTGAGTCACACAGTGGAACAGAATTAGAGATAACAGGAATACATACTACCTGAGGTGAGTCACACAGTGGAACAGAATTAGAGATAGCAGGAACACATACTACCTGAGGTGAGTAACACAGTGGAACATAATTGGAGATAGCAGGAATACATACTACCTAAGGTGAGTCACACAGTGCAATATAAGCAATAGAGATAGCAGGAATACATACTACCTGAGGTGAGTCACACAGTGGAACAGAATTAGAGATAGCAGGAATACATACTACCTAAGGTGAGTCACACAGTGGAACAGAATTAGAGATAGCAGGAATACATACTACCTGAGGTGAGTCACACAGTGGACCAGAATTAGAGATAGCAGGAACACATACTACCTGAGGTGAGTCACACAGTGGAACAGAATTAGAGATAGCAGGAACACATACTACCTAAGGTGAGTCACACAGTGGAACAGAATTAGAGATAGCAGGAACACATACTACCTGAGGTGAGTCACACAGTGGAAGATAATTGGAGATAGCAGGAACACATACTACCTGAGGTGAGTCACACAGTGCAATAGAAGCAATAGAGATAGCAGGAATACATACTACCTATGGTGTCACACAGTGGAGCAGAATTAGAGATAGCAGGAACACAGACTACCTGAGGTGAGTCACACTGTGCAATAGAAGCAATAGAGTTAGCAGGAACACATAATACCTGAGGTGAGTCACTCAGTGCAATAGAAGCAATAGAGTTAGCAGGAACACATAATACCTGAGGGGAGTCATACAGAGCAATAGAAGCAATAGAGATAGCAGGAACACATACTACATGAGGTGAGTCACACAGTGGAACATAATTAGAGAAAGAAGGAACACATACTACCTGAGGTGAGTCACACAGTGGAACAGAATTAGAGATAACAGGAATACATACTACCTGAGGTGAGTCACACAGTGGAATAAAAGCAATAGAGATAACAGGAATACAGACTTCCTAAGGTGAGTCAAACAGTGGAACAGAATTAGAGATAGCAGGAACACAGACTACCTGAGGTGAGTGACAGTGCAATAGAAGCAATAGAGATAGCAGGAATACATAATACCTGAGGTGAGTCACACAGTGCAATAGAAGCAATAGAGTTAGCAGGAACACATAATATCTGAGGTGAGTCACACAGTGCAATAGAAGCAATAGAGATAGCAGGAACACATAATACCTGAGGTGAGTCACACAGTGGACCAGAATTAGATATAGCAGGAACACATACTACATGAGGTGAGTCACACAGTGGAACAGAATTAGAGATAGCAGGAACACATACTACCTGAGGTGAGTCACACAGTGGATCAGAATTAGAGATAGCAGGAACACATACTACCTGAGGTGAGTCACATAGTGGAACAGAATTAGAGATAGCAGGAATACAAGCTACCTGAGGTGAGTCACACAGTGGAACAGAATTAGAGATAGCAGGAACACATACTACCTGAGGTGAGTCACACAGTGGAACAGAATTAGAGATAGCAGGAACACATATTACCTGAGGTGAGTCACACAGTGGAACAGAATTAGAAATAGCAGGAACACATACTACCTGAGGTGAGTCACACAGTGGAACAGAATTAGAGATAGCAGGAACACATACTACCTGAGGTGAGTCACACAGTGGAACATAATTGAAGATAGCAGGAATACATACTACCTGAGGTGAGTCACACAGTGCAATAGAAGCAGTAGAGATAGCAGGAACACATAATACCTGAGGAGAGTCACACAGTGGACCAGAATTAGAGATAGCAGGAACACATACTACATGAGGTGAGTCACACAGTGGAACAGAATTAGAGATAGCAGGAACACATACTACCTGAGGTGAGTCACACAGTGGAACAGAATTAGAGATAACAGGAACACATACTACCTGAGATGAGTCAAACAGTGCAATAGAAGCAATAGAGATAGCAGGAATACATACTACCTAAGGTGAGTCACACAGTGGAACAGAATTAGAGATAGCAGAAACACAGACTACCTGAGGTGAGTCACACAGTGCAATAGAAGCAATAGAGTTAGCAGGAACACATAATACCTGAGGTGAGACACACAGTGCAATAGAAGCAATAGAGTTAGCAGGAACAAATAATACCTGAGGTGTGTCACACAGTGGAAAAGAATTAGAGATAGCAGGAACACATACTACACGAGGTGAGTCACACAGTGGAACATAATTAGAGATAGTAGGAACACAAACTAGCTGAGTTGAGTCACATAGTGGAACAGAATTAGAGATAGCAGGAACAAATACTACCTGAGTTGAGTCACACAGTGGAACAGAATTAGAGATAACAGGAATACATACTACCTGAGGTGAGTCACACAGTGGAATAAAAGCAATAGAGATAGCAGGAATAGATACTACCTAAGGTGAGTCACACAGTGGAACAGAATTAGAGATAGCAGGAACACAGACTACCTGAGGTGAGTCACACAGTGCAATAGAAGCAATAGAGATATCAGGAATACATAATACCTGAGGTGAGTCACACAGTGCAATAGAAGCAATAGAGTTAACAGGAACACATAATACTTGAGGTGAGTCACACAGTGCAATAGAAGCAATAGAGATAGCAGGAACACATAATACCTGAGGTGAGTCACACAGTGGACCAGAATTAGATATAGCAGGAACACATACTACATGAGGTGAGTCACACAGTGGAACATAATTAGAGATAGCAGGAACACATACTACCTGAGGTGAGTCACACAGTGGAACAGAATTAGAGATAGCAGGAACACATACTACCTGAGGTGAGTCAGATAGTGGAACAGAATTAGAGATAGCAGGAATACATACTACCCGAGGTGAGTCACACACTGGAAAAAAATTAGAGATAGCAGGAACAGATAATACCTGAGGTGAGTCACACAGTGGAACAGAATTAGAGATAGCAGGAACAGATAATACCTGAGGTGAGTCACACAGTGGACCAGAATTAGAGATAGCAGGAACACATACTACATGAGGTGAGTCACACAGTGGACCAGAATTAGAGATAGCAGGAACACATACTACATGAGGTGAGTCACACAGTGGAACAGAATTAGAGATAGCAGGAACACATACTACCTGAGGTGAGTCACACAGTGGAACATAATTAGAGATAGCAGGAACACATACTACCTGAGTTGAGTCGCACAGTGGAGCAGAGTTACAGATAGCAGGAATACATACTACCTGAGGTGAGTCACACAGTGGACCAGAATTAGAGATAGCAGGAATACATACTACCTGAGGTGAGTCACACAGTGGAACAGAATTAGAGATAGCAGGAATACATACAACCTGAGGTGAGTCACGCAGTGGAACAGAATTAGAGATAGCAGGAATACATACTACCTGAGGTGAGTCACACAGTGGAACCTAATTAGAGATAGCAGGAATACATACTACCTTAGGTGAGTCACACAGTGGAACCTAATTAGAGCTAGCAGGAACACATACTACCTGAGGTGAGTCACACAATGGAAGAGAATTAGAGATAGCAGGAACACATATTACCTGAGGTGAGTCACACAGTGGAGCAGAGTTACAGATAGCAGGAACACATGCTACATGAGGTGAGTCACACAGTGGACCAGAATTAGAGATAGCAGGAACACATACTACCTGAGGTGAGTCACACAGTGGACCAGAATTAGAGATAGCAGGAATACATACTACCTGAGGTGAGTCACACAGTGGAACAGAATTAGAGATAGCAGGAACAGATAATACCTGAGGTGAGTCACACCGTGGACCAGAATTAGAGATAGCAGGAACACATACTACATGAGGTGAGTCACATAGTGGAACATAATTAGAGCTAGCAGGAACACATACTACCTGAGGTGAGTCACACAGTGGAACAGAATTAGAGATAGCAGGAACACATACTACCTGAGGTGAGTCACACAGTGAAGCAGAGTTACAGATAGCAGGAACACATATTACCTGAGGTGAGTCACACAGTGGAACATAATTAGAGATAGCAGGAACACATACTACCTGAGGTGAGTCACACCGTGGAACAGAATTAGAGATAGCAGAAACACATACTAGCTGAGGAGAGTCACACAGTGGAGCAGGGTTACAGATAGCAGGAACACATACTACCTGAGGTGAGTCACACAGTGGACCAGAATTAGAGATAGCAGGAATACATACTACCTGAGGTGAGTCACACAGTTTACCAGAATTAGAGATAGCAGGAATACATACTACCTGAGGTGAGTCACACAGTGGACCAGAATTAGAGATAGCAGGAATACATACTACCTGAGGTGAGTCACACAGTGGAACAGAATTAGAGATAGCAGGAACACATACTACCTGAGCTGAGTCACACAGTGGAACAGAATTAGAAATAGCAGGAATACATACAACCTGAGGTGAGTCACACAGTGGAACAGAATTAGAGATAGCAGGAATACATACTACCTGAGGTGAGTCACACAGTGGAACCTAATTAGAGATAGCAGGAATACATACTACCTGAGGTGAGTCACACAGTGGAACCTAATTAGAGCTAGCAGGAACACATACTACCTGAGGTGAGTCACACAATGGAAGAGAATTAGAGATAGCAGGAACACATACTACCTGAGGTGAGTCACACAGTGGAGCAGAGTTACAGATAGCAGGAACACATACTACATGAGGTGAGTCACACAGTGGACCAGAATTAGAGATAGCAGGAATACATACTACCTGAGGTGAGTCACACAGTGGACCAGAATTAGAGATAGCAGGAATACATACTACCTGAGGTGAGTCACACAGTGGAACAGAATTAGAGATAGCAGGAACAGATAATACCTGAGGTGAGTCACACAGTGGACCAGAATTAGAGATAGCAGGAACACATACTACATGAGGTGAGTCACATAGTGGAACATAATTAGAGCTAGCAGGAACACTTACTACCTGAGGTGAGTAACACAGTGGAACAGAATTAGAGATAGCAGGAACACATACTACCTGAGGTGAGTCACACAGTGAAGCAGAGTTACAGATAGCAGGAACACATACTACCTGAGGTGAGTCACACAGTGGAACATAATTAGAGATAGCAGGAACACATACTACCTGAGGTGAGTCACACCGTGGAACAGAATTAGAGATAGCAGAAACACATACTAGCTGAGGTGAGTCACACAGTGGAGCAGGGTTACAGATTGCAGGAACACATACTACCTGAGGTGAGTCACACAGTGGACCAGAATTAGAGATAGCAGGAATACATACTACCTGAGGTGAGTCACACAGTTTACCAGAATTAGAGATAGCAGGAATACATACTACCTGAGGTGAGTCACACAGTGGACCAGAATTAGAGATAGCAGGAATACATACTACCTGAGGTGAGTCACACAGTGGATCAGAATTAGAGATAGCAGGAATGCATACTACCTGAGGTGGGTCACACAGTGGAACCTAATTAGAGATAGCAGGAATACATACTACCTGAGGTGAGTCACATAATGGAACCTAATTAGAGATAGCAGGAATAGATACTACCTGAGGTGAGTCACACAGTGGAACAGAATTAGAGATAGGAGGAACACATACTACCTGAGGTGAGTCACACAGTGGAACAGAATTAGAGATAGCAGGAACACATACTACCTGAGGTGAGTCACACAGTGGAACAAAATTAGAGATAGCAGGATCACATACTACCTGAGGTGAGGAACAGAATTAGAGATAGCAGGAACACATACTACCTGAGGTGAGTCACACAGTGGAACAGAATTAGAGATAGCACGAACACATACTACCTGAGGTGAGTCACACAGTGGAACAGAATTAGAGATAGCAGGAATACATACTACCTGAGGTGAGTCACACAGTGGACCAGAATTAGAGATAGCAGGAACACATACTACATGAGGTGAGTCACACAGTGGAACATAATTAGAGATAGCAGGAACACATACTACCTGAGGTGAGTCACACAGTGGAACAGAACTAGAGATAGCAGGAACACATACTACCTGAGGTGAGTCACACAGTGGAACAGAATTAGAGATAGCAGGATTACATACTACCTGAGGTGATTCACACAGTGGAACAGAATTAGAGATAGCAGGAACAGATAATACCTGAGGTGAGTCACACAGTGGAGCAGAATTAGAGATAGTAGGAACAGATAATACCTGAGGTGAGTCACACAGTGGACCAGAATTAGAGATAGCAGGAACACATACTACATGAGGTGAGTCACACAGTGGACCAGAATTAGAGATAGCAGGAACACATACTACATGAGGTGAGTCACACAGTGGAACAGAATTAGAGATAGCAGGAACACATACTACCTGAGGTGAGTCACACAGTGGAACAGAATTAGAGATAGCAGGAACACATACTACCTGAGGTGAGTCACACAGTGGAACAGAATTAGAAATAGCAGGAACACATACTACCTGAGGTGAGTCACACAGTGGACCAGAATTAGAGATAGCAGGAACACATACTACCTGAGGTGAGTCACACAGTGGAACCTAATTAGAGATAGCAGGAATACATACTACCTGAGGTGAGGCACACAGTGGACCAGAATTAGAGATGGCAGGAATACATACTACCTGAGGTGAGTCACACAGTGGAACAGAATTAGAGATAGCAGGAACAGATAATACCTGAGGTGAGTCACACAGTGGACCAGAATTAGAGATAGCAGGACACATACTACATGAGGTGAGTCACACAGTGGACCAGAATTAGAGATAGCAGGAACACATACTACCTGAGGTGAGTCACACAGTGGACCAGAATTAGAGATAGCAGGAATACATACTACCTGAGGTGAGTCACACAGTGGAACAGAATTAGAGATAGCAGGAACAGATAATACCTGAGGTGAGTCACACAGTGGACCAGAATTAGAGATAGCAGGAACACATACTACATGAGGTGAGTCACATAGTGGAACATAATTAGAGCTAGCAGGAACACATACTACCTGAGGTGAGTCACACAGTGGAACAGAATTAGAGATAGCAGGAACACATACTACCTGAGGTGAGTCACACAGTGAAGCAGAGTTACAGATAGCAGGAACACATACTACCTGAGGTGAGTCACACAGTGGAACATAATTAGAGATAGCAGGAAGACATACTACCTGAGGTGAGTCACACCGTGGAACAGAATTAGAGATAGCAGAAATACATACTAGCTGAGGTGAGTCACACAGTGGAGCAGGGTTACAGATAGCAGGAACACATACTACCTGAGGTGAGTCACACAGTGGACCAGAATTAGAGATAGCAGGAATACATACTACCTGAGGTGAGTCACACAGTTTAGCAGAATTAGAGATAGCAGGAATACATACTACCTGAGGTGAGTCACACAGTGGATCAGAATTAGAGATAGCAGGAATGCATACTACCTGAGGTGGGTCACACAGTGGAACCTAATTAGAGATAGCAGTAATACATACTACCTGAGGTGAGTCACATAATGGAACCTAATTAGAGATAGCAGGAATAGATACTACCTGAGGTGAGTCACACAGTGGAACAGAATTAGAGATAGGAGGAACACATACTACCTGAGGTGAGTCACACAGTGGAACAGAATTAGAGATAGCAGGAACACATACTACCTGAGGTGAGTCACACAGTGGAACAGAATTAGAGATAGCAGGATCACATACTACCTGAGGTGAGGAACAGAATTAGAGATAGCAGGAACACATACTACCTGAGGTGAGTCACACAGTGGAACAGAATTAGAGATAGCACGAACACATACTACCTGAGGTGAGTCACACAGTGGAACAGAATTAGAGATAGCAGGAATACATACTACCTGAGGTGAGTCACACAGTGGAGCAGAGTTACAGATAGCAGGAACACATACTACCTGAGGTGAGTCACATAGTGGACCAGAATTAGAGATAGCAGGAACACATACTACATGAGGTGAGTCACACAGTGGAACATAATTAGAGATAGCAGGAACACATACTACCTGAGGTGAGTCACACAGTGGAACAGAACTAGAGATAGCAGGAACACATACTACCTGAGGTGAGTCACACAGTGGAACAGAATTAGAGATAGCAGGATTACATACTACCTGAGGTGATTCACACAGTGGAACAGAATTAGAGATAGCAGGAACAGATAATACCTGAGGTGAGTCACACAGTGGAGCAGAATTAGAGATAGTAGGAACAGATAATACCTGAGGTGAGTCACACAGTGGACCAGAATTAGAGATAGCAGGAACACATACTACATGAGGTGAGTCACACAGTGGACCAGAATTAGAGATAGCAGGAACACATACTACATGAGGTGAGTCACACAGTGGAACAGAATTAGAGATAGCAGGAATACATACTACCTGAGGTGAGTCACACAGTGGACCAGAATTAGAGATAGCAGGAATACATACTACCTGAGGTGAGTCACACAGTGGATCAGAATTAGAGATAGCAGGAATACATACTACCTGAGGTGAGTCACACAGTTTACCAGAATTAGAGATAGCAGGAATACATACTACCTGAGGTGAGTCACACAGTGGACCAGAATTAGAGATAGCAGGAATACATACTACCTGAGGTGAGTCACACAGTGGATCAGAATTAGAGATAGCAGGAATGCATACTACCTGAGGTGGGTCACACAGTGGAACCTAATTAGAGATAGCAGGAATACATACTACCTGAGGTGAGTCACATAATGGAACCTAATTAGAGATAGCAGGAATAGATACTACCTGAGGTGAGTCACACAGTGGAACAGAATTAGAGATAGGAGGAACACATACTACCTGAGGTGAGTCACACAGTGGAACAGAATTAGAGATAGCAGGAACACATACTACCTGAGGTGAGTCACACAGTGGAACAGAATTAGAGATAGCAGGATCACATACTACCTGAGGTGAGGAACAGAATTAGAGATAGCAGGAACACATACTACCTGAGGTGAGTCACACAGTGGAACAGAATTAGAGATAGCACGAACACATACTACCTGAGGTGAGTCACACAGTGGAACAGAATTAGAGATAGCACGAACACATACTACCTGAGGTGAGTCACACAGTGGAACAGAATTAGAGATAGCAGGAATACATACTACCTGAGGTGAGTCACACAGTGGAGCAGAGTTACAGATAGCAGGAACACATACTACCTGAGGTGAGTCACATAGTGGACCAGAATTAGAGATAGCAGGAACACATACTACATGAGGTGAGTCACACAGTGGAACATAATTAGAGATAGCAGGAACACATACTACCTGAGGTGAGTCACACAGTGGAACAGAACTAGAGATAGCAGGAACACATACTACCTGAGGTGAGTCACACAGTGGAACAGAATTAGAGATAGCAGGATTACATACTACCTGAGGTGATTCACACAGTGGAACAGAATTAGAGATAGCAGGAACAGATATTACCTGAGGTGAGTCACACAGTGGAGCAGAATTAGAGATAGTAGGAACAGATAATACCTGAGGTGAGTCACACAATGGACCAGAATTAGAGATAGCAGGAACACATACTACATGAGGTGAGTCACACAGTGGACCTGAATTAGAGATAGCAGGAACACATACTACATGAGGTGAGTCACACAGTGGAACAGAATTAGAGATAGCAGGAACACATACTACCTGAGGTGAGTCACACAGTGGAACAGAATTAGAGATAGCAGGAACACATACTACCTGAGGTGAGTCACACAGTGGAACAGAATTAGAAATAGCAGGAACACATACTACCTGAGGTGAGTCACACAGTGGACCAGAATTAGAGATAGCAGGAACACATACTACCTGAGGTGAGTCACACAGTGGAACCTAATTAGAGATAGCAGGAATACATACTACCTGAGGTGAGTCACACAGTGGACCAGAATTAGAGATAGCAGGAATACATACTACCTGAGGTGAGTCACACAGTGGAACAGAATTAGAGATAGCAGGAACAGATAATACCTGAGGTGAGTCACACAGTGGACCAGAATTAGAGATAGCAGGACACATACTACATGAGGTGAGTCACACAGTGGACCAGAATTAGAGATAGCAGGAACACATACTACCTGAGGTGAGTCACACAGTGGACCAGAATTAGAGATAGCAGGAATACATACTACCTGAGGTGAGTCACACAGTGGAACAGAATTAGAGATAGCAGGAACAGATAATACCTGAGTTGAGTCACACAGTGCACCAGAATTAGAGATAGCAGGAACACATACTACATGAGGTGAGTCACATAGTGGAACATAATTAGAGCTAGCAGGAACACATACTACCTGAGGTGAGTCACACAGTGGAACAGAATTAGAGATAGCAGGAACACATACTACCTGAGGTGAGTCACACAGTGAAGCAGAGTTACAGATAGCAGGAACACATACTACCTGAGGTGAGTCACACAGTGGAACATAATTAGAGATAGCAGGAACACATACTACCTGAGGTGAGTCACACCATGGAACAGAATTAGAGATAGCAGAAACACATACTAGCTGAGGTGAGTCACACAGTGGAGCAGGGTTACAGATAGCAGGAACACATACTACCTGAGGTGAGTCACACAGTGTACCAGAATTAGAGATAGCAGGAATACATACTACCTGAGGTGAGTCACACAGTTTAGCAGAATTAGAGATAGCAGGAATACATACTACCTGAGGTGAGTCACACAGTGGATCAGAATTAGAGATAGCAGGAATGCATACTACCTGAGGTGGGTCACACAGTGGAACCTAATTAGAGATAGCAGGAATACATACTACCTGAGGTGAGTCACATAATGGAACCTAATTAGAGATAGCAGGAATAGATACTACCTGAGGTGAGTCACACAGTGGAACAGAATTAGAGATAGGAGGAACACATACTACCTGAGGTGAGTCACACAGTGGAACAGAATTAGAGATAGCAGGAACACATACTACCTGAGGTGAGTCACACAGTGGAACAGAATTAGAGATAGCAGGATCACATACTACCTGAGGTGAGGAACAGAATTAGAGATAGCAGGAACACATACTACCTGAGGTGAGTCACACAGTGGAACAGAATTAGAGATAGCACGAACACATACTACCTGAGGTGAGTCACAAAGTGGAACAGAATTAGAGATAGCAGGAATACATACTACCTGAGGTGAGTCACACAGTGGAGCAGAGTTACAGATAGCAGGAACACATACTACCTGAGGTGAGTCACATAGTGGACCAGAATTAGAGATAGCAGGAACACATACTACATGAGGTGAGTCACACAGTGGAACATAATTAGAGATAGCAGGAACACATACTACCTGAGGTGAGTCACACAGTGGAACAGAACTAGAGATAGCAGGAACACATACTACCTGAGGTGAGTCACACAGTGGAACAGAATTAGAGATAGCAGGATTACATACTACCTGAGGTGATTCACACAGTGGAACAGAATTAGAGATAGCAGGAACAGATAATACCTGAGGTGAGTCACACAGTGGAGCAGAATTAGAGATAGTAGGAACAGATAATACCTGAGGTGAGTCACACAGTGGACCAGAATTAGAGATAGCAGGAACACATACTACATGAGGTGAGTCACACAGTGGACCAGAATTAGAGATAGCAGGAACACATACTACATGAGGTGAGTCACACAGTGGAACAGAATTAGAGATAGCAGGAATACATACTACCTGAGGTGAGTCACACAGTGGACCAGAATTAGAGATAGCAGGAATACATACTACCTGAGGTGAGTCACACAGTGGATCAGAATTAGAGATAGCAGGAATACATACTACCTGAGGTGAGTCACACAGTTTACCAGAATTAGAGATAGCAGGAATACATACTACCTGAGGTGAGTCACACAGTGGACCAGAATTAGAGATAGCAGGAATACATACTACCTGAGGTGAGTCACACAGTGGATCAGAATTAGAGATAGCAGGAATGCATACTACCTGAGGTGGGTCACACAGTGGAACCTAATTAGAGATAGCAGGAATACATACTACCTGAGGTGAGTCACATAATGGAACCTAATTAGAGAAAGCAGGAATAGATACTACCTGAGGTGAGTCACACAGTGGAACAGAATTAGAGATAGGAGGAACACATACTACCTGAGGTGAGTCACACAGTGGAACAGAATTAGAGATAGCAGGAACACATACTACCTGAGGTGAGTCACACAGTGGAACAGAATTAGAGATAGCAGGATCACATACTACCTGAGGTGAGGAACAGAATTAGAGATAGCAGGAACACATACTACCTGAGGTGAGTCACACAGTGGAACAGAATTAGAGATAGCACGAACACATACTACCTGAGGTGAGTCACACAGTGGAACAGAATTAGAGATAGCACGAACACATACTACCTGAGGTGAGTCACACAGTGGAACAGAATTAGAGATAGCAGGAATACATACTACCTGAGGTGAGTCACACAGTGGAGCAGAGTTACAGATAGCAGGAACACATACTACCTGAGGTGAGTCACATAGTGGACCAGAATTAGAGATAGCAGGAACACATACTACATGAGGTGAGTCACACAGTGGAACATAATTAGAGATAGCAGGAACACATACTACCTGAGGTGAGTCACACAGTGGAACAGAACTAGAGATAGCAGGAACACATACTACCTGAGGTGAGTCACACAGTGGAACAGAATTAGAGATAGCAGGATTACATACTACCTGAGGTGATTCACACAGTGGAACAGAATTAGAGATAGCAGGAACAGATATTACCTGAGGTGAGTCACACAGTGGAGCAGAATTAGAGATAGTAGGAACAGATAATACCTGAGGTGAGTCACACAGTGGACCAGAATTAGAGATAGCAGGAACACATACTACATGAGGTGAGTCACACAGTGGACCAGAATTAGAGATAGCAGGAACACATACTACATGAGGTGAGTCACACAGTGGAACAGAATTAGAGATAGCAGGAACACATACTACCTGAGGTGAGTCACATAATGGAACCTAATTAGAGATAGCAGGAATAGATACTACCTGAGGTGAGTCACACAGTGGAACAGAATTAGAGATAGGAGGAACACATACTACCTGAGGTGAGTCACACAGTGGAACAGAATTAGAGATAGCAGGAACACATACTACCTGAGGTGAGTCACACAGTGGAACAGAATTAGAGATAGCAGGATCACATACTACCTGAGGTGAGGAACAGAATTAGAGATAGCAGGAACACATACTACCTGAGGTGAGTCACACAGTGGAACAGAATTAGAGATAGCAGGATCACATACTACCTGAGGTGAGGAACAGAATTAGAGATAGCAGGAACACATACTACCTGAGGTGAGTCACACAGTGGAACAGAATTAGAGATAGCACGAACACATACTACCTGAGGTGAGTCACAAAGTGGAACAGAATTAGAGATAGCAGGAATACATACTACCTGAGGTGAGTCACACAGTGGAGCAGAGTTACAGATAGCAGGAACACATACTACCTGAGGTGAGTCACATAGTGGACCAGAATTAGAGATAGCAGGAACACATACTACATGAGGTGAGTCACACAGTGGAACATAATTAGAGATAGCAGGAACACATACTACCTGAGGTGAGTCACACAGTGGAACAGAACTAGAGATAGCAGGAACACATACTACCTGAGGTGAGTCACACAGTGGAACAGAATTAGAGATAGCAGGAATACATACTACCTGAGGTGAGTCACACAGTGGACCAGAATTAGAGATAGCAGGAATACATACTACCTGAGGTGAGTCACACAGTGGATCAGAATTAGAGATTGCAGGAATACATACTACCTGAGGTGAGTCACACAGTTTACCAGAATTAGAGATAGCAGGAATACATACTACCTGAGGTGAGTCACACAGTGGACCAGAATTAGAGATAGCAGGAATACATACTACCTGAGGTGAGTCACACAGTGGATCAGAATTAGAGATAGCAGGAATGCATACTACCTGAGGTGGGTCACACAGTGGAACCTAATTAGAGATAGCAGGAATACATACTACCTGAGGTGAGTCACATAATGGAACCTAATTAGAGATAGCAGGAATAGATACTACCTGAGGTGAGTCACACAGTGGAACAGAATTAGAGATAGGAGGAACACATACTACCTGAGGTGAGTCACACAGTGGAACAGAATTAGAGATAGCAGGAACACATACTACCTGAGGTGAGTCACACAGTGGAACAGAATTAGAGATAGCAGGATCACATACTACCTGAGGTGAGGAACAGAATTAGAGATAGCAGGAACACATACTACCTGAGGTGAGTCACACAGTGGAACAGAATTAGAGATAGCACGAACACATACTACCTGAGGTGAGTCACACAGTGGAACAGAATTAGAGATAGCACGAACACATACTACCTGAGGTGAGTCACACAGTGGAACAGAATTAGAGATAGCAGGAATACATACTACCTGAGGTGAGTCACACAGTGGAGCAGAGTTACAGATAGCAGGAACACATACTACCTGAGGTGAGTCACATAGTGGACCAGAATTAGAGATAGCAGGAACACATACTACATGAGGTGAGTCACACAGTGGAACATAATTAGAGATAGCAGGAACACATACTACCTGAGGTGAGTCACACAGTGGAACAGAACTAGAGATAGCAGGAACACATACTACCTGAGGTGAGTCACACAGTGGAACAGAATTAGAGATAGCAGGAACAGATATTACCTGAGGTGAGTCACACAGTGGAGCAGAATTAGAGATAGTAGGAACAGATAATACCTGAGGTGAGTCACACAGTGGACCAGAATTAGAGATAGCAGGAACACATACTACATGAGGTGAGTCACACAGTGGACCAGAATTAGAGATAGCAGGAACACATACTACATGAGGTGAGTCACACAGTGGAACAGAATTAGAGATAGCAGGAACACATACTACCTGAGGTGAGTCACACAGTGGAACAGAATTAGAGATAGCAGGAACACATACTACCTGAGGTGAGTCACACAGTGGAACAGAATTAGAAATAGCAGGAACACATACTACCTGAGGTGAGTCACACAGTGGACCAGAATTAGAGATAGCAGGAACACATACTACCTGAGGTGAGTCACACAGTGGAACCTAATTAGAGATAGCAGGAATACATACTACCTGAGGTGAGTCACACAGTGGACCAGAATTAGAGATAGCAGGAATACATACTACCTGAGGTGAGTCACACAGTGGAACAGAATTAGAGATAGCAGGAACAGATAATACCTGAGGTGAGTCACACAGTGGACCAGAATTAGAGATAGCAGGACACATACTACATGAGGTGAGTCACACAGTGGACCAGAATTAGAGATAGCAGGAACACATACTACCTGAGGTGAGTCACACAGTGGACCAGAATTAGAGATAGCAGGAATACATACTACCTGAGGTGAGTCACACAGTGGAACAGAATTAGAGATAGCAGAAACAGATAATACCTGAGGTGAGTCACACAGTGGACCAGAATTAGAGATAGCAGGAACACATACTACATGAGGTGAGTCACATAGTGGAACATAATTAGAGCTAGCAGGAACACATACTACCTGAGGTGAGTCACACAGTGGAACAGAATTAGAGATAGCAGGAACACATACTACCTGAGGTGAGTCACACAGTGAAGCAGAGTTACAGATAGCAGGAACACATACTACCTGAGGTGAGTCACACAGTGGAACATAATTAGAGATAGCAGGAACACATACTACCTGAGGTGAGTCACACCATGGAACAGAATTAGAGATAGCAGAAACACATACTAGCTGAGGTGAGTCACACAGTGGAGCAGGGTTACAGATAGCAGGAACACATACTACCTGAGGTGAGTCACACAGTGTACCAGAATTAGAGATAGCAGGAATACATACTACCTGAGGTGAGTCACACAGTTTAGCAGAATTAGAGATAGCAGGAATACATACTACCTGAGGTGAGTCACACAGTGGATCAGAATTAGAGATAGCAGGAATGCATACTACCTGAGGTGGGTCACACAGTGGAACCTAATTAGAGATAGCAGGAATACATACTACCTGAGGTGAGTCACATAATGGAACCTAATTAGAGATAGCAGGAATAGATACTACCTGAGGTGAGTCACACAGTGGAACAGAATTAGAGATAGGAGGAACACATACTACCTGAGGTGAGTCACACAGTGGAACAGAATTACAGATAGCAGGAACACATACTACCTGAGGTGAGTCACACAGTGGAACAGAATTAGAGATAGCAGGATCACATACTACCTGAGGTGAGGAACAGAATTAGAGATAGCAGGAACACATACTACCTGAGGTGAGTCACACAGTGGAACAGAATTAGAGATAGCACGAACACATACTACCTGAGGTGAGTCACACAGTGGAACAGAATTAGAGATAGCAGGAATACATACTACCTGAGGTGAGTCACACAGTGGAGCAGAGTTACAGATAGCAGGAACACATACTACCTGAGGTGAGTCACATAGTGGACCAGAATTAGAGATAGCAGGAACACATACTACATGAGGTGAGTCACACAGTGGAACATAATTAGAGATAGCAGGAACACATACTACCTGAGGTGAGTCACACAGTGGAACAGAACTAGAGATAGCAGGAACACATACTACCTGAGGTGAGTCACACAGTGGAACAGAATTAGAGATAGCAGGATTACATACTACCTGAGGTGATTCACACAGTGGAACAGAATTAGAGATAGCAGGAACAGATAATACCTGAGGTGAGTCACACAGTGGAGCAGAATTAGAGATAGTAGGAACAGATAATACCTGAGGTGAGTCACACAGTGGACCAGAATTAGAGATAGCAGGAACACATACTACATGAGGTGAGTCACACAGTGGACCAGAATTAGAGATAGCAGGAACACATACTACATGAGGTGAGTCACACAGTGGAACAGAATTAGAGATAGCAGGAACACATACTACCTGAGGTGAGTCACACAGTGGAACAGAATTAGAGATAGCAGGAACACATACTACCTGAGGTGAGTCACACAGTGGAACAGAATTAGAAATAGCAGGAACACATACTACCTGAGGTGAGTCACACAGTGGACCAGAATTAGAGATAGCAGGAACACATACTACATGAGGTGAGTCACATAGTGGAACATAATTAGAGCTAGCAGGAACACATACTACCTGAGGTGAGTCACACAGTGGAACAGAATTAGAGATAGCAGGAACACATACTACCTGAGGTGAGGCACACAGTGGATCAGAATTAGAGATAGCAGGAATGCATACTACCTGAGGTGGGTCACACAGTGGAACCTAATTAGAGATAGCAGGAATACATACTACCTGAGGTGAGTCACATAATTGGAACCTAATTAGAGATAGCAGGAATAGATACTACCTGAGGTGAGTCACACAGTGGAACAGAATTAGAGATAGGAGGAACACATACTACCTGAGGTGAGTCACACAGTGGAACAGAATTAGAGATAGCAGGAACACATACTACCTGAGGTGAGTCACACAGTGGAACAGAATTAGAGATAGCAGGATCACATACTACCTGAGGTGAGGAACAGAATTAGAGATAGCAGGAACACATACTACCTGAGGTGAGTCACACAGTGGAACAGAATTAGAGATAGCACGAACACATACTACCTGAGGTGAGTCACACAGTGGAACAGAATTAGAGATAGCAGGAATACATACTACCTGAGGTGAGTCACACAGTGGAGCTGAATTACAGATAGCAGGAACACATACTACCTGAGGTGAGTCACATAGTGGACCAGAATTAGAGATAGCAGGAACACATACTACATGAGGTGAGTCACACAGTGGAACATAATTAGAGATAGCAGGAACACATACTACCTGAGGTGAGTCACACAGTGGAACAGAACTAGAGATAGCAGGAACACATACTACCTAAGGTGAGTCACACAGTGGAACAGAATTAGAGATAGCAGGATTACATACTACCTGAGGTGATTCACACAGTGGAACAGAATTAGAGATAGCAGGAACAGATAATACCTGAGGTGAGTCACACAGTGGAGCAGAATTAGAGATAGTAGGAACAGATAATACCTGAGGTGAGTCACACAGTGGACCAGAATTAGAGATAGCAGGAACACATACTACATGAGGTGAGTCACACAGTGGACCAGAATTAGAGATAGCAGGAACACATACTACATGAGGTGAGTCACACAGTGGAACAGAATTAGAGATAGCAGGAACACATACTACCTGAGGTGAGTCACACAGTGGAACAGAATTAGAGATAGCAGGAACACATACTACCTGAGGTGAGTCACACAGTGGAACAGAATTAGAAATAGCAGGAACACATACTACCTGAGGTGAGTCACAGTGGACCAGAATTAGAGATAGCAGGAACACATACTACATGAGGTGAGTCACATAGTGGAACATAATTAGAGCTAGCAGGAACACATACTACCTGAGGTGAGTCACACAGTGGAACAGAATTAGAGATAGCAGGAACACATACTACCTGAGGTGAGTCACACAGTGGATCAGAATTAGAGATAGCAGGAATGCATACTACCTGAGGTGGGTCACACAGTGGAACCTAATTAGAGATAGCAGGAATATATACTACCTGAGGTGAGTCACATAATGGAACCTAATTAGAGATAGCAGGAATAGATACTACCTGAGGTGAGTCACACAGTGGAACAGAATTAGAGATAGGAGGAACACATACTACCTGAGGTGAGTCACACAGTGGAACAGAATTAGAGATAGCAGGAACACATACTACCTGAGGTGGGTCACACAGTGGAACAGAATTAGAGATAGCAGGATCACATACTACCTGAGGTGAGGAACAGAATTAGAGATAGCAGGAACACATACTACCTGAGGTGAGTCACACAGTGGAACAGAATTAGAGATAGCACGAACACATACTACCTGAGGTGAGTCACACAGTGGAACAGAATTAGAGATAGCAGGAATACATACTACCTGAGGTGAGTCACACAGTGGAGCAGAGTTACAGATAGCAGGAACACATACTACCTGAGGTGAGTCACATAGTGGACCAGAATTAGAGATAGCAGGAACACATACTACATGAGGTGAGTCACACAGTGGAACATAATTAGAGATAGCAGGAACACATACTACCTGAGGTGAGTCACACAGTGGAACAGAACTAGAGATAGCAGGAACACATACTACCTGAGGTGAGTCACACAGTGGAACAGAATTAGAGATAGCAGGATTACATACTACCTGAGGTGATTCACACAGTGGAACAGAATTAGAGATAGCAGGAACAGATAATACCTGAGGTGAGTCACACAGTGGAGCAGAATTAGAGATAGTAGGAACAGATAATACCTGAGGTGAGTCACACAGTGGACCAGAATTAGAGATAGCAGGAACACATACTACATGAGGTGAGTCACACAGTGGACCAGAATTAGAGATAGCAGGAACACATACTACATGAGGTGAGTCACACAGTGGAACAGAATTAGAGATAGCAGGAACACATACTACCTGAGGTGAGTCACACAGTGGAACAGAATTAGAGATAGCAGGAACACATACTACCTGAGGTGAGTCACACAGTGGAACAGAATTAGAAATAGCAGGAACACATACTACCTGAGGTGAGTCACACAGTGGACCAGAATTAGAGATAGCAGGAACACATACTACATGAGGTGAGTCACATAGTGGAACATAATTAGAGCTAGCAGGAACACATACTACCTGAGGTGAGTCACACAGTGGAACAGAATTAGAGATAGCAGGAACACATACTACCTGAGGTGAGTCACACAGTGAAGCAGAGTTACAGATAGCAGGAACACATACTACCTGAGGTGAGTCACACAGTGGAACATAATTAGAGATAGCAGGAACAGATAATACCTGAGGTGAGTCACACAGTGGAGCAGAATTAGAGATAGTAGGAACAGATAATACCTGAGGTGAGTCACACAGTGGACCAGAATTAGAGATAGCAGGAACACATACTACATGAGGTGAGTCACACAGTGGACCAGAATTAGAGATAGCAGGAACACATACTACATGAGGTGAGTCACACAGTGGAACAGAATTAGAGATAGCAGGAACACATACTACCTGAGGTGAGTCACACAGTGGAACAGAATTAGAGATAGCAGGAACACATACTACCTGAGGTGAGTCACACAGTGGAACAGAATTAGAAATAGCAGGAACACATACTACCTGAGGTGAGTCACACAGTGGACCAGAATTAGAGATAGCAGGAACACATACTACATGAGGTGAGTCACATAGTGGAACATAATTAGAGCTAGCAGGAACACATACTACCTGAGGTGAGTCACACAGTGGAACAGAATTAGAGATAGCAGGAACACATACTACCTGAGGTGAGTCACACAGTGGATCAGAATTAGAGATAGCAGGAATGCATACTACCTGAGGTGGGTCACACAGTGGAACCTAATTAGAGATAGCAGGAATATATACTACCTGAGGTGAGTCACATAATGGAACCTAATTAGAGATAGCAGGAATAGATACTACCTGAGGTGAGTCACACAGTGGAACAGAATTAGAGATAGGAGGAACACATACTACCTGAGGTGAGTCACACAGTGGAACAGAATTAGAGATAGCAGGAACACATACTACCTGAGGTGAGTCACACAGTGGAACAGAATTAGAGATAGCAGGATCACATACTACCTGAGGTGAGGAACAGAATTAGAGATATCAGGAACACATACTACCTGAGGTGAGTCACACAGTGGAACAGAATTAGAGATAGCACGAACACATACTACCTGAGGTGAGTCACACAGTGGAACAGAATTAGAGATAGCAGGAATACATACTACCTGAGGTGAGTCACACAGTGGAGCAGAATTAGAGATAGTAGGAACAGATAATACCTGAGGTGAGTCACACAGTGGACCAGAATTAGAGATAGCAGGAACACATACTACATGAGGTGAGTCACACAGTGGACCAGAATTAGAGATAGCAGGAACACATACTACATGAGGTGAGTCACACAGTGGAACAGAATTAGAGATAGCAGGAACACATACTACCTGAGGTGAGTCACACAGTGGAACAGAATTAGAGATAGCAGGAACACATACTAACTGATGTGAGTCACACAGTGGAACAGAATTAGAAATAGCAGGAACACATACTACCTGAGGTGAGTCACACAGTGGACCAGAATTAGAGATAGCAGGAACACATACTACATGAGGTGAGTCACATAGTGGAACATAATTAGAGCTAGCAGGAACACATACTACCTGAGGTGAGTCACACAGTGGAACAGAATTAGAGATAGCAGGAACACATACTACCTGAGGTGAGTCACACAGTGAAGCAGAGTTACAGATAGCAGGAACACATACTACCTGAGGTGAGTCACACAGTGGAACATAATTAGAGATAGCAGGAACACATACTACCTGAGGTGAGTCACACCGTGGAACAGAATTAGAGATAGCAGAAACACATACTAGCTGAGGTGAGTCACACAGTGGAGCAGGGTTACAGATAGCAGGAACACATACTACCTGAGGTGAGTCACACAGTGGACCAGAATTAGAGATAGCAGGAATACATACTACCTGAGGTGAGTCACACAGTTTACCAGAATTAGAGATAGCAGGAATACATACTACCTGAGGTGAGTCACACAGTGGACCAGATTTAGAGATAGCAGGAATACATACTACCTGAGGTGAGTCACACAGTGGATCAGAATTAGAGATAGCAGGAATGCATACTACCTGAGGTGGGTCACACAGTGGAACCTAATTAGAGATAGCAGGAATACATACTACCTGAGGTGAGTCACATAGTGGAACAGAATTAGAGATAGCAGGAACACATACTACCTGAGGTAAGTCACACAGTGGAACAGAATTAGAAATAGCAGGAACACATACTACCTGAGGTGAGTCACACAGTGGAACAGAATTAGAGATAGCAGGAACACATACTACCTGAGGTGAGTCACACAGTGGAACATAATTGGAGATAGCAGGAATACATACTACCTGAGGTGAGTCACACAGTGCAATAGAAGCAGTAGAGATAGCAGGAACACATAATACCTGAGGAGAGTCACACAGTGGACCAGAATTAGAGATAGCAGGAACACATACTACATGAGGTGAGTCACACAGTGGAACAGAATTAGAGATAGCAGGAACACATACTACCTGAGGTGAGTCACACAGTGGAACAGAATTAGAGATAACAGGAACACATACTACCTGAGATGAGTCACACAGTGCAATAGAAGCAATAGAGATAGCAGGAATACATACTACCTAAGGTGAGTCACACAGTGGAACAGAATTAGAGATAGCAGAAACACAGACTACCTGAGGTGAGTCACACAGTGCAATAGAAGCAATAGAGTTAGCAGGAACACATAATAGCTGAGGTGAGAGACACAGTGCAATAGAAGCAATAGAGTTAGCAGGAACAAATAATACCTGAGGGGAGTCATACAGTGCAATAGAAGCAATAGAGATAGTAGGAACACATACTAAATGAGGTGAGTCACACAGTGGAAAATAATTAGAGATAGCAGGAACACATACTAGCTGAGGTGAGTCACACAGTGGAAAAGAATTAGAGATAGCAGGAACACATACTACATGAGGTGAGTCACACAGTGGAACATAATTAGAGATAGCAGGAACACAAACTACCTGAGTTGAGTCACATAGTGGAACAGAATTAGAGAAAGCAGGAACACATACTACCTGAGTTGAGTCACACAGTGGAACAGAATTAGAGATAACAGGAATACATACTACCTGAAGTGAGTCACACAGTGGAATAAAAGCAATAGAGATAGCAGGAATAGATACTACCTAAGGTGAGTCACACAGTGGAACAGAATTAGAGATAGCAGGAACACAGACTACCTGAGGTGAGTCACACAGTGCAATAGAAGCAATAGAGATAGCAGGAATACATAATACCTGAGGTGAGTCACACAGTGCAATAGAAGCAATAGAGTTAACAGGAACACATAATACTTGAGGTGAGTCACACAGTGCAATAGAAGCAATAGAGATAGCAGGAACACATAATACCTGAGGTGAGTCACACAGTGGACCAGAATTAGATATAGCAGGAACACATACTACATGAGGTGAGTCACACAGTGGAACATAATTAGAGCTAGCAGGAACACATACTACCTGAGGTGAGTCACACAGTGGAACAGAATTAGAGATAGCAGGAACACATACTACCTGAGGTGAGTCAGATAGTGGAACAGAATTAGAGATAGCAGGAATACATACTACCCGAGGTGAGTCACACACTGGAACAGAATTAGAGATAGCAGGAACAGATAATACCTGAGGTGAGTCACACAGTGGAACAGAATTAGAGATAGCAGGAACAGATAATACCTGAGGTGAGTCACACAGTGGACCAGAATTAGAGATAGCAGGAACACATACTACATGAGGTGAGTCACACAGTGGACCAGAATTAGAGATAGCAGGAACACATACTACATGAGGTGAGTCACACAGTGGAACAGAATTAGAGATAGCAGGAACACATACTACCTGAGGTGAGTCACACAGTGGAACAGAATTAGCGATAGCAGGAACACATACTACCTGAGGTGGGTCACACAGTGGAACAGAATTAGAGATAGCAGGATCACATACTACCTGAGGTGAGGAACAGAATTAGAGATAGCAGGAACACATACTACCTGAGGTGAGTCACACAGTGGAACAGAATTAGAGATAGCAGGAACACATACTACCTGAGGTGAGTCACATAGTGGACCAGAATTAGAGATAGCAGGAACACATACTACATGAGGTGAGTCACACAGTGGAACATAATTAGAGATAGCAGGAACACATACTACATGAGGTGAGTCACACAGTGGAACAGAACTAGAGATAGCAGGAACACATACTACCTGAGGTGAGTCACACAGTGGAACAGAATTAGAGATAGCAGGATTACATACTACCTGAGGTGATTCACACAGTGGAACAGAATTAGAGATAGCAGGAACAGATAATACCTGAGGTGAGTCACACAGTGGAGCAGAATTAGAGATAGTAGGAACAGATAATACCTGAGGTGAGTCACACAGTGGACCAGAATTAGAGATAGCAGGAACACATACTACATGAGGTGAGTCACACAGTGGACCAGAATTAGAGATAGCAGGAACACATACTACATGAGGTGAGTCACACAGTGGAACAGAATTAGAGATAGTAGGAACACATACTACCTGAGGTGAGTCACACAGTGGAACAGAATTAGAGATAGCAGGAACACATACTACCTGAGGTGAGTCACACAGTGGAACAGAATTAGAAATAGCAGGAACACATACTACCTGAGGTGAGTCACACAGTGGACCAGAATTAGAGATAGCAGGAACACATACTACATGAGGTGAGTCACATAGTGGAACATAATTAGAGCTAGCAGGAACACATACTACCTGAGCTGAGTCACACAGTGGAACAGAATTAGAGATAGCAGGAACACATACTACATGAGGTGAGTCACACAGTGAAGCAGAGTTACAGATAGCAGGAACACATACTACCTGAGGTGAGTCACACAGTGGAACATAATTAGAGATAGCAGGAACAGATAATACCTGAGGTGAGTCACACAGTGGAGCAGAATTAGAGATAGTAGGAACAGATAATACCTGAGGTGAGTCACACAGTGGACCAGAATTAGAGATAGCAGGAACACATACTACATGAGGTGAGTCACACAGTGGACCAGAATTAGAGATAGCAGGAACACATACTACATGAGGTGAGTCACACAGTGGAACAGAATTAGAGATAGCAGGAACACATACTACCTGAGGTGAGTCACACAGTGGAACAGAATTAGAGATAGCAGGAACACATACTACCTGAGGTGAGTCACACAGTGGAACAGAATTAGAAATAGCAGGAACACATACTACCTGAGGTGAGTCACACAGTGGACCAGAATTAGAGATAGCAGGAACACATACTACATGAGGTGAGTCACATAGTGGAACATAATTAGAGCTAGCAGGAACACATACTACCTGAGGTGAGTCACACAGTGGAACAGAATTAGAGATAGCAGGAACACATACTACCTGAGGTGAGTCACACAGTGGATCAGAATTAGAGATAGCAGGAATGCATACTACCTGAGGTGGGTCACACAGTGGAACCTAATTAGAGATAGCAGGAATATATACTACCTGAGGTGAGTCACATAATGGAACCTAATTAGAGATAGCAGGAATAGATACTACCTGAGGTGAGTCACACAGTGGAACAGAATTAGAGATAGGAGGAACACATACTACCTGAGGTGAGTCACACAGTGGAACAGAATTAGAGATAGCAGGAACACATACTACCTGAGGTGAGTCACACAGTGGAACAGAATTAGAGATAGCAGGATCACATACTACCTGTGGTGAGGAACAGAATTAGAGATATCAGGAACACATACTACCTGAGGTGAGTCACACAGTGGAACAGAATTAGAGATAGCACGAACACATACTACCTGAGGTGAGTCACACAGTGGAACAGAATTAGAGATAGCAGGAATACATACTACCTGAGGTGAGTCACACAGTGGAGCAGAATTAGAGATAGTAGGAACAGATAATACCTGAGGTGAGTCACACAGTGGACCAGAATTAGAGATAGCAGGAACACATACTACATGAGGTGAGTCACACAGTGGACCAGAATTAGAGATAGCAGGAACACATACTACATGAGGTGAGTCACACAGTGGAACAGAATTAGAGATAGCAGGAACACATACTACCTGAGGTGAGTCACACAGTGGAACAGAATTAGAGATAGCAGGAACACATACTAACTGATGTGAGTCACACAGTGGAACAGAATTAGAAATAGCAGGAACACATACTACCTGAGGTGAGTCACACAGTGGACCAGAATTAGAGATAGCAGGAACACATACTACATGAGGTGAGTCACATAGTGGAACATAATTAGAGCTAGCAGGAACACATACTACCTGAGGTGAGTCACACAGTGGAACAGAATTAGAGATAGCAGGAACACATACTACCTGAGGTGAGTCACACAGTGAAGCAGAGTTACAGATAGCAGGAACACATACTACCTGAGGTGAGTCACACAGTGGAACATAATTAGAGATAGCAGGAACACATACTACCTGAGGTGAGTCACACCGTGTAACAGAATTAGAGATAGCAGAAACACATACTAGCTGAGTTGAGTCACACAGTGGAGCAGGGTTACAGATAGCAGGAACACATACTACCTGAGGTGAGTCACACAGTGGACCAGAATTAGAGATAGCAGGAATACATACTACCTGAGGTGAGTCACACAGTTTACCAGAATTAGAGATAGCAGGAATACATACTACCTGAGGTGAGTCACACAGTGGACCAGAATTAGAGATAGCAGGAATACATACTACCTGAGGTGAGTCACACAGTGGATCAGAAATAGAGATAGCAGGAATGCATACTACCTGAGGTGGGTCACACAGTGGAACCTAATTAGAGATAGCAGGAATACATACTACCTGAGGTGAGTCACATAGTGGAACAGAATTAGAGATAGCAGGAACACATACTACCTGAGGTGAGTCACACAGTGGAACAGAATTAGAAATAGCAGGAACACATACTACCTGAGGTGAGTCACACAGTGGAACAGAATTAGAGATAGCAGGAACACATACTACCTGAGGTGAGTCACACAGTGGAACATAATTGGAGATAGCAGGAATACATACTACCTGAGGTGAGTCACACAGTGCAATAGAAGCAGTAGAGATAGCAGGAACACATAATACCTGAGGAGAGTCACACAGTGGACCAGAATTAGAGATAGCAGGAACACATACTACATGAGGTGAGTCACACAGTGGAACAGAATTAGAGATAGCAGGAACACATACTACCTGAGGTGAGTCACACAGTGGAACAGAATTAGAGATAACAGGAACACATACTACCTGAGATGAGTCACACAGTGCAATAGAAGCAATAGAGATAGCAGGAATACATACTACCTAAGGTGAGTCACACAGTGGAACAGAATTAGAGATAGCAGAAACACAGACTACCTGAGGTGAGTCACACAGTGCAATAGAAGCAATAGAGTTAGCAGGAACACATAATAGCTGAGGTGAGAGACACAGTGCAATAGAAGCAATAGAGTTAGCAGGAACAAATAATACCTGAGGGGAGTCATACAGTGCAATAGAAGCAATGGAGATAGTAGGAACACATACTAAATGAGGTGAGTCACACAGTGGAACATAATTAGAGATAGCAGGAACACATACTAGCTAAGGTGAGTCACACAGTGGAAAAGAATTAGAGATAGCAGGAACACATACTACATGAGGTGAGTCACACAGTGGAACATAATTAGAGATAGCAGGAACACAAACTACCTGAGTTGAGTCACATAGTGGAACAGAATTAGAGAAAGCAGGAACACATACTACCTGAGTTGAGTCACACAGTGGAACAGAATTAGAGATAACAGGAATACATACTACCTGAGGTGAGTCACACAGTGGAATAAAAGCAATAGAGATAGCAGGAATAGATACTACCTAAGGTGAGTCACACAGTGGAACAGAATTAGAGATAGCAGGAACACAGACTACCTGAGGTGAGTCACACAGTGCAATAGAAGCAATAGAGATAGCAGGAATACATAATACCTGAGGTGAGTCACACAGTGCAATAGAAGCAATAGAGTTAACAGGAACACATAATACTTGAGGTGAGTCACACAGTGCAATAGAAGCAATAGAGATAGCAGCAACACATAATACCTGAGGTGAGTCACACAGTGGACCAGAATTAGATATAGCAGGAACACATACTACATGAGGTGAGTCACACAGTGGAACATAATTAGAGATAGCAGGAACACATACTACCTGAGGTGAGTCACACAGTGGAACAGAATTAGAGATAGCAGGAACACATACTACCTGAGGTGAGTCAGATAGTGGAACAGAATTAGAGATAGCAGGAATACATACTACCCGAGGTGAGTCACACACTGGAACAGAATTAGAGATAGCAGGAACAGATAATACCTGAGGTGAGTCACACAGTGGAACAGAATTAGAGATAGCAGGAACAGATAATACCTGAGGTGAGTCACATAGTGGACCAGAATTAGAGATAGCAGGAACACATACTACATGAGGTGAGTCACACAGTGGACCAGAATTAGAGATAGCAGGAACACATACTACATGAGGTGAGTCACACAGTGGAACAGAATTAGAGATAGCAGGAACACATACTACCTGAGGTGAGTCACACAGTGGAACAGAATTAGCGATAGCAGGAACACATACTACATGAGGTGAGTCACACAGTGGAACATAATTAGAGATAGCAGGAACACATACTACCTGAGTTGAGTCGCACAGTGGAGCAGAGTTACAGATAGCAGGAATACATACTACCTGAGGTGAGTCACACAGTGGACCAGAATTAGAGATAGCAGGAATACATACTACCTGAGGTGAGTCACACAGTGGAACAGAATTAGAGATAGCAGGAATACATACAACCTGAGGTGAGTCACGCAGTGGAACAGAATTAGAGATAGCAGGAATACATACTACCTGAGGTGAGTCACACAGTGGAACCTAATTAGAGATAGTAGGAATACATACTACCTTAGGTGAGTCACACAGTGGAACCTAATTAGAGCTAGCAGGAACACATACTACCTGAGGTGAGTCACACAATGGAAGAGAATTAGAGATAGCAGGAACACATATTACCTGAGGTGAGTCACACAGTGGAGCAGAGTTACAGATAGCAGGAACACATGCTACATGAGGTGAGTCACACAGTGGACCAGAATTAGAGATAGCAGGAACACATACTACCTGAGGTGAGTCACACAGTGGACCAGAATTAGAGATAGCAGGAATACATACTACCTGAGGTGAGTCACACTGTGGAACAGAATTAGAGATAGCAGGAACAGATAATACCTGAGGTGAGTCACACAGTGGACCAGAATTAGAGATAGCAGGAACACATACTACATGAGGTGAGTCACATAGTGGAACATAATTAGAGCTAGCAGGATCACATACTACCTGAGGTGAGTCACACAGTGGAACAGAATTAGAGATAGCAGGAACACATACTACCTGAGGTGAGTCACACAGTGAAGCAGAGTTACAGATAGCAGGAACACATACTACCTGAGGTGAGTCACATAGTGGAACATAATTAGAGATAGCAGGAACACATACTACCTGAGGTGAGTCACACCGTGGAACAGAATTAGAGATAGCAGGAACACATACTACCTGAGGTGAGTCACACAGTGAAGCAGAGTTACAGATAGCAGGAACACATACTACCTGAGGTGAGTCACACAGTGGAACATAATTAGAGATAGCAGGAACACATACTACCTGAGGTGAGTCACACCGTGGAACAGAATTAGAGATAGCAGAAACACATACTAGCTGAGGTGAGTCACACAGTGGAGCAGGGTTACAGATAGCAGGAACACATACTACCTGAGGTGAGTCACACAGTGGACCAGAATTAGAGATAGCAGGAATACATACTACCTGAGGTGAGTCACACAGTTTACCAGAATTAGAGATAGCAGGAATACATACTACCTGAGGTGAGTCACACAGTGGACCAGAATTAGAGATAGCAGGAATACATACTACCTGAGGTGAGTCACACAGTGGATCAGAATTAGAGATAGCAGGAATGCATACTACCTGAGGTGGGTCACACAGTGGAACCTAATTAGAGATAGCAGGAATACATACTACCTGAGGTGAGTCACATAATGGAACCTAATTAGAGATAGCAGGAATAGATACTACCTGAGGTGAGTCACACAGTGGAACAGAATTAGAGATAGGAGGAACACATACTACCTGAGGTGAGTCACACAGTGGAACAGAATTAGAGATAGCAGGAACACATACTACCTGAGGTGAGTCACACAGTGGAACAGAATTAGAGATAGCAGGATCACATACTACCTGAGGTGAGGAACAGAATTAGAGATAGCAGGAACACATACTACCTGAGGTGAGTCACACAGTGGAACAGAATTAGAGATAGCACGAACACATACTAACTGAGGTGAGTCACACAGTGGAACAGAATTAGAGATAGTAGGAACAGATAATACCTGAGGTGAGTCACACAGTGGACCAGAATTAGAGATAGCAGGAACACATACTACATGAGGTGAGTCACACAGTGGACCAGAATTAGAGATAGCAGGAACACATACTACATGAGGTGAGTCACACAGTGGAACAGAATTAGAGATAGCAGGAACACATACTACCTGAGGTGAGTCACACAGTGGAACAGAATTAGAGATAGCAGGAACACATACTACCTGAGGTGAGTCACACAGTGGAACAGAATTAGAGATAGCAGGAACACATACTACATGAGGTGAGTCACATAGTGGAACATAATTAGAGCTAGCAGGAACACATACTACCTGAGGTGAGTCACACAGTGGAACAGAATTAGAGATAGCAGGAACACATACTACCTGAGGTGAGTCACACAGTGAAGCAGAGTTACAGATAGCACGAACACATACTACCTGAGGTGAGTCACACAGTGGAACATAATTAGAGATAGCAGGAACACATACTACCTGAGGTGAGTCACACCGTGGAACAGAATTAGAGATAGCAGAAACACATACTAGCTGAGGTGAGTCACACAGTGGAGCAGGGTTACAGATAGCAGGAACACATACTACCTGAGGTGAGTCACACAGTGGACCAGAATTAGAGATAGCAGGAATACATACTACCTGAGGTGAGTCACACAGTTTACCAGAATTAGAGATAGCAGGAATACATACTACCTGAGGTGAGTCACACAGTGGACCAGAATTAGAGATAGCAGGAATACATACTACCTGAGGTGAGTCACACAGTGGATCAGAATTAGAGATAGCAGGAATGCATACTACCTGAGGTGGGTCACACAGTGGAACCTAATTAGAGATAGCAGGAATACATACTACCTGAGGTGAGTCACATAATGGAACCTAATTAGAGATAGCATGAATAAATACTTCCTGAGGTGAGGCACACAGTGGAACAGAATTAGAGATAGCAGGAACACATACTACCTGAGGTGAGTCACACAGTGGAACAGAATTAGAGATAGCAGGATCACATACTACCTGAGGTGAGGAACAGAATTAGAGATAGCAGGAACACATACTACCTGAGGTGAGCCACACAGTGGAACAGAATTAGAGATAGCACGAACACATACTACCTGAGGTGAGTCACACAGTGGAACAGAATTAGAGATAGCAGGAATACATACTACCTGATGTGAGTCACACAGTGGAGCAGAGTTACAGATAGCAGGAACACATACTACCTGAGGTGAGTCACATAGTGGACCAGAATTAGAGATAGCAGGAACACATACTACATGAGGTGAGTCACACAGTGGATAATAATTAGAGATAGCAGGAACACATACTACCTGAGGTGAGTCACACAGTGGAACAGAACTAGAGATAGCAGGAACACATACTACCTGAGGTGAGTCACACAGTGGAACAGAATTAGAGATAGCAGGATTACATACTACCTGAGGTGATTCACACAGTGGAACAGAATTAGAGATAGCAGGAACAGATAATACCTGAGGTGAGTCACACAGTGGAGCAGAATTAGAGATAGTAGGAACAGATAATACCTGAGGTGAGTCACACAGTGGACCAGAATTAGAGATAGCAGGAACACATACTACATGAGGTGAGTCACACAGTGGACCAGAATTAGAGATAGCAGGAACACATACTACATGAGGTGAGTCACACAGTGGAACAGAATTAGAGATAGCAGGAACACATACTACCTGAGGTGAGTCACACAGTGGAACAGAATTAGAGATAGCAGGAACAGATAATACCTGAGGTGAGTCACACAGTGGACCAGAATTAGAGATAGCAGGAACACATACTACATGAGGTGAGTCACACAGTGGACCAGAATTAGAGATAGCAGGAACACATACTACCTGAGGTGAGTCACACCGTGGAACAGAATTAGAGATAGCAGAAACACATACTAGCTGAGGTGAGTCACACAGTGGAGCAGGGTTACAGATAGCAGGAACACATACTACCTGAGGTGAGTCACACAGTGGACCAGAATTAGAGATAGCAGGAATACATACTACCTGAGGTGAGTCACACAGTTTACCAGAATTAGAGATAGCAGGAATACATACTACCTGAGGTGAGTCACACAGTGGACCAGAATTAGAGATAGCAGGAATACATACTACCTGAGGTGAGTCACACAGTGGATCAGAATTAGAGATAGCAGGAATGCATACTACCTGAGGTGGGTCACACAGTGGAACCTAATTAGAGATAGCAGGAATACATACTACCTGAGGTGAGTCACATAATGGAACCTAATTAGAGATAGCAGGAATAGATACTACCTGAGGTGAGTCACACAGTGGAACAGAATTAGAGATAGGAGGAACACATACTACCTGAGGTGAGTCACACAGTGGAACAGAATTAGAGATAGCAGGAACACATACTACCTGAGGTGAGTCACACAGTGGAACAGAATTAGAGATAGCAGGATCACATACTACCTGAGGTGAGGAACAGAATTAGAGATAGCAGGAACACATACTACCTGAGGTGAGTCACACAGTGGAACAGAATTAGAGATAGCACGAACACATACTAACTGAGGTGAGTCACACAGTGGAACAGAATTAGAGATAGTAGGAACAGATAATACCTGAGGTGAGTCACACAGTGGACCAGAATTAGAGATAGCAGGAACACATACTACATGAGGTGAGTCACACAGTGGACCAGAATTAGAGATAGCAGGAACACATACTACATGAGGTGAGTCACACAGTGGAACAGAATTAGAGATAGCAGGAACACATACTACCTGAGGTGAGTCACACAGTGGAACAGAATTAGAGATAGCAGGAACACATACTACCTGAGGTGAGTCACACAGTGGAACAGAATTAGAGATAGCAGGAACACATACTACATGAGGTGAGTCACATAGTGGAACATAATTAGAGCTAGCAGGAACACATACTACCTGAGGTGAGTCACACAGTGGAACAGAATTAGAGATAGCAGGAACACATACTACCTGAGGTGAGTCACACAGTGAAGCAGAGTTACAGATAGCACGAACACATACTACCTGAGGTGAGTCACACAGTGGAACATAATTAGAGATAGCAGGAACACATACTACCTGAGGTGAGTCACACCGTGGAACAGAATTAGAGATAGCAGAAACACATACTAGCTGAGGTGAGTCACACAGTGGAGCAGGGTTACAGATAGCAGGAACACATACTACCTGAGGTGAGTCACACAGTGGACCAGAATTAGAGATAGCAGGAATACATACTACCTGAGGTGAGTCACACAGTTTACCAGAATTAGAGATAGCAGGAATACATACTACCTGAGGTGAGTCACACAGTGGACCAGAATTAGAGATAGCAGGAATACATACTACCTGAGGTGAGTCACACAGTGGATCAGAATTAGAGATAGCAGGAATGCATACTACCTGAGGTGGGTCACACAGTGGAACCTAATTAGAGATAGCAGGAATACATACTACCTGAGGTGAGTCACATAATGGAACCTAATTAGAGATAGCATGAATAAATACTTCCTGAGGTGAGGCACACAGTGGAACAGAATTAGAGATAGCAGGAACACATACTACCTGAGGTGAGTCACACAGTGGAACAGAATTAGAGATAGCAGGATCACATACTACCTGAGGTGAGGAACAGAATTAGAGATAGCAGGAACACATACTACCTGAGGTGAGCCACACAGTGGAACAGAATTAGAGATAGCACGAACACATACTACCTGAGGTGAGTCACACAGTGGAACAGAATTAGAGATAGCAGGAATACATACTACCTGATGTGAGTCACACAGTGGAGCAGAGTTACAGATAGCAGGAACACATACTACCTGAGGTGAGTCACATAGTGGACCAGAATTAGAGATAGCAGGAACACATACTACATGAGGTGAGTCACACAGTGGATAATAATTAGAGATAGCAGGAACACATACTACCTGAGGTGAGTCACACAGTGGAACAGAACTAGAGATAGCAGGAACACATACTACCTGAGGTGAGTCACACAGTGGAACAGAATTAGAGATAGCAGGATTACATACTACCTGAGGTGATTCACACAGTGGAACAGAATTAGAGATAGCAGGAACAGATAATACCTGAGGTGAGTCACACAGTGGAGCAGAATTAGAGATAGTAGGAACAGATAATACCTGAGGTGAGTCACACAGTGGACCAGAATTAGAGATAGCAGGAACACATACTACATGAGGTGAGTCACACAGTGGACCAGAATTAGAGATAGCAGGAACACATACTACATGAGGTGAGTCACACAGTGGAACAGAATTAGAGATAGCAGGAACACATACTACCTGAGGTGAGTCACACAGTGGAACAGAATTAGAGATAGCAGGAACAGATAATACCTGAGGTGAGTCACACAGTGGACCAGAATTAGAGATAGCAGGAACACATACTACATGAGGTGAGTCACACAGTGGACCAGAATTAGAGATAGCAGGAACACATACTACATGAGGTGAGTCACACAGTGGAACAGAATTAGAGATAGCAGGAACACATACTACCTGAGGTGAGTCACACAGTGGAACAGAATTAGCGATAGCAGGAACACATACTACCTGAGGTGGGTCACACAGTGGAACAGAATTAGAGATAGCAGGATCACATACTACCTGAGGTGAGGAACAGAATTAGAGATAGCAGGAACACATACTACCTGAGGTGAGTCACACAGTGGAACAGAATTAGAGATAGCAGGAACACATACTACCTGAGGTGAGTCACATAGTGGACCAGAATTAGAGATAGCAGGAACACATACTACATGAGGTGAGTCACACAGTGGAACATAATTAGAGATAGCAGGAACACATACTACATGAGGTGAGTCACACAGTGGAACAGAACTAGAGATAGCAGGAACACATACTACCTGAGGTGAGTCACACAGTGGAACAGAATTAGAGATAGCAGGATTACATACTACCTGAGGTGATTCACACAGTGGAACAGAATTAGAGATAGCAGGAACAGATAATACCTGAGGTGAGTCACACAGTGGAGCAGAATTAGAGATAGTAGGAACAGATAATACCTGAGGTGAGTCACACAGTGGACCAGAATTAGAGATAGCAGGAACACATACTACATGAGGTGAGTCACACAGTGGACCAGAATTAGAGATAGCAGGAACACATACTACATGAGGTGAGTCACACAGTGGAACAGAATTAGAGATAGTAGGAACACATACTACCTGAGGTGAGTCACACAGTGGAACAGAATTAGAGATAGCAGGAACACATACTACCTGAGGTGAGTCACACAGTGGAACAGAATTAGAAATAGCAGGAACACATACTACCTGAGGTGAGTCACACAGTGGACCAGAATTAGAGATAGCAGGAACACATACTACATGAGGTGAGTCACATAGTGGAACATAATTAGAGCTAGCAGGAACACATACTACCTGAGCTGAGTCACACAGTGGAACAGAATTAGAGATAGCAAGAACACATACTACATGAGGTGAGTCACACAGTGAAGCAGAGTTACAGATAGCAGGAACACATACTACCTGAGGTGAGTCACACAGTGGAACATAATTAGAGATAGCAGGAACAGATAATACCTGAGGTGAGTCACACAGTGGAGCAGAATTAGAGATAGTAGGAACAGATAATACCTGAGGTGAGTCACACAGTGGACCAGAATTAGAGATAGCAGGAACACATACTACATGAGGTGAGTCACACAGTGGACCAGAATTAGAGATAGCAGGAACACATACTACATGAGGTGAGTCACACAGTGGAACAGAATTAGAGATAGCAGGAACACATACTACCTGAGGTGAGTCACACAGTGGAACAGAATTAGAGATAGCAGGAACACATACTACCTGAGGTGAGTCACACAGTGGAACAGAATTAGAAATAGCAGGAACACATACTACCTGAGGTGAGTCACACAGTGGACCAGAATTAGAGATAGCAGGAACACATACTACATGAGGTGAGTCACATAGTGGAACATAATTAGAGCTAGCAGGAACACATACTACCTGAGGTGAGTCACACAGTGGAACAGAATTAGAGATAGCAGGAACACATACTACCTGAGGTGAGTCACACAGTGGATCAGAATTAGAGATAGCAGGAATGCATACTACCTGAGGTGGGTCACACAGTGGAACCTAATTAGAGATAGCAGGAATATATACTACCTGAGGTGAGTCACATAATGGAACCTAATTAGAGATAGCAGGAATAGATACTACCTGAGGTGAGTCACACAGTGGAACAGAATTAGAGATAGGAGGAACACATACTACCTGAGGTGAGTCACACAGTGGAACAGAATTAGAGATAGCAGGAACACATACTACCTGAGGTGAGTCACACAGTGGAACAGAATTAGAGATAGCAGGATCACATACTACCTGTGGTGAGGAACAGAATTAGAGATATCAGGAACACATACTACCTGAGGTGAGTCACACAGTGGAACAGAATTAGAGATAGCACGAACACATACTACCTGAGGTGAGTCACACAGTGGAACAGAATTAGAGATAGCAGGAATACATACTACCTGAGGTGAGTCACACAGTGGAGCAGAATTAGAGATAGTAGGAACAGATAATACCTGAGGTGAGTCACACAGTGGACCAGAATTAGAGATAGCAGGAACACATACTACATGAGGTGAGTCACACAGTGGACCAGAATTAGAGATAGCAGGAACACATACTACATGAGGTGAGTCACACAGTGGAACAGAATTAGAGATAGCAGGAACACATACTACCTGAGGTGAGTCACACAGTGGAACAGAATTAGAGATAGCAGGAACACATACTAACTGATGTGAGTCACACAGTGGAACAGAATTAGAAATAGCAGGAACACATACTACCTGAGGTGAGTCACACAGTGGACCAGAATTAGAGATAGCAGGAACACATACTACATGAGGTGAGTCACATAGTGGAACATAATTAGAGCTAGCAGGAACACATACTACCTGAGGTGAGTCACACAGTGGAACAGAATTAGAGATAGCAGGAACACATACTACCTGAGGTGAGTCACACAGTGAAGCAGAGTTACAGATAGCAGGAACACATACTACCTGAGGTGAGTCACACAGTGGAACATAATTAGAGATAGCAGGAACACATACTACCTGAGGTGAGTCACACCGTGTAACAGAATTAGAGATAGCAGAAACACATACTAGCTGAGTTGAGTCACACAGTGGAGCAGGGTTACAGATAGCAGGAACACATACTACCTGAGGTGAGTCACACAGTGGACCAGAATTAGAGATAGCAGGAATACATACTACCTGAGGTGAGTCACACAGTTTACCAGAATTAGAGATAGCAGGAATACATACTACCTGAGGTGAGTCACACAGTGGACCAGAATTAGAGATAGCAGGAATACATACTACCTGAGGTGAGTCACACAGTGGATCAGAAATAGAGATAGCAGGAATGCATACTACCTGAGGTGGGTCACACAGTGGAACCTAATTAGAGATAGCAGGAATACATACTACCTGAGGTGAGTCACATAGTGGAACAGAATTAGAGATAGCAGGAACACATACTACCTGAGGTGAGTCACACAGTGGAACAGAATTAGAAATAGCAGGAACACATACTACCTGAGGTGAGTCACACAGTGGAACAGAATTAGAGATAGCAGGAACACATACTACCTGAGGTGAGTCACACAGTGGAACATAATTGGAGATAGCAGGAATACATACTACCTGAGGTGAGTCACACAGTGCAATAGAAGCAGTAGAGATAGCAGGAACACATAATACCTGAGGAGAGTCACACAGTGGACCAGAATTAGAGATAGCAGGAACACATACTACATGAGGTGAGTCACACAGTGGAACAGAATTAGAGATAGCAGGAACACATACTACCTGAGGTGAGTCACACAGTGGAACAGAATTAGAGATAACAGGAACACATACTACCTGAGATGAGTCACACAGTGCAATAGAAGCAATAGAGATAGCAGGAATACATACTACCTAAGGTGAGTCACACAGTGGAACAGAATTAGAGATAGCAGAAACACAGACTACCTGAGGTGAGTCACACAGTGCAATAGAAGCAATAGAGTTAGCAGGAACACATAATAGCTGAGGTGAGAGACACAGTGCAATAGAAGCAATAGAGTTAGCAGGAACAAATAATACCTGAGGGGAGTCATACAGTGCAATAGAAGCAATGGAGATAGTAGGAACACATACTAAATGAGGTGAGTCACACAGTGGAACATAATTAGAGATAGCAGGAACACATACTAGCTAAGGTGAGTCACACAGTGTAAAAGAATTAGAGATAGCAGGAACACATACTACATGAGGTGAGTCACACAGTGGAACATAATTAGAGATAGCAGGAACACAAACTACCTGAGTTGAGTCACATAGTGGAACAGAATTAGAGAAAGCAGGAACACATACTACCTGAGTTGAGTCACACAGTGGAACAGAATTAGAGATAACAGGAATACATACTACCTGAGGTGAGTCACACAGTGGAATAAAAGCAATAGAGATAGCAGGAATAGATACTACCTAAGGTGAGTCACACAGTGGAACAGAATTAGAGATAGCAGGAACACAGACTACCTGAGGTGAGTCACACAGTGCAATAGAAGCAATAGAGATAGCAGGAATACATAATACCTGAGGTGAGTCACACAGTGCAATAGAAGCAATAGAGTTAACAGGAACACATAATACTTGAGGTGAGTCACACAGTGCAATAGAAGCAATAGAGATAGCAGCAACACATAATACCTGAGGTGAGTCACACAGTGGACCAGAATTAGATATAGCAGGAACACATACTACATGAGGTGAGTCACACAGTGGAACATAATTAGAGATAGCAGGAACACATACTACCTGAGGTGAGTCACACAGTGGAACAGAATTAGAGATAGCAGGAACACATACTACCTGAGGTGAGTCAGATAGTGGAACAGAATTAGAGATAGCAGGAATACATACTACCCGAGGTGAGTCACACACTGGAACAGAATTAGAGATAGCAGGAACAGATAATACCTGAGGTGAGTCACACAGTGGAACAGAATTAGAGATAGCAGGAACAGATAATACCTGAGGTGAGTCACATAGTGGACCAGAATTAGAGATAGCAGGAACACATACTACATGAGGTGAGTCACACAGTGGACCAGAATTAGAGATAGCAGGAACACATACTACATGAGGTGAGTCACACAGTGGAACAGAATTAGAGATAGCAGGAACACATACTACCTGAGGTGAGTCACACAGTGGAACAGAATTAGCGATAGCAGGAACACATACTACATGAGGTGAGTCACACAGTGGAACATAATTAGAGATAGCAGGAACACATACTACCTGAGTTGAGTCGCACAGTGGAGCAGAGTTACAGATAGCAGGAATACATACTACCTGAGGTGAGTCACACAGTGGACCAGAATTAGAGATAGCAGGAATACATACTACCTGAGGTGAGTCACACAGTGGACCAGAATTAGAGATAGCAGGAATACATACAACCTGAGGTGAGTCACGCAGTGGAACAGAATTAGAGATAGCAGGAATACATACTACCTGAGGTGAGTCACACAGTGGAACCTAATTAGAGATAGTAGGAATACATACTACCTTAGGTGAGTCACACAGTGGAACCTAATTAGAGCTAGCAGGAACACATACTACCTGAGGTGAGTCACACAATGGAAGAGAATTAGAGATAGCAGGAACACATATTACCTGAGGTGAGTCACACAGTGGAGCAGAGTTACAGATAGCAGGAACACATGCTACATGAGGTGAGTCACACAGTGGACCAGAATTAGAGATAGCAGGAACACATACTACCTGAGGTGAGTCACACAGTGGACCAGAATTAGAGATAGCAGGAATACATACTACCTGAGGTGAGTCACACTGTGGAACAGAATTAGAGATAGCAGGAACAGATAATACCTGAGGTGAGTCACACAGTGGACCAGAATTAGAGATAGCAGGAACACATACTACATGAGGTGAGTCACATAGTGGAACATAATTAGAGCTAGCAGGATCACATACTACCTGAGGTGAGTCACACAGTGGAACAGAATTAGAGATAGCAGGAACACATACTACCTGAGGTGAGTCACACAGTGAAGCAGAGTTACAGATAGCAGGAACACATACTACCTGAGGTGAGTCACATAGTGGAACATAATTAGAGATAGCAGGAACACATACTACCTGAGGTGAGTCACACCGTGGAACAGAATTAGAGATAGCAGGAACACATACTACCTGAGGTGAGTCACACAGTGAAGCAGAGTTACAGATAGCAGGAACACATACTACCTGAGGTGAGTCACACAGTGGAACATAATTAGAGATAGCAGGAACACATACTACCTGAGGTGAGTCACACCGTGGAACAGAATTAGAGATAGCAGAAACACATACTAGCTGAGGTGAGTCACACAGTGGAGCAGGGTTACAGATAGCAGGAACACATACTACCTGAGGTGAGTCACACAGTGGACCAGAATTAGAGATAGCAGGAATACATACTACCTGAGGTGAGTCACACAGTTTACCAGAATTAGAGATAGCAGGAATACATACTACCTGAGGTGAGTCACACAGTGGACCAGAATTAGAGATAGCAGGAATACATACTACCTGAGGTGAGTCACACAGTGGATCAGAATTAGAGATAGCAGGAATGCATACTACCTGAGGTGGGTCACACAGTGGAACCTAATTAGAGATAGCAGGAATACATACTACCTGAGGTGAGTCACATAATGGAACCTAATTAGAGATAGCAGGAATAGATACTACCTGAGGTGAGTCACACAGTGGAACAGAATTAGAGATAGGAGGAACACATACTACCTGAGGTGAGTCACACAGTGGAACAGAATTAGAGATAGCAGGAACACATACTACCTGAGGTGAGTCACACAGTGGAACAGAATTAGAGATAGCAGGATCACATACTACCTGAGGTGAGGAACAGAATTAGAGATAGCAGGAACACATACTACCTGAGGTGAGTCACACAGTGGAACAGAATTAGAGATAGCACGAACACATACTAACTGAGGTGAGTCACACAGTGGAACAGAATTAGAGATAGTAGGAACAGATAATACCTGAGGTGAGTCACACAGTGGACCAGAATTAGAGATAGCAGGAACACATACTACATGAGGTGAGTCACACAGTGGACCAGAATTAGAGATAGCAGGAACACATACTACATGAGGTGAGTCACACAGTGGAACAGAATTAGAGATAGCAGGAACACATACTACCTGAGGTGAGTCACACAGTGGAACAGAATTAGAGATAGCAGGAACACATACTACCTGAGGTGAGTCACACAGTGGAACAGAATTAGAGATAGCAGGAACACATACTACATGAGGTGAGT